>CM042156.1:83283113-83368627 GCA_023376005.1 Doryteuthis pealeii | reverse complement strand
GGAGAGAGATTTCACCGAAAATATGATTTCCAAGTATCTCTCATAAAAAAAAAAAATTAAATAAAAAAAATAAAAATTTACAACTGCAGTGTCACTTGTTAATTGCGATGCCAATATGAGGAATTGGATTTAATTTTTTCTAAAAATTTATTCTATTTCAATCTTTCTCTTTTTTAACCTAGAGTTATTTAAAATTAGAAAATATTTTTGCTGCTCATCTTTAAAAGCTAGTGTCTATTGCTCTGTAAAAAAAAAAAAAAGAAAAAGAAAAGAAATAAAGAAAAAAATATTTAAAAATGAAATAAATTTTCAATGTCAGACTATATTTTTAGTGATGTTGAGGTTTGGTAAGTAGCAGAGGAGTGCATAGTGAAAATAATGCGTGGAATAATAATAGAATTTTACAAAAGGTAAAAGTATAAAGTGGGGAGCTGAATCACACAAGGTACGGATAAAGATAAAACAGCAGCGGTTAACACCACGAGGTGAATTCAACAAGGTTTTATTACGAACTGATTCAATCTCATACAAGGGGTAAGAAGCGGGAACAAACATTTTGGGCGGAAGTGGGCGGAGTCCACTCCCGCTGATATTGCATCAAATATATTTATAGAAATGTAAGCTTATAAAAACTTAACACTCACCTCCATAAGCTTATATGAAGTTAAAATAAAATTTACAGTTAAAGGTAGACAACTATTGTTAAATTCAATTAAAAATAGGTTTCACAAATTCTTTTTAAAATTTTCACATTCAAAATTAAACATCATTTAAAGTTCATATTTTCATAATACAAAGTTCATCACAATAATGTGGTCAATAGTTCAATTGTTTTCAAAAGTTTTTTTTTTTTTTTTTTTTGACTTGTATTCACATGATCCTCCATTTTTTTTTGGTACTGTCCTTGTTGTCACATGATCCTTTCATTTTATTTTTCTTTCTTCCTCCATTTTAGGGTATAAGGCAGATTTTCACATAATTATAATTTCTTTTCTTCCTTCTTCCATTTTTGGGTGTTGGGCTTATTGTCACATGATCTCTTTTTTATTTATTTTTTTTTATTTTTATTTTTTTATTTTCTTTATATTCAAAAGTAAGAAAAAATTCAGTTCAAAGTACAGTCAATAGATACGTAAATGCATTCCTTTTATTCTATTTATTGTTCACTGGTTTTTGTGAATATTATATGCTATTTCTTCACAAGCTGTGTTAAATAGACTGAGTTTCATTCAGTAATTCATTTCATATGAAATTGAGTTTTATATCTATATGTTTGACTAACATCATATGCTTCTCATATGGTTTACTCTTAAATTGTGACAATTTTATTACGATGAAATGTAAATTGGTCCATTCGTAATTATTTCAAAAATTAATCTTCCAACAATTTCTCTATACAATCTTTCGTTAGTTTGTATATTCATTTTATTATTTACTCATAATATTATTTTCAAATATATAGTAGACAGACAGGTTTGAATATTCTTCATTAAATTTATCAATGACTTTTACTGTCCTGACGATTTTTAGAACTTCTTTTTCGGGAAAATATACCGAATAAGCAGGACTATATTTATTATATCCCATAAATATCCCCTTTTCACTTCTATCGTGTAGTTTCTTAGGGTTCTGTAAATTAAATACCCATAGCAAATGTTCACAAATAAATGCATGTAAGAAATTTCTGGTTCAATTTTCATTTCAAATAAAGACATACCTCATTTGTAAGTTGTTTCAATATAATTACCCTAAGGCAATTCTTCAATTAAATATATTAATTGGTAAAGTCCTTTTTTTTGTTTTAGAAATGAAACATAAATGTCTCACAACTATCAGATTCGTAGCCTTCTATCATGGTAGGGCTAGCAACACTCGCGCTGTGCCCCTTCTCTTCGTTTGTATCAGTTTGAACTGCTACTGTCCTGGTAAATCGTCTCCCTCGTGGGGCGGTCAGCGGTTCACATTTCCCATCTTGGAATGCGTTTGCCGACAGTTTTGTGTTGAATGAAGCTTTTGGGGATTTCAACTTAACTGTCGGTTTTTCCACATTTTCAATAGTGCATAAAATTCTTCTCTGTCTATTTTTCTCTCTGTCTTTCAGTATGCCGCAGGAATTTATTACAACATTTTCAGGTTTAGTCACCTTGAAGTGGGGATTATTTCTCTTCGTGCTGTTCGTCGTTAATTTTGCTATCTTTTTCCGTCTGCAATATTTTGTAGCGTGAGTTCCATTTTTGCAAATTCCACACCAGTTTTCTTGTGTTTTAAATTTGTTTTTATTTCGACATTCAAAACTTTTATGTCCATATTTTCTACAAATATAACATGTCCCTTTAAATTTGTTTTTGTTGTGTTGTCTTGGCGGGGACGTTATTCTTTCTTTCACGCACATTACCTTGTTGACAGTTGTATCTTCTGTTTTTCTGGTTTCAGTGAAAAGAAATGACTTTTTTTCATCCGTGTCTTTCAGTGAGTTGACTGAATATTCTTTTCTTTATTTCGGCAATACTTCGTGTCGTGGTTATTTTTCTTGCAATGTTCACACCATCTTTTTTTTAAAATTTTGGCGGGCTTTGCATTCAAAATTCCGGTGTCCGAATTTTTGGTAATTTTGTTGAACATTTAATTTCATAGAATAGTCTTCTCGTGGTCCATTTGTTCGGCATTTTTCGGTCTCTTCAAAACTTCTTAGAGCTGATTTAAATTCGTTGAATTTTAATTCGTCCTTCCTTTGTGTTATTACAGTCGAAAAGGGTATAAAATCATTCGGGAGGCCCTTTAGTATCATAGCTATTAATAAGCTTTCAGATATGTTTTCACCAACCGAGTTTAGCGAGAACGCAGCTTTTTCTCCACGTAAGAGATAGTCTGTAACACTTTCATGTTCTGACATTTTTAGTGATGTCAATTCCGTGTATAGAGAAATTATCCTGGGTTTACTACTTCCAACATAATGTTCTCTCAATATCTGCATTGCCAACCTTCCGTTATTCCTAGCGTCCCTCATAATTAGAGTAAGGCTTCTGTCATCGAGTACTTGGGTCATCAGAGCAAAAACTTCAGCATTTTTTTCTGGTTTCATATCGTCAGTCTCGGATTCTATAATATATGCCAGTTTCTGGAGTCGTAGGTAGGAAACAAATTTAACTTCCCATAACTGAAATTGTTCAGGGTCTCCATTAAAATAAATTCTATTATTATAATTACTGGGGCCATAACCTGTTGAGGTTTGGTAAGTAGCAGAGGAGTGCATAGTGAAAATAATGCGTGGAATAATAATAGAATTTTACAAAAGGTAAAAGTATAAAGTGGGGAGCTGAATCACACAAGGTACGGATAAAGATAAAACAGCAGCGGTTAACACCACGAGGTGAATTCAACAAGGTTTTATTACGAACTGATTCAATCTCATACAAAGGGTAAGAAGCGGGAACAAACATTTTGGGCGGAAGTGGGCGGAGTCCACTCCCGCTGATATTGCATCAAATATATTTATAGAAATGTAAGCTTATAAAAACTTAACAAGTGATGAAAACATGTTTAAATTTACAATCATTTCAGGGCATAGTTGAAGTATGGATGACCGAAAAAGAAACAAAAAATTATAGGTAAATAATCAGTTAACTTGATTGGAAGATACATCGAAAGAAAAGACCTTTGGTGGGGGCAAGGAAAACAATCGTTGGATTTACTGCACAATAACACATGTTGTAAACGCAATGCAAAAAAAAAACACAAAAAAAAAAAAACATGGATTTGAAATAGCAAGTTCTTTTACATTTTTTCTCGTTTAGCCAATTCCCTAGACCCGTCACTTTTTATTTTATTTATTTATTTATTTATTTTATTTATCTTTTTATTTATTTATTTTATTTATTTATTTTTTTTTTATACTGTTCCTTGTTTCATTCTATGCAAAACAGTTTCATGTTCAAGATACTGGAAAAAATTTAAAAAAATCCTCAAGAAATTCATTGAATTAAATAATAAATAAAAATACATAAATGAAAAAAAAAAAAAAAAAGACTGTAATCGTTCTTTTATAACGGAATGCACAATTTACCTTAAAGTTGGTCTGAGAGGTCACAGAAATAAAATGAAAAAAAAAAAAAAAAAAAATGGCTGATACTATGAATTTTAGAAATAAATTATTTTATCAAAAAAAAAATTAATTAAGCGAAGCCTGATAAATAATTGAAAAATATGCCCGGTCCAATCTAGTGTGATGTAGACTGTAAAATTATTTAGTTGACACAGACATCAGTATGCTCTTGACTCTACCCCATCTTAATGCAATAAGCGAGGTACTACCAAAGGACGGATCCCCAGACACTATGATGTTGAGATAATTATTGTTTGTTTTGTTTCAGCCTCACAAAAGGATGAAAACCGCGGCACCCGGATGGATACTGTTTTTTCGCTTTTTAAAAGCTGTAAGTATCAGCAGTCAGATGTAAGTAATAATAAATATAATAAATCATTATAGTGATTCAACAACTTGATGCTTTTTTTAGCACGACTCATATTATAAATAAATATTCAGCCATTCAAATTTAACAAAGTAAGCTTTTTTTCTTCTTGTAATAATATAAAATTGCAATTTTCTATTTCAATGCAGTACTGCTTTCTTTACGATAAAGGTAGTCACCTAAGAAAACTTATGACTAAGAAAAAATAGACAAAGACCTGCAATTGGCAATTAGTACGTCTTTTTTCGAGTAAAATTGAAAGATAGATAGATAGATAGATAGATAGATAGAGAGAGAGAGTACTTGTGTATTGTAATAAAACACCTTCCCTTCCAGGATCGTTGTTCTCTTGACTCTTGTCTTCAGTACAGCTTACGATAAGGTGATCACATGATTTCAAAAACAACAAGAAAAATCCTTTCCGCTAGAGTCAGATTTTTTTTTTTAATGTTTGAAAAATGACGGTCATAATATACAACACAACATACATCGTGATATTTACTTCCGTATCTTAAAACACAAACACTCACACACACGCAGATAAATACACACACACACAATTACCCGTAGTATATCTCCTTTGTCGCCCGAAATGAAATTAAAAAAATAATAATTAAAAAAAGAAATGAAATAAGATTAATCAGTACCCCAAAAAAAGAAATCCTTACCCGTGAAGGATTATTTCTTACACACCCGCCCCCAAAAAGACTAATATCCGCATTTTTCCCTGTTATATTTTTAAAACATTTTTCTATCCTTGCAATCCGTCACCCCCCAAAAAGCAGTGCAAGTTAAGGGATAAAACTTTAAAATCATCAATATTCAGGGGTAAAATCAAAATACTTTGACTCCCTTTTCAAAAACTTCTTTGAAGGCATCACTTCATAACAATGGATATGGCAATGACAGGTTTTATGTGGGCGAAGGAGTTTTTTTTTCTTCTTATTTGAAAGTGAAAGAGAAAGAGAGAGAAAAAGAAAGAGAGAGATATTCAATCTAATACATTTCTCCTTTAAAAAAATAAATAAATAAAAATCAAAAGCGCAAATTTTAAGGCAGATTTCTATATCCGTATTTTTTTTCTTTTTGTAAACAATAAAAGCAAAATAGCGCGAAAAAGGTAAACTAATGACAAGCGAGATATTTTAGTGTAAAAAAAAAAAAAATAAAACAATCGGCACAATCATTTTTTATTAAATATGTTAGTTTTATAATATACATTAAAATAATTCAATTTTAATCAATAACGTATTTGCAATGCAAAAACACATCTTATTTTTTCTTTAGAATATGTAACAAAACAATTAATTACTTACATACACGTAGGAGAAAAAAAAAAGGTGACGATAAAAACACTAGCCTGACATCGACACCAGTAAGTAAATTAAATTACGAAGTATGTTAATCAAATTATCACAAATCATTTATTTATACAAAACGAATGGTCTTTATTCTTTATATTGTAAATCAAAATGTAAACAAAGAGTCTAAAAAGTAAAATAAAAAACACAAAAATTAATCGTCGCATTTTTAGCTTCCATTTTTTTTTTTTTTTTTCATTCATTCATTCATTCATTGCTCTCCGAATACCGCATAAAAAGAAAAAGAAGTTAACAGAAGTATTAGTAAATTATTATTTAAAAATCATCAACTAATAAAACGAAAGATTATTTACCGTATTTTATGTATGTTTAGCCGGCTGGAGTATCTTATTTCACTGATATTTATATTTTTAAAAAATCATAATCACGTTTTCATTTTTTTGTTTTTTTTAACTATGTTCACGTGTATCGGACAAGAAATAAATCAATACAGTCGATCGTCGTGTAATAACTAAAGATATTAGCAGTTTATTTATACAGTGCTTTTAATTTTTATAAATGAAAGAATTTTTAAAACAAATAAAGAAAGACATATAGGCAAATATGACAAAATATTGTTAGAATAATGATGATAAATAAATAATGCGTAAATGACACTAACCAACTAGGTTTATCGTTTTCTTTACTAGTAATAACTAAACAATACTGTAAATATAACAATGAAAATAAAATTAATGATTTATATGTATTAAAAGGTTGTTTTTTTTAAGATAATGTGAGAGGAAAATTATATTTTCATCGAATAATAAAAAAGATCAACACGCTAAAACAAAGGGAGGAAAGTTTACACGTGGGTATCGTAAAATGAAATGATTAAAAAGAAAAGAAAATAATCTTATATATATATAATATATATATAAAAATTATTATCAGTTTAAAAAATCAAAAGTTAAATATTCAACCTGACTAATTATTTATATTTTACGGTGTGTGAGGGTGGGGGGGGGGGGCATGCACACAATTAAGAAATACCTTATGAATATTTTTTTAAATTACGTTAAATTAAAAATTTGAACTCTTTGTTTAAAAAAAGAACGACAGATACTTTCTTCTTTTTTTTTAAATAATTTAAATAAAAATATTTTTAAAATTCTTACTTAGAATCGGCCACTTTGCCATTTGAGATAACTCCTCGGCTACCTGGGCATCACATCGAAACTCATTCAAACGATCAGTTTCTACAGTGGTCATGGCTTGGGCCATTCATTCAGCCTCTTCTGCTTATTGCAGGTGTCCTGTACTTAGTGTCCAATGGTCAAGACCTTAAATACCTTGTTACTACTGTAGAGAATAAGTGTATTGTGTTGTTGTTGTGATGGTTAGTGACAATGAGGAAGTGGCCAGATAAAGAGTTAAACAACCCTCCTTCTCCTCTCTCACTCTCTCTCTATTTCTCTCTCTCTCTCTCTCTCTCTCTCTCTAGTCCTCATTCTGGAGGTGTTCGTCGACAGCTTCGGCAGTTTCCGGGAATCTTCGCCTTTTAACTTTGTGAGCTCATGGGTTTTCTCCAAAATTAGCAAATCTTTGTAAAACAAATTTCTCACGAATATAAAAATAAATTATAAAAGAATAATAATAATAAAAAATTTATAAAAAAAAAGAATAAAAGAATTAAATAAAACTATTTCTCCCTTAAATTGTCATTTATCAAATTTATCAAAATGCTACCCCTGTCGGCAGGAGTTAGAAAACTTTGTATCCCCTGTAGAGAGATAAGAGAGATACACGTGGGTAAAAAAAAAAAAAAAAAAAAAGATGTATCCTGAGTATTACACTAAACTGCGTCTGATGGTTAGGCTCCAGTTCTGGAGCTCTTGAGAGTGTGAAATAGGTACCACCAATTTTCCCTGTGAAATTTACCAACACCACTATATTTAACATATTGAAACTTGCATAAAGGTTAATAATATTAACCTTTAAAATTTTCCCAAGATAATATTAAGTTAATATTATCTTGGAAAAAGTGTGTCTATTCAAAAGAAGAAACATTTAAAAAAAAAAATAAAAAAAAAAAAAAGAACTCTTGATGACTTTTTAAAACATTTTTCAGCTTACTACGGAAATAATGGAAATTATGAACGAAAACAATGTTTACATTTTCGCACCGTTAAATCAATTGAAATTTAACGTAGCCAAAAACTTTTTTTTTTTAAATTCTATGAAAAATCAATTAATTGTCTGAATTTCACGAAAATTTCTATAATTACTTACCTTTCGATGAAAATATGTTTGAAATAGGTTTTTTCTCAAATATATTAGGGAAATATTTTTTAAGAGGTCTTGTAGAGGACTAAATCAGGGTTAACGTTTAAAAACAGGTTTGATTTCAGGAACGTGTACATTATAGGTACCACCAATTTGACCCTGTGCAATTTACCCCCCCTACATTTAATACAATGAAACTTGCAGAAAAATTAATATTTTCTTGAAAATTTTTTTCCATTCGAAAGAAAAAACATTAAATAAACTCCTGATGATTTTTTAAATTTTTTATCAGCATACGAAAATAATGAAAATTATGATTGAAAAACAATGTTTTCATTTTTGCACTGTTAAATCAACTGAAATTTAACGTAGCTAAAAACAAGTTACGATAAGAGGATTTTTTAAAAATTCTATGAAAAATCAATTAATGGTTCGATTTTCACGAAAATTTCCATAAATGTTTACCATTGGATGTAAATACATCTGAAATAGTTTTTTTCTAAAATATATTAGGGGAAATATTTTTTACGATGTCTATCACCCCCCCTATTTTATTTTATGAGATAAAAAAAAATGATGTGGAAAAAAAATTTGGTACTTTTTTTCTATAAAGATAAGAGTCTGAATAACTATATCAATGAAATTGTATAACGTACTGAATTATAGTTTTTTTAGGAAAAAATAATGAAATCGGAAATAAAAAGTGCAAAAAAAATGTCATAATATTAATATTTGAAAACTTTTTTTTTCTTATGTAAATGGTATGTACTATATTCTATTAAATTGTCAAAAAAAAAAAATTTTTTTAAGAAATTAATTTTTACGAGATTTTCAATCTTTTGTGTGATTAAATATTTTTTATTTTCTGCGTGAAATAAATTAAATATTTTTTTTTCCTGTGGAAAAAAATCAAAATTTTCACGTATATTTAAAAACATGAATTTTAGAATTCAGGTGAACTAAAAGTTGGTCCGATCCGTGCTCGATTAATATTTTTAAAAGAATTTGTAATTTTTATTGTTGAATAGTAATGTGTGATTCTTAGAATGTACGGAAGAGCAAAACTGACATATGACGAGACGCTTCTCGGTAACTAAAGTTTGTTTTTCTGAGCGTAAAAAAATATTTTATTTAACTTTTACGACCAATTAGAATAAAAATAATATATTGAATGATTGTTTTATCAGTTTTTCTCTTAGAAAAAATATTCAAATTTTCATTTTATTTTCGATTTTAAAAATTAATACTAAATCCGAAGACATTTTTTAACGTCAATTTCACTGCGAAATTTTAAGATTAAAGTTTTTCAAGTTTTTATTCATAGTAAATTGTAATATTAAAGTTTTTAAAGATTTTATTCATTTTAATAGAAAAAATTTGGCTAAAAAAGTTTGTCCGTTACACCCATCCGTACTTAGATGCATAACTGTAAGAGTGTAATAATATGTATTTCTTTCTCTCTAAATCGCGGCCTGAAAATTACCCTTTCGCACGTAATATGGATAGATTTGTTTATTTTTTAAGATAACGATGTAATTTTTCCCAATCGGATAATTTGATCTTTGAATTAACTATTTTTCTTTGTAACAACCCTGTACGATCTTTTTTTTACGAGATTTTTTATAAACAAAGTTCGGAAATATCTATTTCCGTTTTATTCAAGATGACCTAAACGGTCTGGTGGTACCTATAGATAGATAAATACAACGATATATAAAGATAGATAGATAGATAGATAAATACAACGATATATAAAGATAGATAGATAAATACAACGATATATAAAGATAGATAGATAAATACAACGATATATAAAGATAGATAGATAAACACAACGATATATAAAGATAGATAGATAAACACAACGATATATAAAGATAGATAGATAGATAAACACAACGATATAGATAGATAGATAGATAAACACAACGATATAGATAGATAGATAGATAAAAATGACCTGACATTTTTTTTTATATAAAAGATTATCTAAATACTCTAGGTACCACCAATTTGACCCTGTGCAATTTACCCCCCCTACATTTAACACAATGAAACTTGCAGAAAAATTAATATTTTCTTGAATTTTTTTTTCCATTCGAAAGAAAAAACATTAAACAAACTCCTGATGATTTTTTAAATTTTTTATCAGCATACGAAAATAATGAAAATTATGATTGAAAAACAATGTTTTCATTTTTGCACTGTTAAATCAACTGAAATTTAACGTAGCTAAAAACAAGTTACGATAAGAGGATTTTTTAAAAATTCTATGAAAAATCAATTAATGGTCCGATTTTCATGAAAATTTCCATAAATGTTTACCATTGGATGTAAATACATCTGAAATAGTTTTTTTCTAAAATATATTAGGAGAAATATTTTTTTATGATGTCTATCACCCCCCCTATTTTATTTTATGAGATAAAAAAAAATGATGTGGAAAAAAAATTTGGTACTTTTTTTCTATAAAGATAAGAGTCTGAATAACTATATCAATGAAATTGTATAACGTACCGAATTATAGTTTTTTCAGGAAAAAATAATGAAATCGGAAATAAAAAGTGCAAAAAAAATGTCATAATATTAATATTTGAAAACTTTTTTTTTCTTATGTAATTAGTATGTACTATATTCTATTAAATTGTCAAAAAAAAAAATTTTTTTTAAGAAATTAATTTTTACGAGATTTTCAATCTTTTGTGTGATTAAATATTTTCATTTTCTGCGTGAAATAAATTAAATATTTTTTTTTCCTGTGGAAAAAAATCAAAATTTTCACGTATATTTAAAAACATGAATTTTAGAATTCAGGTGAACTAAAAGTTGGTCCGATCCGTGCTCGATTAATATTTTTAAAAGAATTTGTAATTTTTATTGTTGAATAGTAATGTGTGATTCTTAGAATATACGGAAGAGCAAAACTGACATATGACGAGACGCTTCTCGGTAACTAAAGTTTGTTTTTCTGAGCGTAAAAAAATATTTTATTTAACTTTTACGACCAATTAGAATAAAAATAATATATTGAATGATTGTTTTATCAGTTTTTCTCTTAGAAAAAATATTCAAATTTTCATTTTATTTTCGATTTTAAGAATTAATACTAAAACCGAAGACTTTTTTAACGTCAATTTCATTGCGAAATTTTAAGATTAAAGTTTTTCAAGTTTTTATTCATAGTAAATTGTAATATTAAAGTTTTTAAAGATTTTATTCATTTTAAATTGTAATATTAAAGTTTTTAAAGATTTTATTCATTTTAATAGAAAAAATCTGGCTAAAAAAGTTTGTCCGTTACACCCATCCGTACTTAGATGCATAACTGTAAGAGGGTAATAATATGTATTTCTTTCTCTCTAAATCGCGGCCTGAAAATTACCCTTTCGCACGTAATATGGATAGGTTTGTTTATTTTTTAAAATAACGATGTAATTTTTCCCAATCGGATAATTTGATCTTTGAATTAACTATTTTTCTTTGTAACAACCCTGTACGATCTTTTTTTAACGAAATTTTTGATAAACAAAGTTCGGAAATATCTATTTCCGTTTTTATTCAAGATGACCTAAACGGTCTGGTGGTACCTAGTGTACAATGATGTCCGTGTGGCTATGTCCACGTTAATTGTAGTGAAGTCCCTATTTCCGGGATTAAGGGAAAATCTCGAGTTGTCAGGACACTACAGGTCTATTTTATTTTATGAAATATGAAAAAATGAACCAACGATTTTTACTTCTTTTTTTTTCTATAAAGATAAGAGTCTGAATAATTAATCAAAAGATTTTTATAAGTTTCTATAAGGGAGTTTTATTAAGTAAAAGAACCATGAATACAGAATTCTGAAAAAAAAAAACAGGGTTAGTTTCTTTATTTGAATAAAGATAGGGACTTTTAAAAGCGAATTAAAAATAATTAGATCTATTATTTAAGGTTAAACTTTGTCTAAATCGATAAGTAGTAACATAATAACCATCATTAAAAAAAGAAAAATATAATTACATATGCAGTTTATTTTTAAAAGATTTAAAACTATTTGTTTTGGTCAATTTCGACGCGATCCGCCATTTTGGCTGTTTTTCAATGGTTTTAGGCGCTTGTTTACAATTTTAACGTAACATTTGGAATGGGGGAAAAAAATTACCAAAAATCAGGTAATTATCCGATTTTAATGAAATTTTCAGTCTTGATTTGACAATTAATGAATTTTATAATGCATCAGTCATTTTATTTCAAAACTTTAATTTAGTATTTTTGCTATGAAAAATTAATATATAAAATTCATTTAAAATAAAAATTTTCGGATTTTAAGTTTAAAATGTTATCTTTTTAGATTCTAGAAATAAATATCTACTCAATGCAAACCTTATTTTTTCGAAAAAAAAGTATACGTTTTGAAGAAAAACTCGATTAAAAATGTACCCCCTCCTCCTTTTTTAGGAGAAAAAACATCGATGTATAATTTTTTTTCTTTCATAAAATAATAGCCAATTAAATAATTATCGAAATGAGTAAAAAAGAAATCTCCAAAAAATAAATTATTTATTATTTTTTTACATCTTATTTTTCGATTTTCGGTACTTATTTTCTCATAGAAGTGCAACCGTAATTTTTTTTTTGTCTCTATTCATTAGTTCGGTCTTTTATCTTATTATTTATACTGTAATTAGTACAATATATGACCAACTTGAAAAACATTTTACGCCCCAAAATAAGGGGGTCAAAATTAAGCGACCTGAAAAAAATGAGAAAGTTTTGAAATAAAATAAATAATGCATTATAAAGATCATTCATTGATACATAAACACTGAAAATTTCATTAAAATCCGATAATTCCTGATTTTTTGGTAAATTATTTTCTGTAGGGGGGGGCTAAAGTCATTTGGTCAAAAACGCATTTTAGGCTCATTTTGCCAGTCCCTAAATAAAGAAACTAACCCTGTTGTAAAAAAACGGACTGTTTTAATTATTTTTCAAGATAACGGTGAGTAATTTTCCCCAATCGGATAATTTGATCTTTGAATTAACTGTTTTTCTTTGTAACAACTCTTTATGTTCGTTATTTTATTTTATTTTATTTTATTGCGAGATTAAAAAAAAAAAAACAGTTAAAAAATATTTACGTTTCTTCCTTCATGTTGCATGTCATGGACTGCTCAGCCACCAAGATTCCCTCCTTAAGCATCACAGATCTTCACCCACAATCATCAGGTGACCTCATTGGGATATTTTATTCCTCTCTAGAGGTGAAGTCAGTGTATTCTTCTGTCAAAGCCAACAGGGCGATTTAAGTTGGAAGCTCAAGGAATCTTTTACTTATTTATTTAGGGGTATTTAGGCACCCCTATTGTGATCTCGATTCATAAGGACATTTTTCCATTTACACCGTCAAAATCCGGTTGTTTGTTAATAGACGATTTTTAGAGTTTTTTTAATTATAACCCTAACCCCTAACCCTAACCTCTAACAAACAACCGAATTTTGACGGTGTGAATGGAAAAAATGTCGTTATGAATCGAGTTCGCAAACAGGGTGCTTAACATACGACATATTGTCGTATGTTCATAATTACTGTATATACACTAGGCACTGGCAAAATGAGCCAAAAATGCGTTTTTGACAAAATGACTTTAGCCCCCCCCCCCGAAAATAATTTACCAAAAATCAGGGAATTAACGGATTTTAATGAAATCTTCAGTGTTTATTTATCAATGAATGATCTTTATATTACATTATTTATTTTATTTCAAAACTTGGCTCGACCGGCTTTATTAAAGACATAAGCTGGAACGCACTTGCCATTCGCTCATATTACAATGCTGCCCATCATTAATTTGGTGCCTTCAGATGACAGTTGTATATTTTTAGTTCTGCTATTTGTGAAAATTCAAACTCAATTCCTACCCAACGCATGATCTTTGATCAACCTTTGTGATGGAAAGCTGCTAAAATTATTGATGCCAAGTTATAAAGAAATAAGGCACTAACGGCAGTACTCCTAGGTTTGAAGTATGGAGTTAACCACGAGTGTGGCAGACAGGTTGAGAGTTAAAGAAATAACCAAACAACTAGAAATATGAATAAAAGACTGTATTACAGAATAACAATAAGGTTGCAAACTTTAGTTCGTTTGCACAAATAATAATTTGTAATAAACTTATCTGGTGTATCCTGAGATATGGGTTATTAACGGAGACCTTGCTACGGCCCTCTGTTCCGTTCGGATATGATGGACTTCTGTTTTGCGTCCGACTCCGATTCTGGTTGTTGAGGAAGAGATGGAGCGACCCTATTTTAGGTCTGTCTCCAGTGCTAGCTGGATCAGAAGAGAGCATGAGTTTGCTTATTCGGCTTTGCCGCCAAAGTATGCTGGCTCATGATTGGTTGGTTTGAAACATAGGCTCGCAGACAAAGGACGATAACCCCCATACCCCAGAATTCTCAATAAAGTATATGGGCATAGTTTGCAGATTGGAAAGCTTTCAGGCCATCATGGGTTTCTTGGGAAGTCTTGGTAGTCTTATGAATGATGCTGGGTTGTCTAACTGGCTACTATCTATGTAGATAACTATGGGGTTTAAGTAATTATGGGGTATGTGGTTTTGGTTAAATGTAGGTGTCTGAATATTCTTGGTGCGTGTTCCTCGGGTTTGCTTTTAACCCCATCTCTTTTTGGTGGTGGCGCTAAAAAGAAGGCATTCAAAGAACGACAAAGGAAAGAGACAAAGGCAGAAGGTGGCTTTATGACTTAGGCTTTATTGACTGGGTCATAGTCTCCTGTAAATAGGGGATATCCTCTCTGGCTAGTAGGAGCGACTACACTCAGTTGCGGCCTAAATTCAAGTGGTCGAGGTATCCTTTTGGGGGTAAGGAGTCAGTCCTTTTTGTCGGACATGCGCGGAGCATTCTTCCGGTGAAAGTCCCATGGAAGTTTTGTTGTTTTTTTTAAATTTTATTTTAATTTTATCTTAATTTTTGTTTTATTTTAATCCCCACACAACTATGTAGCACACATTATTTCTAGAAAGGTTGTCTGTCAAGCATTTATTGAGAATTCTGGGGTATGGGGGTTATCGTCCTTTGTCTGCGAGCCTCTGTTTCAAACCAACCAATCATGAGCCAGCATACTTTGGCGGCAAAGCCGAATAAGCAAACTCGTGCCCTCTTCTGATCCAGGTAGCACTGGGGACAGACCTAAAACAGGGTCGCTCCATCTCTTCCTCAACAACCAGAATCGGAGTCGGACATCAAACAGAAAGTGTAGAAATGTCCCGAATGTTCCAGCAGTCTTTGAAATCTCTGGGCATTGAAACGGTAAAATCGAGCGCATACCACCCCCAATCCCAGGGAGCCTTGGAACGATTTCATTCGACCCTCAAAACCATGATCAGAACCTATTGCCTCGACCACCAGAAAGACTGGGACAAAGGCATCCCTTTCCTAATCTTTGCAGCCCGAGATGCCCCACAAGAATCTTTAGGATTCAGCCCTTTCGAGATGGTCTTCGGACATTCTGTAAGAGGACCTTTGTCTATGTTGCGAGAGAAATGGATGCAGGACAGTCCAACGAAGGAATCCCTATCCGAGTACATGACTCGATTTAGAAAACGTTTATACGAAAACAGTAAAGTGGCTAGAGAAAATCTCCGGGTAAGCCAGAGCCGGATGAAACACCGCTATGATCGAAACGCAGTCCATAGAAGCTTTGAAATAGGAGATCAAGCGCTAGTATTATTACCCTTATCCAGTCACCCCCTTAAGGCCAAATTCCACGGCCCATACAAAGTTCTCCGAAAAGTCGGCGACCTCAACTACATAATTAACACCCCTCACGAGAGAGGGAAGGAAAATCCCGTTTTGATCACCACTGGGGCCCATGTCTTCGAGTACCCATACGGAATGTTACGGTGAAGTCGCGGAATATAGGAGCGACCACCCCCAGAAGTTGCAGAATTCGGAAATTCTAGCCAATCTCACACCCAAGATTGAACATCTGGACTCCAAAGAAAAGGATGATATAACCTGTCTCATAGAGAATTTTCGCAGCTTATTCCCAGATGTCCCCAGGCAAAAGAACATCATCCGTCACGATGTGGAAGTCGAGAACGTCACTCCATTAAAACAACACCCATATCGCATCAACCTCCACAAGACCGAAATAATGCGTAAGGAGATAGAGTACATGCTTGAACACGGTTTCGTTGGACCCAGCCGGAGCAGTTAGTCGTCACCGTGCGTGCTAGTGAGCAAAGCGGACGAAACGTACCGTTTCTGTACGGATTACCGTAAGGTTAATGCAGTCACTAAAACCGATTCACACCCCATCCCTAGAGTGGGTGATTGTATCGACAGTATCGGGAAGGCTAAATATATCACTAAGTTGGACCTATTGAAAGGATACTGGTGCGTATCCCTAACGGAAAGAGCCAAGGAAATATCGGCCTTCGTTACCCCACACGGCCTGTATCAATACCGCGTCATGCCCTTTGGTATGAAAAATTCCCAAGCGACCTTTCAACGAATGATGAACTATTGCTTGAACGGACTACCCCACGTCACCGCCTACGTAGACGATATAGTTATTGTTACATACGCCTATCGTTCAACGATATACAGCGCTTTTCCATCAGAGATACCAAAGAAAATGAAAGGTGCACATGCAATAAAACTTGGCAAAGAACAATAAAACACAGTATTATTTTAAAACACAACATTTAATTCAACATTATAGTCTTTGGGAATCATAATACGAATGCCGACAGGCTAGAGTTTATAATGTCATTTTGGTGGAATTTCTTCAAAATCAATTTAGAAAGGTTCATAATGAAAGGACTTTGCACTTATCTTTGTTTTATGGGTGATTTGTTTTCCGTGATAATGATTATTCCGGATATTAGTTCTTTATCTGGCATTTTCAATTCTTCTTCGGAGACCTTCTTCGTCTTCCCTCCCCCACGAGATGTTCACTGACCGGCCCTCTGGTATACACTGCTGAAACTGACTACCAGGGATCGCTTTCCCTTCCTTCCACCCCGTGACGTCACCTGTATCGGTACGTTTGGCGTACGTGGGTAAAGCAACGGGTGTAGTATCAGTCGTTCGTTTCGTGTGCCTTCCTCTTCTTAGCTAGGTCGGCTACGGCCATGAGTAAGCGAAATTTTAGGGTCAAATTCTGTGACTTCCGGCGTCACACAGTCTAATAAGAATATTCCAAAAGTTCTATCATTTGATGGAACGTAACAGTTATCTACAATGACAATTGGATGGAGCACATGAAATCGTTAGGCGATACATTTAGTAGACTCGAACAGGCAAATCTCACTGTCCACATGGATAAGAGTGAATTTGGGAAGGCGGAGATTAAATACTTGGGACACAGGATCGGATATGGAAGTGTATCTCCTGACGAGGCCAAGATCCAGGGAATCATACATGTCCCCGTCCCAGCTAACGCTAAAGACTTGCGACGATTTTTTTTTAGGTATGGCCGGGTATTACAGAAAGTTCTGCCACAATTTTTCAGACATAGCCGGCCCACTCACTCAATTGTTGGCTAAGAAATCTAGCTTTGTATGGACCCCCTCCTGCTAGGAAGCTTTTGAAAAGATCAAGGCCATGCTGTGCTGTAACCCTGTCTTGAAAGCTCCCGTGTTCACCCAACCCTTCCATTTAGCTATTGATGCCAGCGATCACGGAATCGGTGCGGTGTTACTCCAAACAAGTGATGATGGTATCGAACACCCCGTGAGTTATTTCCCGTGGAAATTCAACACCCACCAGAAGAATTATTCAACTGTCGAAAAGGAGACACTAGCCTTAGTTTTGAGTTTATAGCATTTCGCTGTATACGTATCATCTTCGCACTAACCTACTTTGGTATACACCGATCATAATCCCCTCACATTCTTACACCGGATGAAGGATAAGAATAGACGACTACTTAATTGGTGCCTGATTTTACAAGAGTATGACTTGGATATACAATACATTCGAGGCGTGGACAATGTATGTGCTGTGTTGTCTCACGCATAGTTGCACAACGTTGAGTTGCACCTGTATGAGGGAAGGAAGATAGAGAGCACCAGAGACCCTAACCCCGTTTAAAGTTATGGTGGATGAAGTGTGGGCTGTTTGATGTCAATATTCAATAAAAGTGTTCAAACATTTAAAGACCATAAATAAATCAAGCACAATGGCATAGAAGACAAAACTCTGGATTAAACAAACAAAATTGTATTAACATAAGTTTACAAAAAGTAGCATTGAATACTGGGCAAGGTTCCGCCCAAAGTTCTTTTTTTAAAGTTCAAATGTAAAATGTAAGCTGGTATTTCACAGTTCAAAAGTGAGAACGAAAAAGTGAAAGTTTAAAGTCAACTCAAAAGCAGTCAGGCATAAGTTGAATGAATATAAGGTTTATCTCTGAAAGCATAGGTTATTCAAAGAGATAGATAGATAGATAGATACCTTCAGCATGTAAGCGAAATGTTCTTAAAAAAGGGTGACGTGAATTCCCTTAGGCAGGTGAGATCTTTCTGGTTAGAATCCGAAAGTTCTGTTATTTATAAGAAATAAGTAGGCTCCAAATTGGGGTCTAGTTGATAAATTTTCTTATTAGGCGGGAACGCCTCTGATTGGTTGAATTTTACGAATTGTATTTTAGATTTTTAACTTTTAAATTTTAACTTTTCAGCCTAACCTCGTATATATAAAATTGCATATAGATATTTACCAACCCCTCCCCATGAGCAGGATGCGACACACGGAATGTATTGGAAAAAGTTTTACTATAGGAATGCATTGAAAAAGGTTTTACTACAGGAATACATTAGAAAGGGTTTTACTAGAGAAATGCATTGAAAAGGATCATTCAATAAATAAGGCGAATGTTGTCTACGTAGTTGGCAATAGGGAACACTGTTTACTGTAGGAATGCATTGGAAAGGGATTTATTATATGAATGCATTGGAAAAGGTTTTACTATAGGAATGCATTGGAAAAGGTTTTACTATAGGAATGCATTGGAAAAGGTTTTACTATAGGAATGCATTGGAAATGGTTTTACAATAGGAATGCATTGAAAAAGGTTTTACTACAGGAATGCATTGGAAAAGGTTCAAAATTGGAATTTCACGTGTATTTCTGGACCAATCTTAAATCATGGACAGGGTATTTTGCTAGTATATATATATACATATTTACCAACCCCTCCACACAAGTAGGATGTGACACAAGGTCAATTTCTTAAGCGGAGTTTAACAGGTTTGAATTCAGAGTTTTCCGTCTCCTAGACTGGTTACCTAACCATGGTTGAAGAACCCACTCTGTCCTGCTATTTATCCATAGCTGGAGGGAAAATTGGATTCATACCTTTCCCAAGGGTATTAGCGCTATGTCAGATACAAACAGCTTCGCCCAGGAATTGAACTCGGGTCGACGAGTCCATTTCCTTCGACTCTATCTATTACACCACGCACCTCCAATAAGCTGGTCGATATAGGTCCTTACTGGGCGGCCCATACTAGCATGTCCATGTCTTTGCTTTCACATGTGAACATCGCTTATGAGTTCGTCCTTGCTTTTCCTGTAGTATCCAGTATGTCTTGTCCGTCTTACTCGGATCGTTTGTTAGATAGGGGGCAGGTGGCTGTACAGTTGCTTCTTTGTCGGCTGTTGTTTCCACGACTTGTTCAAGATCGCACGCAGTATTCTTGTGCAGCTCCCATCTAGCGTATTCTCCAGGTGCCTCGTCAGGGTCCAAGTAGTGCACTCAACAATCTGTCAGTAAGTGACTCGTTTCTATATGTAACTCTCTATCACTTTTTTAGGACTTAGTCCCACATCCTATGTGTATCTTCATGTATCTGTTTCTATATCTATACTGTACCTTGTCATGTATGTGTGTCCTCTCCTTGTGCTCAGATAAATAAAATCTGCATTTGTTATTATATATAATTTCTTTGTCGGATTATTTCATGTACATATATGTACCCGTATGACTGATAATCTGTTTTGCCTTTTCTATTCGTGTATTAACATTGCTTTCTGTAGATGAGATATTACTACCTAGGTATGTGAATTGTTCTACTGGCTTTAGAGGCTTACCGTTGAGTGTGAAGATGTCTCCTTTCTTATTTTTAATGGAAATCCGATCTCACTGACAAGTTAAAGCGACAATTCTTCCAGGCTGTGGTTATATCAGTACTGCTGTACGGCTGCACCACTTGGACCCTAACGAGGCGCCTTGAAAATAAGCTAGATGTGAGCTGCACAAGAATGCTGCGTGCGGCCTTGAACAAGTCGTGGAAACAGCACCCCACAAGGGAGCAGCTGTATGGTCACCCACCCCCACCTTACAAACCATCAGAGTGAGACGGACAAGGTATGCTGGACACTGCTGGAGTAGCAAGGGCCAGCCTTTCTTATTTTTAATGGAAATCTGATCTCACTGACAAGTTAAAGCGACAATTCTTCCAGGCTGTGGTTATATCAGTACTGCTGTACGGCTGCACCACTTGGACCCTAACGAGGCGCCTTGAGAATAAGCTAGATAGGAGCTGCACAAGAATGCTGCGTGCGGCCTTGAACAAGTCGTGGAAACAGCAACCCACAAGGGAGCAGCTGTATGGCCACCCACCTCCATCTCACAAACCATCAGAGTGAGATGGACAAGGTATGCTGGACACTGCTGGAGAAGCAAGGGCGAGCTCATAAGCAATGTTCTCTTAGGGAAGCCAACACATGGACATGCTAATGTGGACCGCTCAACAAGGACCTACATTGACCAACTCTGCAAGGATACTGGATGCTGCGCAGAGGACCTCCCTGTGTCTATGAATGATAGAGAAGGTTGGCGAGATATTGTCATGGATATCCGTGCTAATTGTGCGACCTGATGACGATGATATGTACCAAGCTGAAAGGTTACTTTGAGCTTCTAACGTATTATAAGAACATATACAAGAAATCAGGGTCTGATCCAGAACAGCAAATCTATTGTTGGCTTATATTGAGTACATTGAACATAGGAAGCGCGTGGTGTAATGGTTAAAGTCATAGGAAATGGACCCGCCGTCCCGAGTTCAAATCCTAGACGTAGTAATTGCATTTCACTTAGCGCTAATACCCTTGGGAAAGGTATGAATTCTACTCTCCCTCCAGCTATGGGTAAAATAGTAGGGCAGACTGGGCTCTTTAACCTTGGTTAGGCAACCGGTCTAGGAGAAGGAAAACTCTGAATTCAAACCTGTTAAACTCCGCTTAAGAAATTGACCTTGTGTCACATCCTGCTTGTTTGGAGGGGTTGGTAAATATATATATTGAGTACATTGAAACATTGAAACTGTTCATTTGTGGTGAAAAAAAACTGGGAACTGGTATTTTACCGAGTTCAGAGTGAGTTTAAGAATCTATGATATTATATGATTTTGTCGTTGCATTCTGTATTATATGATTTTGCCGTTGCATTCTGTATTATATGATTTTGTCGTTGCATTCTGTATTATATGATTTTGCCGTTGTATTCTGTATTATATGATTTTGTCGTTGCATTCTGTATTATATGATTTTGCCGTTGCATTCTGTATTATATGATTTTGTCGTTGCATTATGTATTAAAAAAAAACGTGAAAAAAAAACTGGGAACTGGTATTTTACCGAGTTCAAAATGAGTTTAAGAAGCTATGAAGAGACTGATAAAATGTGCTCAACAGAGTCATACTACAAATGAAAACTGCATTTAAAAAGATACAGGACTTGGAATAACAAAGGGGCACGTAAGTGACTATTTCTATTCTCCATTTAGTAACCTCAAGATTATCTACAAAGACACTTTCCCTTAGGACCTTCATCCTAGATTGTGTTGTGATATAATGGAATGACCCATCTCCCCCGTACCTTAACGACGTAGAGCTTCCTATGGAAGTGTTATACGATACATTTGAGATCACACCTCCCATTAACCAAAAAGTACCTGTGAATGTGCCGCCTGCACCATCAACTTCTTATTCTCCACAAATTTCACGAGCATCCCCCATCGTTAACCGTGGGGTGAGGAGAAATAGTTTAAGAGAAAAGAAAGCGGTAAAATGACTATGTCCAAATCCGAAAGAAATATTAAAAGTTAAATTCCAACGGAAGAATTTAGCTCAGGGAGGGGTGATATAATGGAATGACCCATCTCCCCCGTAACTTAACAGTGGCGATGGTTTTAAACCACTATTTAAGAACACACAGATTACTCTGTGCAGAATTCACCTGAAGTACTTAGAAAGAAAAAGAAGAAAGAAGAAAGAAATAAGAAATAAGAAATTTATTAATCAATAGTAGTACAAATTATTAAAAAAAAAATAAGTAAAAGAAAAACTTTATTGGTTTAAACTACTATTAAAGGGAGGCCATGCCTAATAGCATGAAGCTAATCCCATGGACATGACCACCCTTGGACGCTCACAGGAAACAATACATGAAACACACAACGTAAACATATACATATATATCATGAGACAAATTAGCCGTGTGAGAATCTAAATGCAAATCTGTTGTTTATAAGAGGCAATAAAATGATTTTTCAAAAGTGTTTTAAGGACAAAATAATTAACTGAAACAAGCTTCATCTTTTCTTTATCAAAAAATAACGACTGAACAGTATTCCAAGAATTAATTGCATTAAAACGAATCGAATTATGCCCAAAACTAACAGTGTTGATGATAGGGAAATTAAGCAAACCAGATTGGTCAGCACAAGTGACATGTGCATGGGTGAAGTCAACTGCAAAAGCATTCTGAACAGAAACAGGCATTTTATTGTGGAATAGTTTATGTAAGACGACAGACTCTCCTCCTAATACTCACGTGATCTTACTATATAACAGTTGTATAGGATGCTGAATGTTGCATAGAAAATAAAGTCTATATTCGTTATAACTTTTATTGGAATTTGTGGTATATGAATACATAAATTCACCTGTGTTCAGTGGCTTTCTGAGGCCTCCTAATGCATTATAAGAATGCTAAATTTATTTACAGCAACAGGACATTGCAGATATCCTAGGAGTGCTTGATTTACATGCAATGGACACTGGAATTACCGAAAAAACATCATTGGCTGTGTCAGCAGTTGTCGAAATTTTTTTTTTGGGGGGGGGGGATTTCTCTGAAATGGCTGCAACAGTAGCCACCCACCTCGAGGGATGTTTTGTAAAAATAATGTTATTTTGTTTGGGCCTTGGTGCCTTTATTTTTCAAAATTCGCGGAGCGAATTTTTGTGGGCCTCTGATTGGTCGGAGATGACGGCATCATTTGTAATGAACACATTACGACCGGCACTCTGTGAACAGAGGTGAGAGAACATCTTCTGAAGCCCTCCCCTCCTTCTATGGTTGTCCGCTGTGAACAGCGAAGGTTCTTCTTCAAAATACAGGATTAGGGTTCGTGAACGAATCCAAGGGTTTGAAAGATACGTGAACGAATCTACGTTTTTTGAGACCACTGGGTCTTTTCGACTGGTTGAATCCAGGGACAAGGAATAGTGAGAAAAGGTCGTTGGGCGTGAACGTCCAGGAATATTTGAAGAAATAGCAAAGGAAAGTTGAATGAGGAAAGAACAAGGAAGAAAGTTAAAAGAAAGGAAAGAAGAAAGCATTGAAGAACATAGAAGGAAGGAAGAAGATAAACGAGAGAAGGAAGGAAGATAAACGAGAGAAGGTAACTAATTCAGAGTTCTCAGTCATCTTCAGACCAAAATAAGGGCCCACTAAAAACAAAAGAGCATTTTAAACTTTCGCATCTCGGCAAGTAATTTTGTATGTAAATTTTGTCTTGTTTGGTTTTATGTTTTTAAATGTTTTTTTTTTTTTTTTCATAATTAAAGATACTGCACGGGGAAATTTGTGCAACCCACAGCAGACTGTAGAGTAGTTTAAAATTTGAATAAATATGGTTAATTTATAAGTAGAGTTTGTCTCGTTTTTTAGACTTTGTTAATTCTTTTTTCCTCAGCATATTATTTACACTTTTATATTTTTTTTATTTTGTTACTGGCGTCAAATTTTGAGGACAAACCAAAATTTCGACACAGTTCTTGGAATATGAATTTTTTAAGGCAGAAGGCCGGGACGGAATTCTGCGAATAGCACCGAAAAATGATAGCGACTCTTTAAAGAATTTTCAGCAAATTGCTAAAAGAAGCTACAAATGATTCAAAATGATGTAATAATTAGGCCATTTTGATATCTGTGAGGAAATCTATTACTTCGCTGAGTCAAAAGTTTTGCAATATTTTGGTAACATGAAGCACAATTCGTCAGCTCCAGACGATTTATCCCCCGGGTCGTGAAGGAGACAAAGTGAAGTTTGAAATGGTAATGCCGAACAAAGTGAGAGGTGAAATAGTGAGGTCGTCTTTCACCCGAGTCGATTTGAATGTGTCGAAAAGCCGAGTCAAAACCTGGGCAGCAGCAGACGAATCAAATTGTAGTAAATTGAGAAGAGAAGAAATTGTATATCTTCTTTGTTCGCAACGTTGGAGGTTTATTTTTGTTTTGTTTTGTTTTTTGTTGTTTTCTTTTTTTCTTTTGAGAAAATTAATTTTTTTTCTTTTTTTTTTAAATCGCATATATGTAAGTTGAATTTGAGAAAATATCTAATTTCATTTTAGAATCGCATAAAAATGGAGCTGGTTATTAAGAAGAACTTTATTTTTTACATCGCATTAAAATTGGCACTTACAGAAAGACTGGCAACACTCTACGTCTTCTTCTATTTCATTCTTCTTCTTCTTCTTCATTTCAATATTCTTCTTCTTCTTCTTCTTCTTTCTTAAATCATTTTCTTCTTCTTCTCCTTCTTCTTCTTCTTCTTCTTCTTCATTTCAATCTTCTTCTTCTCCTTCTTCTTCTTCTTCTTCTTCTTCTTCTTCTTCTTCATTTCAATCTTCTTCTTCTTCTTCTTCTTCTTCTTGAATTTGTTTTTGTTTTTGTTTTGTTAATTTGTTTAATAGGGTATCAATCTTCATGGGTTATCTAATTCCAAAACCATCATTGTAGAAGATCAGTTGTCGTACTATTTAAACCATAGTTGGGGGTGATGCGGGGATTCATACCTTTCCCAAGGGTATTAGTCTGAAAGTGAACGTAATTGCGCGACTGTGGTTTATGGGGTAGCAAGGCGTTTAATTTAACTAATTAGATTATAATAAATTATTTAATTAATTTAATTTCTTTTTCCTTTCCTGGTGTACATTTCGATCTGGTACGTCGATGTCACCATTATGGGGTGGCAAGTGGTTTAATTTTTTAAAGGTTAAAAGTGGCTGTGGTTATTCTTAGTGCGTGTTCCTAGGGTTTTATTTTTTACCCCATCTTATTTGGTAGTTGTTGGAATATTTTGGTGATATAAGGCGTGTGGTAGATACCTACTTCTAAATATAGACTCATTGACTACCATGTGACCAGGAAAGGCAACCTATTATCCAATCACTGGCAGTGCTGCTGCTGCTGTTGTTGTATTTATACTAGCTGATTCTTAACCTTAGCTCACTGCTACTTGGATCTTCGTGGACGAAGGAACGTAGTACTATACCACAGGAGTTATTGACTTACCAAGGGATACTAGACCACCAGATACTTATTGACTTACTTACTTATTTACTTTAAGTCCTTTTTACATCTGGCCAAGGATGGCGGCCAGATACTCAACAGTAGTCGCGCTGAAAAGGAAGGAATTCAAGGAAGGAAAAAGGAAGAGACAAAGACAAAAGGTGGTTTTATGATTTAGGTTTTATTCACCGGTCATAGCCACCACGTTGCAAGGAACATCTTCCTGGCCAGTTGTAGTGACTAGACACAGTTAAGGCCTAAACTCGAATGACCGAAAGATTCTCTTGGGGGTCGGAAGTGGGTCCTTTTCCCCGCACATGCGTGGAGGGTTCTTCCGGTGAAGTCTCATGGGAGTTTTTTTTAAAATTTTATTTTAATCCCCACACATATCAATCTTCATGGGTTATCTAATACCAAAACTATCATTGTAGAATATCAGTTGTGGTACTATTTAAACCATAGTTGGGGGTGATGCGGGGGTTCATACTTTTCCCAAGGGTATTTGTCTGAAAGTGAACGTAATTTCGCGACTGGAGTTCGAACTCGCTTACTATGATGTCACTGTCCAGCATGTTAGCCACTACACCATGGGTACTCTGATCCGGACTGGTAGTACCTGTTAGGGTCCCATCTCTAGGTCAAATCGATCTATTTAAAATCATTTGTATTAGATTGGAATATTTGATAGCATATCAAATGTTTAAAAAAACTTAGTGGTTTGTTTTTTTTGTTTCATGGCATATCAACCCTCGTAGGATATTTTATCCCAAAGCCATCCTTGAACAGCAGTGATACTATTTAACCCATAGTTGGGGGAATGCGGAGATTCATTCCTTTCCCAAGGATATTAGTCTGAAACTGAACGTATTAGCGCAACTGGAGTTCGAACTCGCTTACTATGATGTCGTAGTCCAGCATGGGGTTAGACATCGTGTTACATGTTCTTGTCATCTTTTTTTTTCTTTATTGGGGTTTGTCTCTCTGCATTCCATCTATCTATCTATCTTCTATACATATATAAAGGGCAGTTGTGTGAATCTGTATGTCCGGAGGAAACTTCGAAAATAAAACTATTAATGACAAAGTAAATATATATACACATTAAATATCACCAGCGCTTGGGTTTGGAGCAAAAATAATAGAGATTTGATTTATATTCGTGAAGATAATTAAAAAACAAAATTTAAATGATAACAGCATGGATTTTTTTTTCATTTAATATTTTAGATAGTAGACATTAACATTTCTTTTCAGAGCAGCTGGATCAATGCAAGGTCTTTTTTTTTTTTACATAGGGATTTAAATGGGGCATCCCACAAGGATTCAACTCATGATTCAACTCATGATTCAGTAATAATGGATCTGCAGGACTAACTTTAAAAATCCCCTTCTACCCAGGCGACACTGGGTAGCCGCTGCTAGTCTTTGTTAAACCATACAGACATTTTCTGGTATACACACTTTTATTGCTCCGATTCCTGAACAGTCTTTATAGAGTACACGCGCGGGAAAGCATCAGAGAGACGATGATACACGTCTGCCCAGAAGTGCTTTTGTTATATAGTCATATATACCCACATCTGTGATACTATGATTGAAGACGAACATGGTCAGAATAAATAAATAAATAAATGAATGAATAAAGAGAATAGGTTAAAGCCAGGCACAAGTAAAAGGGGTGGGTGGTTGACCTTTTTACGAATCCAAAGATTAGGCCATAAAGTTTAAGAGACTTGTGCAACCACCATGAAGTTAGGCCACTTAGTGATAATATCTTATGCACCCAGGTATTAAAAGCAAAGAGGCTATTTTTATGAGGAAATCTCTTTTGAAAAAATCAATGTTCGAAGTATTGAAGACACTACGCCTGGAAAAAGATTTTTGTGAATTCTACCCCCCCCCCCAAAAAAAAAATTAATGAATGACGCTCTTGAACTAGCAAAATAATTCTTGGGGATAAAGGAGGAGTACATAAAAATGATTATGCACTGCCAAAAATCAATACTATACAACAAAGAAAGGGTATGGGTAAATAAAACCCAAAACGACAATTTCTCAGTCGGGATGGGAGCGTATGATGGAGCAGAGGTGAGTGAATTGATTGGAATATTCCTGTTGCATAAGCTATCATCTACTTTCAACAGGAATAATATAGGGCTTTTTAGAGACGACAGAATTATGATTTTAAAGAAAATCAAACGAGGGATATGGACCAAACAAAGAAATAACGCGAATATTCAAGGAATATGGTCTGAAAATTGAGGTCGAAACAAATTTGAGTGTGATAAATATCCTGGATGTAACATTTGACCTAAACACAGCAGTATACAACCTTTACAGAAAGTCAAGAAGTGAACCCATGTATATAAACGTAAAATCAAACCACCCACATGTAGTGATTAGAAATTTGCATAAGTCTATTGAGAATAAACTGGGTGTTAACTCCTCAAATGCCTCGATGTTCGATAAAACAAAACAAAAAAATAAGAGAGTTTTATAATTAGCTTGAAGCATTGTGTATATATTGGTTTGGAGGTTAATTTTGAAGGCTATCACAATGCAGGTGTAAAGAAAAAAAAATACGGTAACAATGGTGTTGTTTGTTAACCTGTATTTTATTCTTGAATTTTCGAGATAAAATCTCTTTTTCAAAAGATCACTGGAACTGAAGTAGTCTAGTTATGGCATTTCTATAAAAATGAATTTTTTTTTTTGAAAATGATGGTATTTTTTATATAACTGTATTCTCGTGTTGCATGTTTACGTGAATGCGTTTTTTGGGGGTTTTTATTTTGTACATGTTGTCATGCGTGTGTCCATGAAAATGCGTATTGGCTGTGATGTTATGACTGTATTCTAGCGCGGGAGTGCACGTGTGTATGTGCGTATGAAAGAGCGTATTTGTGTTTGGTGGCCATGGTGATGTATAATATTTCGTGTTGGATGTAATATAAATCAATTTAATCATTTATTATTATTATTATTATTATTATTATTATTATTAATACATTATCAATTATTATTTTTAAAAAAAGAATATAAAAGGGCCTTAAAAGAACAAGGGCACAAGCGGAGCTAAAATATGAAACCAGTCAAAACAAAAGAGATGACAGAAACAGGCAAAGAAATATTATACGGTTTAACCCCCCCCCCCTTTCAACTTGGCAGTGAAAAATAAATTGCAGGAGTTTTCCTAAGGCTGGTCGATAAGCACTTCTCTGGGACACTCTAGCTAAAAAAAAAAAATATTTAATAGGAATAATTTAAAAGTAAGCTACAGCTGCACGAACAATATAAGAAAAATAATTATATATATATTTACCAACCCCTCCGCACGAGCAGGATGTGACACAAGGTCAATTTCTTAAGCGGAGTTTATCAGGTTTGAATTCAGAGTTTTCCTTCTCCTAGACCTGTTGCCTAACCATGGTTAAAGAGCCCCGTCTGCCCGACTATTTATCCATAGCTGGAGGGAGAGTAGGATTCATACCTTTCCCAAGGGTATTAGCACTAAGTGAAATGCAATTACCGTCCTGATATCATATAAGTTACATATCTTTTTAAAAATCTTTTCAGCCAAGCCTTTGACATAGGGCAGACAGACTGTGGCAAGTTTTCCGATATCATCCTCTGTCCTGCGATCCAGATTTCTCGTAGCTAATGTTATGCTCTCAGGATAATTGTTATGATGGGGGGTATCCCTTAAGCTGTCCATTTCCTTCTGATATACCTCATCACTGCTGATGGCTTTTGACCGGTGTTGTATATGCTTTGATGTTGGCTTGCACCGATGAACAACAACATATTACTTTCTCTAAGTTGGTAAGCGACTAAGTGGAAGAATAATCTAGTAGTTTTCGCATTTCTTATACTAAGTTAAAACTTGAATATCTGACAAGTGACTCAACTGACATTCTCACCAAGCACTCCTCGTTTGATCTGTGACGAAAGTGTGCATGGCTAGTGTGGTTAGGGGTAAGATGAATATTCGTCAAATGGTAGACAATCTCCGGGGGACCCAACGGCCACCCACACAGACAGTAGAAGTATGGGTATTTACTACTTGCATAAATCCCCAAAGGAGCTCCTTGCCTCGGTCGGCAGCCCATCTAGGACTAGGAAAAGCCGATATAAAATCCCGCTGAGTGGGCCCAGGGAATAAACCCCGAAAACAAATCCGGAGCCGAGTCCCTACGGTGACGTGATGCTGACCTCCAATTTTACCCAGCAACTCATGTGACACTACCGTTGGCAAACTGCATTGGTTTCTTACCTTTCCTTTGGATCACAGCAGCAGTGTGGAGAGGGGAGATTTGCTGCTTGGGCAACAGCTCATCCTCCATACCAACCCGCCCAGGCTACATAGTTACAAAAAGATTGGACACTAGGACAATTCCATGTCAAATGATCCAGAAACAAGTAAAATTGTCACCCACCCCGTTCAATTTTTCTGAATTTTTTTTCCATGTGTGGACTATGTTAACATAAGACAATCCCCAAAATTTGAGCTTACAATTCCAAAAATTAGCAGAGTGATGTTGATTTTTAGCTCTCCAAATTTGATGGGGTATGCGAAAAATGGCGACTTTTTGTAATCTATTTTTGTCTTTAAAATGAGTTCTAGAGCTTCCCTACTCCTAAAAATTGGTTTATAAAAGCATTTTTGTCCATGAAATCCAAAAATACTATCAAAAACGTTTTAAAGTCAACCAATTTTAAGTTATTGAAGATTTCTGTTTTTTTCCTAGCAAGATCAATGTCCCGACGTGGCACTGCATCTATGACAAAAAAAACTATTATTATTTCACATATATCAAACATTATTTGTACCAAAAAGATAGTTTGGTTTTTGCTCAGAAACCCAGCATATGAGTAGCACGGGGATCTGTGCGGTAAAGTGAGGAGCTGATAGTAGGTGTGGCGCTCCACATCAGACACCAAAACAATCTCCTTGGTTTAGCGCTAGTAAAAAGGGGATAAATTCGCTCGCTGGTTGGCTGATACCGACTTTAGGCCATATTGACGACGATTGAAAATTTCAGTCAAATTTATCTCTAAGGAGAATGTGTGCAATTTAGTTTTCTAAGTCTGCCAGAGTGATCTCCCTTACATCCAGTACACTTTTCCATTGAAACGAATGTGATTACCATGTCTTCATACTCTTGTAGAGGCATCCTATCCTGGTGTAATGGTTAGCAAGCTAGTCTCTCAAATAAATCGCTACTGAATAGCGAGTTCAATCCTCGCTTGATGCCCCGTACATGCGACCTTGTGTCACATCCTACCCGTTGCGAACGGGTCGTGGTGTGATAGCAAACTAAATTTGTAAATCAAATACAACCCATATTATCGGATGGGGCAGAAAAATACATCGACTGCACCTCGGCAGAGGGGTAAGACCCACCTATTTTCAGCCACCGGACACTCCGGTCGAAACTGGAGATAGATATGTTGTACATAACCCACTCTCCGACTAACTCAACCCTTTTTCTTCCAGCGTCCGATCACTTTTCCCTTCCCCCAAAAATACATCGACTGCACCTCGGCAGAGGGGTAAGACCACAATGGGGCCACCTGTGTTTGATGACCCATGATGTTTAATGATGGTGTTGTATATTGTACAAACGGAAATAGAAATTTCCGGTTGAATTAAACAGAGGGGGGACGACAAAGGTGACAAAGGACTTTTTCCTGGTGGGAGCGAACAAAGAAAACGCGTAGGCGTTTGAGATATATAAAAGGGGTCAGAGTGAACAGACCCCAGAGAGATGGTGGACGGAGAACGGAGTGACCGACACGGTCACGCACCACCACGGCTAAGGGCGGTGAGACGCCACCAGCCACCCCTTTAACTCAACATCGCCAGTAGTAGATTGTCAACGCTCGTCACCCACACGCACCATGAGGGAATTAAAGAAATAAAAAGTTCAATATCCTACTAGATACAGATGTCTTGTGTCTTCGTTAAGCGACCCCTACATATATCGTCTAAGGGTTAGAGACGACACCCGCAGTATACCAGCAACGTATACGGTTCAGAGTAGCGAAGAAGGACTACGCAACAATGGAACCCCAGTGACTGAGTAGTCCATGACTTGCAACACTCCCATTTAGATCTTACTTAGGCTAGACGGTCAGTCGGAGAGGCTCCCTCTAATCAATCGGCTGGTCACGGTAAGCCCTATGACTGTCCCAACCCTATAGCTATTATGGCAAGCTTCAACCCGTTTTATCATATATGTGCTAGAAGGCGGTAGCTGAGAGTTTTAATGTCCTGAGTATGACATTAAAGCTCTATCTGATGGAGAGGTTCCAATTCAAGAGCTATGGAGAATATGGAGTACTCCACATTCCCCAGAGCTCCAGCACTGAAACCTTACCATCAGATAGAGTTTAATGTTATACCCAGGACACAAAGACCCATCGCTTTCTATCACATATATGATAAAAAGGGTTGAGACTTGCCATAAGGGCAATAGGGTTAGGGCAATCATATAGGTACTAGTGTAGCAATATGGGGAATATCCTGAGTTTTGCGAGAACTACTATTAGAAAAGAGAGGAAGAAGAAATAAGAGATAGTAAAGGTTTAAAAAAATAGTGATGACCACAAAACCGTTGTCGTGAGTTTGACCGGGGCGTGGCCCCCCCCCCTCGAATGGAGAATTGAATGTCAACCGGAAGTTTCGGGTGTTGACAGGAACCGGAAGTCACGTGGTGACGTGGAACGACAAAGAAAAATACCGGCCTCTTTTTGCTTTCCGGGGCCTAGGGGAACGGACGGGCCTCTGGTCCCTAGTATGGGATCACGGAAATTTATCAGTGTTCTCTCTCTCTTTCTCTCTGCCTTTCCTCCACTCCGATACAACCCACGAGACTAGCCCTGGAAATAAAAGCTAAGCAGCTAATGACGAAATATTTCTCGCATTGTACTTTTTTATCAACAAGATGACCGCCACGTGCCGAACACCTTTTTAGTGTCGTGAATTTGGAGGCACATTGACAAGACCCGCTATACAACATATATCGCTATTAGAACGTTACGTATATCCGTTTTGATACCGTGAATATATCGCTACCGCCACGTTACACTAGGGCTTGACGTAACTAGCCGATTGATCGAAGGGGGCCTCTCCGATTGTCCGTGTAGGGACAATCATTTAGGTTTTAGGGCTTGACGGGACCAGTCGATTGATCGGAGGGGGCCTCTCTGACCGCCCATCTAACCTAAGTAAGGACCAAAGTGGAGTGTTGCGTCTAATGGATTGCTACTTTGTTTATTAATGACTTAATTTTATAATGAATAGCTTATTTTATCAAGAAACTTAATATAAAAAGGATTATAAGAAAGAATAAGAGAGAGAGAGAAAAAAGATTATAAGAAAGATATCATAAGAGAAAAATAGAAAGAAAGGATTATAAGAGAGAGGTATAAAGAAAAAATAATAAGAGAAAGACAAAAGGAAATGATTATAAGAAAGAAAACTTTCAAATGGGAAATAAGATTATAATAAATAATTGTAGAGTTTTTTTTTTTTCAACCTTTGGTCATTTGAATAAAAGAATTTCCAGAGCCTATTTTTTACATTTCTAGAAAGATCAAATCCTAAAGACGACATATTAAAAAAATTAACACCCAATAAAAAGTTATATGAAAATTTTAAAGACATTTTTTTACAATTCAGAAAATAATTCTTGTAACGTGTTGTCTCTTTTCAAAGTTTTAAAAACAATATTTTTCTTTGAATTGATAAAAAAGGAGGGGAGGGGTTCTTTGAATAAATTGGCCTATTTCATCCCCTTAAAAATCTAATAGCGAATCTTAAACGTTTGGAAGGTGCCACGCTATAAACAATATTTTAATCATAACTCAAGATTTATCTAATCTATCTAAAAATGTATGATTAAAAATACGACATTTTGTGCAATATATTTACCGAGATTTTTATATAGTTATTTACTTAGCTTAACTTAGATGTGGCACAAAGCCATAAGTATGAGGCGCCCTATAAGAATCGAACTCACTATCAATGGTCTGCAAATTTACTTTGCTAATCATTACATTACGTGAGGTGATCACCGAGATTCTTATATATCTAAAAATCATTATTAACTATTCTTCTTTTTCATTTACACTAGATTAGAATTGGTTTAATTACAAATGAGTGTCTTCTCCCGTTTTTACTTTAAAAATTCCCGGATTTTCACTCTGGGACTAGCAACAACAAGTTTTTGTGCGTATCCTCGGGTTGTTACTTTTTCTTAGTTTTCTTTCTTTTTTTCTTTTTTTTTGATTACCTTGTGTAACTTTTTCGTATGAAATTTTACACTTTTTTGCACCCATAGATTTTTTTTTCTCATTCAGATTATTATTTTCAGTTTTTCAGAATGTTTGAATTATGAATTAACTCGCTCTAACTTGGAGAATGCACATACCTAATAACAAGCAGGTTATTTCCTATAAGTCTAACCAAAGGGGAACCACTCTTGACTGATAAATTATTTATTTATTTTCCCATTAAACTAAGCCTAAACCCTAACCCTAACCCTAACCCGTCTTCTTTTTTCATAGTAGATCAATCAATAAATAAATAATTTATCAGTCAAGAGTGGTTCCCCTTTGATCATGTTAGACTTATAGGAAATAACCACAACCAATCCACCAACATACTCACACAGATACCCTCACATCTACACGTACACACTTATATACTCTACATCGTTACAGAGTTATAGTAAATAATCAACAAGCATTTACCACTACGTAAATATCAGGAGTTTTTTTTATCAAAGTTTGTTAGAGTGACCTCCCTTGAATTGAAAATAATTTTTCATTTCAACGGTACCATTAGAATTATAGTTGTTCAAATATTCAACTGGCAGCATTTACTTATATTTCATACGATTATTCAGATATTCTGTTACTCTCTCTTTTTNTTGTCCATCTACATTTCTTTTCTTGACTCAATTTTTTTCCCCATAATATATAATTTTAATATTGTACTGTCAACATAACCGCCATCTTTGTTGATACATTTTCAACCTGGTAGCGAGACTTTATGGACACCCTGTAGAATGGAAAACAGGTATTAATTATAGTAATGAAGACTTTATTTAATTTTTTCTGTTTTAGTGGAAAAACCAACACCAAATTACAAAAATATACATCCCATAATAGTTTTTAGATGTGAGATGCAGCATTGCCCAAGTAACCACGATACAATGCTTTATAAAAAAATTAACTCTATACATATGTAAAGGGAAGTTGGCGTGTAAGTATGTATGTCTGAATCAAACTAAAAATATACATAGAAATTAGCATTGAAATTCTATTCTAAAAATGTCCAACATTTGTACATCTCAAAAGTAAACCAAATCAATAAACCAGGTTTTTTTCTCCCCCCCCCCTCTAACTAGTTTGATGCTGGGTGTAGCCACTTCTAGTACATATATAAGGGCAATTTGTATGTATGGTATGTCACGGATGAAACTACAAAATTAAAACAATAACAACAAAGTAAAATATATAATATATTATATGATACACATTTAAATATAACCAGTCTGCTTTTTGTGCAAAAATTATCAAGATTTGATTATATTCAAAGATATTAAAATTAAAATATACATAAGAATTAGCATAGAATTCTACTAAAAAATGTCCAGCATTGTAAATCTCAAAAATAAACAAATCAATACACCAGGGTTCCCTCCCTCTTCTAGTATTAAACCTTTGCTTTCAACAGTTATGTAGAAGATTGATTTATATTTAAAGATATTTAAAAATTAACAATATACATAGAAATAGCATTGAAATTCTACTAAAAATGTCAGCAGTTTGGAGACTTCGAAAAGTTAACAAATCAAAACACACCAGGGTTGCCATCTTTCTAGTACTTAAAACCTTTGCTTTCAAACATTATGAATGATTTTGATGTTATATTCAAGATATTTAACAAAATTATAAAATATACATGAGAAAATAGCATTGAAATATCTAACTAAAAAATGTTCAGCATTTAGAATCTCAAAAGTAAACAAATGCAAAACACCAGGGTTCCTCCCTCTATCTAGTATTAATGACACTTGTGCGTTTCAGACATTATCAAGATTTGATTTGATATCTCAAAACTATTGTAAGGAAGTTAAAATATACATAGAATATAGCATAGAAATCTGCTAAAAAACTGTCCAGCATTTAGTGAATGCTCAAAAGGTAAAACAGAATCAACACACCAGGGGGTTTGCTCACCCTCTACCTGGTTTTCTTTAAGCAAAGATACCGAGGTTTAATATTTAGTAGGGTGGACTGGACATATACAATCAAAATGGATATTATTATTGTGTACACAAACTTCAATACAGCATTGAAGGTCGTAACTAAAAATATCAAAGTGTAGCAATCCAAGATATAAGTAGAGCGTATTAGTATATATTTATATAATTTATTTTTGGTTACAGAGTGTGCAATTGTATTTTTTGGTTCACAGAGTTCAGAGTTTCATGTTTGTAGACTGTTGGAAATAAATAATAGTCTTTTTTTATGGCTTATGTGCCACTAGAATAATGAAATCCTGGTGTTCTTTGGTTGAGGAAAACCATTTTTATTAATAACATTTTTTTTTAAGGGTGATAGACTTACTTTGCCAATACCATCTATCTATCAATGTATACATATATATAACGGCAGTTGTGTGTATGTTATGTCGGAGGAAACTATCTTTTTTTTTTATTGCTTATGTGCGCACTAAGATAATGAAATCCTGTAGTCTTTGTTAGAGAAAAACACTTTTTATACTAATAAAAAATTTTTAGGGGTGTCTGTCTTTCGGCCACATACCATCTATTATTATGTTAGCATTATATAAAGGGCAGTTGTGGTATGTTATGCCGGAGGAAACTATCTTTTTTTTATTGGATTATGTGCCACTAGAAATAATGAAATTCCTGGTAGTCTTGGTTTATAGAAAATCCTTTATTTTATTAATACATTTTTTTAAAGGTGTACTTACTTTCAGCAATACCATCTTATTATCTATGTATACATATATAAAGGCAGTTGTGTTATGTATGTCCAGAGGAAACTATCTTTTTTTATTGGATTACGTGCCACTAGAAATAATGAAATCCTGTGTCTTTGGTTTGAAGAAAACCTTTTATATAATAAAAATTTTTTTAAGGGTGTACTGTACTTTGTGGGCAATATCATCTATCTATCTATGTATAAATAGAAAGGGGCAGTTTGTATGTATGTATGTCGGAGGAAACTAGTTTTTTTTTATTTGGATTACGTGAGTGCCACTAGAAATAATGAATTCCTGGTGTCTTTGGTTTAGAAGAAAACCCTTTTATATTAATAAAAATTTTTTAGGGTGTACTTACTTTGGGGCAATACCATCTATCTATCTATGTATACATATATAAAGGCAGTTGTGTGTATGTATGTCCAGAGGAAACTATCTTTTTTTATTGGATTACGTGCCACTAGAAATAATGAAATCCTGGTGTCTTGGTTTAGAAGAAAACCCTTTTATATTAATAAAATTTTTTTAAGGGTGTACTTACTTTGGGGCAATACCATCTATCTATCTATGTATACATATATAAAGGGCAGTTGTGTGTATGTATGTCCGGAGGAAACTATCTTTTTTTTATTGGATTACGTGCCACTAGAAATAATGAATTCCTGGTGTCTTTGGTTTAGAAAACCTTTTTTAATATTTTTTTTAATTTAAATCCTCTATGGTGGAGCTTTAAAAAAATTACTTTGAGAATTATGCAAATATATATATATATATATATATATATATATATATATATATATATATATATATATATATATGGGTAAATGTATCCAATTAACTTGTATGTTAGGGATAATTCTATTTGTGATCCTCAATATCTCCTGTACATCCACAATGCATGCTCATGTTGATTTATATAAATCCCTAAGAGAGCTCAATGTATGATAATCAATAAATTGATTATATGCAGAACAATACTTACACATTCAATAAGAAAGAAAAACTTAAACTGTCATTTGGCTATTATAAATTTATTTCGACCAGAACTCAATAAATGACCTTGTCGAAATAAATTTATAAGTATATATATATATATAATATATATATATATATATATATATATATATTTTTGAAGGCGTAATAATGCACATTATGTTTAAAAAACATATTTATTTTTTTTTTTTTTTTTTTTTTTTCATATTAAGGGTCCTAATATTTTCAAGCAAAGCTCATCATCAGAGGAATGAAAGATTTTCTCATAATTTTCATCTGTATTTGATAAATTCAATTGTGTTGTTGTTCATTGAATGTTTGGTGGTAACTGTGAAAATTTTTTTTTTTTTTTTCCGGCGAAGATATAGTTACGCTCGGTGAATTCCGTAATAAATCGGTGCGGCGATCGTGTTCCGCGGGATGTTTTGAAAATTATTTCATATATAAATTCTTTTTCTTTTTTTTATAATACTATAAAATAATGAAGCCCTGCTCAGGGACACTGAAATAAAGATTTTTTTGTCATTATTTTCATAGTGAGTTCGAAGCATTAATTAAAATGTAATAATATATTTTTGAAGGCGTAATAATGCACATTTATGTTTTTAAAAACATAAATGTGCATTATTACGCCTTCAAAAATATATTATTACATTTTAATTAATGCTTCGAACTCACTATGAAATAATGACAAAAAAAATCTTTATATATATATATATATAATATAGATATATATATAGATATAGATAGATACACACAGATGTTGATAGGTATGTGCCCTGCATCTCTGACACACAAAATTCTAAAAGGCCACAGTAAAATCCTATCCGTGCATCCCAGTGTTTTTCTTTCTTTATGCCTTACCACAATTTCAAGCTAACTGTAAATGCATTTCAATAGTTTCTTAGAAACGAATTACACAGGATAGGTTACAAGGTCGAAGTTAGATGGCTTTAGTTGGGACCCATAAATTTTCCAGGGAACTCATTCAAAACAAATATGTGTGTCCTAGGACGCACTACATCAAAAAGCTATCAGCATCACTGTTTATATATATATATATATATATGGGAGAATATGTGCTTAATTGAAGTCATACCTAATTTTGAAAATTAATTAAATAATAATTAATTAATTAGGCGGGCATACCTATTCAAATGTAAGGCTAAACAAATCGAGATATGTCACAATTTTTAAAGGGCAGGTTTAGTATTTGACAGTGAACATATTGAATCGATTCCATATCACCAAAATTTGTTCTTTTTAATTCAATTCCTAGTCTTACCCCATCCAGGATTTTACATTTCCTAAAAGAAGTGGGATTGTACTCAAAAATATTAATAATTGAACAATAGTTAAAACCTATACATATATACATTTGTTTTCTACCAAACTATTGCTATGAATCCAAAATTCAGTTGGCATTAAATGACCCACCGAGATTGATATGCCATAAAAAACAAAACAAAACAAACAAACCTGGTCTTACCAGTTGGCATTAAATGACTCACCGAGATTGATATGCCATAAAAAACAAAACAAAACAAACAAACCTGGTCTTACCACTACATACTCTCAGATAAGAATTGTAGAGAGAGAGAGAGAGAGAGAGGTGGTATAAAAAAAAAATTATTTTTGTCCAACATAACAGGGATTCTGAGCAACCATCTTTGTTTGTCATCACATTGTTTTTTAGGTAATATCTTCTACATTAAATGTAACATGATATAAAAACAGTCAGTGTATCTTTGCCTTTTGATGTGGACATGGGAAAGCCACAGTGTTAATTGGCAAAGTTCCTGCTGGCAGATTGATATGACAACAATTGTCACGGTTGGATTGCTTTTGATTATTCGATATGCTTTTCATGGTTGAATGAAAAGGGACTTTCTTCAAATAACAATGTTTGCCATGCATTTGTGTTTGAGGGTACACTGACTTACTTCCCCTTTGGAGAATCCCCGCTGCGTAGTGGCTAACATGCTGGACTGCGACATTGGAATTTGAACATTGTACTATTTCTCTGAATGTTTGAGAGGAGGCTTGAAGATTAGTATTATCTGCGTTATTCGGACTGTTGTCCCCATCTTCATTGTTATTTATACAACGTTTCGGCTGATATACCCTCCGGCCTTCTTCAGGTATTTCTTGTCGGACTCGGGAACCTTCTCGGACTCGGGAACCTTCAAGAAAGTTCCCGAGTTCGAAAAGAAGGTTCCCGGGTCCGACAAGAAATACCTGAAGAAGGCCGGAGGGTATATCGGCTGAAACGTTGTACAAATAACATTGAACATTGTAGTAAGAGAGTTTAAATTCCAGTTGCACTATTATATTAATTTCCGGACTGATACCCTTGGGAAAGGTATGAACTGCCTTAACCCACAAGATATGGGTTAAATAGTACCACCAAGGTTCTACAAGGATGGCTTTGGCATTAAATAACTATAAGAAAAAAAAATAGAGGGGGAAAATAAAGATTTAACACAACAAGTTTTTGTTGAGGGGGGAGGGCAAAAAGAAGCGAGTCCAACACCTTCTTGCAGGCTAAACTTTCTCATTGCAAACACCGACTTCTTCTTTTCCTTCGTCGTCGTCGAATCCTCTAGCAGCTACTGTAGCAAAACTCGTTTCTGCACTATCCCCTTCTGGGTGTTTCCTTCTATTTATACACAAGTCTGCTTCTATCATCCGGGCGTCTGTACTTCACATACGGGACAGTGGCAACTCAATCCCAGTTGCCAGAATGCTCGCAGCTATCATCCGGGCATCTGGCATTCACATACGGGACAGTGGCATCTTGATTCCGGTGCCCACGCCAAAGTGTTGGCTTTTTTCATATTCTGAAGGACGTGAGTTCATTCCCAGGTCAGTCCTACACACCAGGCAAAGCCTAGCCTGCTTCCTTTGAGAATACGGCAATTTTTCATGCCCGCCACTCAACTCGTGTCACAATAACCCATGAAGGTTGATATGCCATTAAACAAAGAAATGAAACCATCACTTTCCCTTTTTTGACAAAAGTAACATGCAGAAATTCGTCGAGTTGTAAAAAAAATTCGTTGGGTAGCACAGCTGGATCTCGCCATTGTAAAAGACGTTCTTCCCTGAGAGAACACGCCTTGGCATTTATTCTTCTCAGTGGTCGAACCATTTCAGTTCCTCGAGGGGGGTGCCTCAGGCGCTGGGCAATAAACCCAGCCCTGCCCCTTTAAGTCAAGAGGGCAGGTATTGCCTGGGGGGATAGCCCCCTGGGATCAACGCTATTAATTCTTCAACAACCTGATCCAGTGGCCGAAGCACACTGGACCCCTGTCTGGGAAGAGATGTTCGGTAAGTAGAAATAGCTCGGTGTAGCCCATTCTTTTTAAGTGGTCAACATCTGGTTTGAATCCAGAGTTTTTCTTCTAACCAAGGCTAAAGAGCCCAGTCTACTGCTATTTACCCATATCTAGTTAGTTTCATACCTTTCTCAAGGTTATTAGTGCTATGTGTATAACGATAACAGAAATCGAGTCGCACAAAAATTCATTGGGTAGCACAGCTGGATCTCGCCATTGTAAAAAACATTCTTCCTTTAGAGAACACGCCTTGGCATTTATTCTTCTCAGTACACATATTCCAGGCCCCTCAGTACACAACAGACTTCATACACTGACCTACACTCTTACTATCAAATTTTCTTCAAAGTCAACCAACTGATCACGTAAAAATACCATTCCCCATATACTAAGCCCACCCCTACTTTTCTCATTCCTCTATCTATACCACACACACCAAAAACACTCCCCTATTTCCTCCTTTACCCAATTACTTTTTCACTATAAAAGCAGAATGTACAAGCATTTATCTCAATAAAAAATTTGAAAAAACTTCAGCCAAACAATGAGGTGAAATATCAATTGAATTTAGTTGCTGTGTTGTTATATCCACTTTTTTCCTCTATTTTTAACCACATTCTGTCGGATTTATTCAAAGATTCACTGCTTATATGACCTGCCTAAAACTTCAATTTTTTTATAGAAAGGATCTTCTTCAAAGAGAAAAATAATTTTCTCTATTTCTCAAGCAGATGCTTAAGCATATGGTCTTCAGTAGTGAAAATGGTTGAGATATCTTCAGCATAAAATTACCTTGAATTTCTTTCTTAAAATAAAAATAATAATGAAATCTATTGTGTACAGTGCTCAGGTGCACCACAATTCATCAAAGTCTCATGTCTAGCACGTAGAATAATGTATTAGTGTCAGGAACATGAATAGTGTACAGTAATAATATACATGTATGTGTGCACATGCGTGCATAGGTGTGTGGAGGAGGGTAGCAGGTATAGTGTTGGCAGATTACAGGAAGCATGGAGGCTTTTAATAGTGTGGCCTGCTTCCCAAAAAAGGTTGCCCCTGCCTACTCTAAATTGAGTTAAAATAAATTTAAATTCAAACACTTCATTGCAAGATTACCAAAATAATTCTCCACACAAAATTGCTTTTGGATTAAATTAAATATTTGACAGTTTTGGATTACCAGATTTTTTACACACTGCGTATCTAAGGAGAGTTGGGCAGGGTTGTTGAGTCGGAGTCGGTAAAGTTTTACAGATTCTGACTCAAGTTATACGGTGTACACTCCTTATAGATAGATAATAAAAAAATGATGGTTTTATATTTATTTGTAGACCATAATCACTTAATTATGTAAAGTGGTACCCAGAATTGGGGAGTCAGTCAGAGGCAAAGGTTTTTTGTTCCGACTGCACTGCCCTGGAGTTAGGAGTCACATTATGCGTAAACCCCTTATTATTTTTTTTTTTTTTTTTTTTTTCATAAATTGAAAGGAAGTTACTCACCGAAATATGATTTCCAAGTATCTCTCATAAAAAAAAAATTTTAAAAAAAATAAAAAAATTTACAACTGCAGTGTCACTTGTTAATTGCGATGCCAATATGAGGAATTGGATTTAATTTTTCTAAAAATTTATCTATTTCAATCTTCTCTTTTTTAACCTAGAGTTATTTCAATTTAGAAAATATTTTTGCTGCTCATCTTTAAAAGCTAGTGTTTATTGCTCTGTAAAAAAAAAAAAAAAAAAGAAAAAAGAAATAAAGAAAAAAATATTTAAAAATGAAATAAATTTTCAATGTCAGACTATATTTTTAGCCTTCCCTAACCATATGTGATGAAAACATGTTTAAATTTACAAGCATTTCAGGGCATAGTTGAAGTATGGATGACCGAAAAAGAAACAAAAAATTATAGGTAAATAATCAGTTAACTTGATTGGAAGATACATCGAAATAGAAAAGACCTTTGGGTGGGGGCAAGGAAAACAATCGTTGAATTTACTGCACAATAACACATGTTGTTAAAGCAATGCAAAAAAAAAACACAAAAAAAAAAACATGGATTTGAAATAGCAAGTTCTTTTACATTTTTTCTCGTTTAGCCAATTCCCCAGACCCGTCACTTTTTATTTTATTTATTTATTTTATTTATCTTTTTATTTATTTATTTTATTTATTATTTTTTTTTATACTATTCCTTGTTTCATTCTATGCAAAACAGTTTCATGTTCAAGATACTGGAAAAAATTTAAAAAATCCTCAAGAAATTCATTGAATTAAATAAAAAAATAAAAATACATAAATGAAAAAAAAAAAAAAAAGACTGTAATCGTTCTTTTATAACGGAATGCACAATTTACCTTAAAGTTGGTCTGAGAGGTCACAGAAATAAAATGAAAAAAAAAAAAAAAAAAAAAAAAAAATGGCTGATACTATGAATTTTAGAAATAAATTTTTATCAAAAAAATTAATTAAGCGAAGCCTGATAAATAATTGAAAAATATGCCCGGTCCAATCTAGTGTGATGTAGACTGTAAAATTATTTAGTTGACACAGACATCAGTATGCTCTTGACTCTACCCCATCTTAATGCAATAAGCGAGGTACTACCAAAGGACGGATCCCCAGACACTATGATGTTGAGATAATTATTGTTTGTTTTGTTTCAGCCTCACAAAAGGATGAAAACCGCGGCACCCGGATGGATACTGTTTTTTTCGCTTTTTAAAAGCTGTAAGTATCAGCAGTCAGATGTAAGTAATAATAAATATAATAAATCATTATAGTGATTCAACAACTTGATGCTTTTTTAGCACGACTCATATTATAAATAAATATTCAGCCATTCAAATTTAACAAAGTAAGCTTTTTTTCTTCTTGTAATAATATAAAAATTTTCTATTTCAATGCAGTACTTTCTTTACGATAAAGGTAGTCATCTAAGAAAATTTATGACTAAGAAAAAATAGACAAAGACCTGCAATTGGCAATTAGTACGTCTTTTTTCGAGTAAAATGAAAGATAGATAGATAGATAGATAGAGAGAGAGAGAGTACTTGTGTATTGTAATAAAACTTCCCTTCCTTCTCTCTTGACTCTTGTCTTCAGTACAGCTTACGATAAGGTGATCACATGATTTCAAAAACAACAAGAAAAATCCGCTAGAGTCAGTTTTTTTTTTTAATGTTTGAAAAATGACGGTCATAATATACAACACAACATACATCGTGATATTTACTTCCGTATCTTAAAACACAAACACTCACACACACGCAGATAAATACACACACACACACAATTACCCGTAGTATATCTCCTTTGTCGCCCGAAATGAAAATTAAAAAAATAATAATTAAAAAAAGAAATGAAATAAGATTAATCACCCCAAAAAAGAAATCCTTACCCGTGAAGGATTATTTCTTACACACCCGCCCCCCAAAAGACTAATATCCGCATTTTTCCCTGTTATATTTTTAAAACATTTTTCTATCCTTGCAATCCGTCACCCCCAAAAAGCAGTGCAAGTTAAGGGATAAAACTTTAAAATCATCAATATTCAGGGGTAAAATCAAAATACTTTGACTCCCTTTTCAAAAACTTCTTTGAAGGCATCACTTCATAACAATGGATATGGCAATGACAGGTTTTATGTGGGCGAAGGAGTTTTTTTTTCTTCTTATTTGAAAGTGAAAGAGAAAGAGAGAGAAAAAGAAAGAGAGAGATATTCAATCTAATACATTTCTCCTTTAAAAAAATAAATAAATAAAAATCAAAAGCGCAAATTTTAAGGCAGATTTCTATATCCGTATTTTTTTTTCTTTTTGTAAACAATAAAAGCAAAATAGCGCGAAAAAGGTAAACTAATGACAAGCGAGATATTTTAGTGTAAAAAAAAAAAAATAAACAATCGGCACAATCATTTTTTATTAAATATGTTAGTTTTATAATATACATTAAAATAATTCAATTTTAATCAATAACGTATTTGCAATGCAAAAACACATCTTATTTTTCTTTAGAATATGTAACAAAACAATTAATTACTTACATACACGTAGGAGAAAAAAAAAAAGGTGACGATAAAAACACTAGCCTGACATCGACACCAGTAAGTAAATTAAATTACGAAGTATGTTAATCAAATTATCACAAATCATTTATTTATACAAAACGAATGGTCTTTATTCTTTATATTGTAAATCAAAATGTAAACAAAGAGTCTAAAAAGTAAAATAAAAAACACAAAAATTAATCGTCGCATTTTTAGCTTCCATTTTTTTTTTTTTTTTTCATTCATTCATTCATTCATTGCTCTCTGAATACCGCATAAAAAGAAAAAGAAGTTAACAGAAGTATTAGTAAATTATTATTTAAAAATCATCAACTAATAAAACGAAAGATTATTTACCGTATTTTATGTATGTTTAGCCGGCTGGAGTATCTTATTTCACTGATATTTATATTTTTAAAAAATCATAATCACGTTTTCATTTTTTTGTTTTTTTTAACTATGTTCACGTGTATCGGACAAGAAAGAAATCAATACAGTCGATCGTCGTGTAATAACTAAAGATATTAGCAGTTTATTTATACAGTGCTTTTAATTTTTATAAATGAAATAATTTTTAAAACAAATAAAGAAAGACATATAGGCAAATATGACAAAATATTGTTAGAATAATGATGATAAATAAATAATGCGTAAATGACACGAACCAACTAGGTTTATCGTTTTCTTTACTAGTAATAACTAAACAATACTGTAAATATAGCAATGAAAATAAAATTAATGATTTATATGTATTAAAAGGTTGTTTTTTTTTAAGATAATGTGAGAGGAAAATTATATTTTCATCGAATAATAAAAAAGATCAACACGCTAAAACAAAGGGAGGAAAGTTTACACGTGGGTATCGTAAAATGAAATGATTAAAAAGAAAAGAAAAGAATCTTATATATATATAATATATATATATAAAAATTATTATCAGTTTAAAAAATCAAAAGTTAAATATTCAACCTGACTAATTATTTATATTTTACGGTGTGTGAGGGGGGGGGCATGCACACAATTAAGAAATACCTTATGAATATTTTTTTTAAATTACGTTAAATTAAAAATTTGAACTCTTTGTTTAAAAAAAGAACGACAGATACTTTCTTCTTTTTTTTTAAATAATTTAAATAAAAATATTTTAAAAATTCTTACTTAGAATCGGCCACTTTGCCATTTGAGATAACTCCTCGGCTACCTGGGCATCACATCGAAACTCATTCAAACGATCAGTTTCTACAGTGGTCATGGCTTGGGCCATTCATTCAGCCTCTTCTGCTTATTGCAGGTGTCCTGTACTTAGTGTCCAATGGTCAAGACCTTAAATACCTTGTTACTACTGTAGAGAATAAGTGTATTGTGTTGTTGTTGTTGTGATGGTTAGTGACAATGAGGAAGTGGCCAGATAAAGAGTTAAACAACCCTCCTTCTCCTCTCTCACTCTCTCTCTCTATTTCTCTCTCTCTCTCTCTCTCTCTCTCTCTCTCTAGTCCTCATTCTGGAGGTGTTCGTCGAAAGCTTCGGCAGTTTCCGGGAATCTTCGCCTTTTAACTTTGTGAGCTCATGGGTTTTCTCCAAAATTAGCAAATCTTTGTAAAACAAATTTCTCACGAATATAAAAATAAATTATAAAAGAATAATAATAATAAAAAATTTATAAAAAAAAAAGAATAAAAGAATTAAATAAAACTATTTCTCCCTTAAATTGTCATTTATCAAATTTATCAAAATGCTACCCCTGTCGGCAGGAGTTAGAAAACTTTGTATCCCCTGTAGAGAGATAAGAGAGATACACGTGGGTAAAAAAAAAAAAAAAAAAAAAAGATGTATCCTGAGTATTACACTAAACTGCGTCTGATGGTTAGGCTCCAGTTCTGGAGCTCTTGAGAGTGTGAAATAGGTACCACCAATTTTCCCTGTGAAATTTACCAACACCACTATATTTAACATAATGAAACTTGCATAAAGGTTAATAATATTAACCTTTAAAAATTTCCCAAGATAATATTAAGTTAATATTATCTTGGAAAAATTGTGTCTATTCAAAAGAAGAAACATTTAAAAAAAAAAAAAAAAAAAGAACTCTTGATGACTTTTTAAAACATTCTTCAGCTTACTACGGAAATAATGGAAATTATGAACGAAATCAATGTTTACATTTTCGCACCGTTAAATCAATTGAAATTTAACGTAGCCAAAAACTTTTTTTTTTAAATTCTATGAAAAATCAATTAATTGTCTGAATTTCACGAAAATTTTTATAATTACTTACCTTTCGATGAAAATATGTTTGAAATAGGTTTTTTTCTCAAATATATTAGGGAAATATTTTTTAAGAGGTCTTGTAGAGGACTAAATCAGGGTTAACGTTTAAAAACAGGTTTGATTTCAGGAACGTGTACAATGATGTCCGTGTGGCTATGTCCACGTTAATTGTAGTGAAGTCCCTATTTCCGGGATTAAGGGAAAATCTCGAGTTGTCAGGACACTACAGGTCTATTTTATTTTATGAAATATGAAAAAATGAACCAACGATTTTTACTTCTTTTTTTTCTATAAAGATAAGAGTCTGAATAATTAATCAAAAGATTTTTATAAGTTTCTATAAGGGAGTTTTATTAAGTAAAAGAACCATGAATACAGAATTCTGAAAAAGAAAAAAAACAGGGTTAGTTTCTTTATTTGAATAAAGATAGGGACTTTTAAAAGCGAATTAAAAATAATTAGATCTATTATTTAAGGTTAAACTTTGTCTAAATCGATAAGTAGTAACATAATAACCATCATTAAAAAAAGAAAAATATAATTACATATGCAGTTTATTTTTAAAAGATTTAAAACTATTTGTTTTGGTCAATTTCGACGCGATCCGCCATTTTGGCTGTTTTTCAATGGTTTTAGGCGCTTGTTTACAATTTTAACGTAACATTTGGAATGGGGGAAAAAAATTACCAAAAATCAGGTAATTATCCGATTTTAATGAAATTTTCAGTCTTGATTTGACAATTAATGAATTTTATAATGCATCAGTCATTTTATTTCAAAACTTTAATTTAGTATTTTTGCTATGAAAAATTGATATATAAAATTCATTTAAAATAAAAATTTTCGGTTTTTAAGTTTAAAATGTTATCTTTTTAGATTCTAGAAATAAATATCTACTTAATGCAAACCTTATTTTTTCGAAAAAAAGTATACGTTTTGAAGAAAAACTCGATTGAAAATGTACCCCCTCCCCCTTTTTTAGGAGAAAAAACATCGATGTATAATTTTTTTTCTTTCATAAAATAATAGCCAATTAAATAATTATCGAAATGAGTAAAAAAGAAATCTCCAAAAAATAAATTATTTATTATTTTTTTACATTTTATTTTTCGATTTTCGGTACTTATTTTCTCATAGAAGTGCAACCGTAATTTTTTTTTGTCTCTATTCATAAGTTCGGTCTTTTATCTTATTATTTATACTGTAATTAGTACAATATATGACCAACTTGAAAAACATTTTACGCCCCCAAAATAAGGGGGGTCAAAATTAAGCGACCTGAAAAAAATGAGAAAGTTTTGAAATAAAATAAATAATGCATTATAAAGATCATTCATTGATACATAAACACTGAAAATTTCATTAAAATCCGATAATTCCCTGATTTTTGGTAAATTATTTTCTGTAGGGGGGGGGCTAAAGTCATTTGGTCAAAAACGCATTTTAGGCTCATTTTGCCAGTCCCTAAATAAAGAAACTAACCCTGTTGTAAAAAAAACGGACTGTTTTAATTATTTTTCAAGATAACGGTGAGTAATTTTCCCCAATCGGATAATTTGATCTTTGAATTAACTGTTTTTCTTTGTAACAACTCTTTATGTTCGTTATTTTATTTTATTTTATTTTATTGCGAGATTAAAAAAAAAAAACAGTTAAAAAATATTTACGTTTCTTCCTTCATGTTGCATGTCATGGACTGCTCAGCCACCAAGATTCCCTCCTTAAGCATCACAGATCTTCACCCACAATCATCAGGTGACCTCATTGGGATATTTTATTCCTCTCTAGAGGTGAAGTCAGTGTATTCTTCTGTCAAAGCCAACAGGGCGATTTAAGTCTGGAAGCTCAAGGAATCTTTTACTTATTTATTTAGGGGTATTTAGGCACCCCTATTGTGATCTCGATTCATAAGGACATTTTTCCATTTACACCGTCAAAATCTGGTTGTTTGTTAACAGACGATTTTTAGAGTTTTTTTAATTATAACCCTAACCCCTAACCCTAACCTCTAACAAACAACCGAATTTTGACGGTGTGAATGGAAAAAATGTCGTTATGAATCGAGTTCGCAAAAAGGGTGCTTAACATACGACATATTGTCGTATGTTCATAATTACTGTATATACACTAGGCACTAGCAAAATGAGCCTAAAATGCGTTTTTGACAAAATGACTTTAGCCCCCCCCCCCTACAGAAAATAATTTACCAAAAATCAGGGAATTAACGGATTTTAATGAAATTTTCAGTGTTTATTTATCAATGAATGATCTTTATAATGCATTATTTATTTTATTTCAAAACTTGGCTCGACCGGCTTTATTAAAGACATAAGCTGGAACGCACTTGCCACTCGCTCATATTACAATGCTGCCCATCATTAATTTGATGCCTTCAGATGACAGTTGTATATTTTTAGTTCTGCTATTTGTGAAAATTCAAACTCAATTCCTACCCAACGCATGATCTTTGATCAACCTTTGTGATGGAAAGCTGCTAAAATTATTGATGCCAAGTTATAAAGAAATAAGGCACTAACGGCAGTACTCCTAGGTTTGAAGTATGGAGTTAACCACGAGTGTGGCAGACAGGTTGAGAGATAAAGAAATAACCAAACAACTAGAAATATGAATAAAAGACTGTATTACAGAATAACAATAAGGTTGCAAACTTTAGTTCGTTTGCACAAATAATAATTTGTAATAAACTTATCTGGTGTATCCTGAGATATGGGTTATTAACGGAGACCTTGCTACGGCCCTCTGTTCCGTTCGGATATGATGGACTTCTGTTTTGCGTCCGACTCCGATTCTGGTTGTTGAGGAAGAGATGGAGCGACCCTATTTTAGGTCTGTCCCCAGTGCTAGCTGGATCAGAAGGGAGCATGTGTTTGCTTATTCGGCTTTGCCGCCAAAGTATGCTGGCTCATGATTGGTTGGTTTGAAACATAGGCTTGCAGACAAAGGACGATAACCCCCATACCCCAGAATTCTCAATAAAGTATATGGGCATAGTTTGCAGATTGGAAAGCTTTCAGGCCATCATGGGTTTCTTGGGAAGTCTTGGTAGTCTTATGAATGATGCTGGGTTGTCTAACTGGCTAGTATATATGTAGATAACTATGGGGTTTAAGTAATTATGGGGTATGTGGTTTTGGTTAAATGTAGGTGTCTGAATATTCTTGGTGCGTGTTCCTCGGGTTTGCTGTTAACCCCATCTCTTTTTGGTGATCGCGCTGAAAAGAAGGCATTCAAAGAACGACAAAGGAAAGAAACAAAGGCAGAAGGTGGCTTTATGACTTAGGCTTTATTGACTGGGTCATAGTCTCCTGTAACAAGGGGATATCCTCTCTGGCTAGTAGGAGCGACTACACTCAGTTGCGGCCTAAATTCAAGTGGTCGAGGTATCCTTTTGGGGGTAAGGAGTCAGTCCTTTTTGTCGGACATGCGCGGAGCATTCTTCCGGTGAAAGTCCCATGGAAGTTTTGTTTTTTTTTTAAAATTTTATTTAAATTTTATTAAAATTTTTGTTTTATTTTAATCCTCACACAACTATGTAGCACACATTATTTCTAGAAAGGTCGTCTGTCAAGCATTTATTGAGAATTCTGGGGTATGGGGGTTATCGTCCTTTGTCTGCGAGCCTCTGTTTCAAACCAACCAATCATGAGCCAGCATACTTTGGCGGCAAAGCCGAATAAGCAAACTCGTGCCCTCTTCTGATCCAGGTAGCACTGGGGACAGACCTAAAACAGGGTCGCTCCATCTCTTCCTCAACAACCAGAATCGGAGTCGGACATCAAACAAAGTCTATCATATCCGAACCATCAGAAGGCCGTAGCAAGGGCTCCGATAATACCCTATCTCAGGACTCAGATAAGTTTATTACAAATTATTATTTGTGCAAACGAACTAAAGTTTGCAACCTTATTGTTACATGTAATACAGTCCTTTATTCATATTTCTAGTTGTTCGGTTATTTCTTTAACTCTCAGCCTGTCTGCCACACTCGTGGTTAACTCCATACATCAAAAATTGGATTACTGTCGTTTGTGCCTTCTTTTCTTTATACATTGCGAGCTCACTTCTTGGTACATACAGCCTAGATGAACAAGTTTATTGACTGTACTTCCACCAGTAGATGGTGATCATAGCAGTAGATGTGGTCTCTTCCAGAATAATTTCCGTGAAGTGGCACAAAGCTGTTTGATTGTGGTTCGAACAGTCAGACGAGGATAAAATAAATGAAAATGTACAAACACATGAGATCAGCAGAGGTGACATAGCCAAATCCATAACTCTCTCCAATCTGCAAAGAGTGCTTGAAACTTTGATGCAAGTGTAGTGTGACACAGTATCGGTACGTCCACTAGTATTCATACGTTAAACCGTCGGTCGATTCAGTTTGAAAAGAGATCTACGAGTGTGTAGGCGACAAGCGAACAAGGAAGTCAAGAATCTATTCAATCCTTTTATTTTTTACCCTCATACCAAAAAATACCTGACATTCCTATTACTATTGTAAAGCTCCCCTCGTGGGGATGAACACCTGCAGCCCTTTTATGCACCTTACTTGCACGTTCCAACATTACTGCAATTCCTGCAACTTCTACAGTTCCCAGCTTTTCCCAACTTTACTGGCCATAATCGTCTCGTGATCGTCTGTCTACTTGACCCTCACTTAGGACCTCCAGTTGTGTACGTAATACTGCCTCAGGGCTCATCCAGGGGGTTTACAATCAATTATCAAAAGAGAAGAAAGATAAGACAAGACAATTTCAGGTGAACATCAATCAAAATGGCATAGAGGTATATGGTTCTTACATTGCTTCCTTCTTTCATTTTTATCTGCTAATCACACATTCTTCCCCGTACTGTCGAGATGAGAGGGGGCAAAATGCCCCCTCTTGTTCTTTTAAAGACTTCTGCTAATGTTGTAATCTCTGGTGGACAGCTAAACTGATCTTCCTTCTTCGGCGTCCAAATCTCAACTCTACCCTGGGGTCCAGACTAAACTCTCTGACACCTTTTTTTGCTGGGACTGTCTATATATAAAATTCCACCCCCACCATCTCCTTTCTGACTAACCTTGACACTCAATCTCATCTCCAGATGTTTTGTTGGTTTGGAATACTATGACTAGAACAATAATAATAATACTTGGCACAACAGATGAACAAACGTCCACATTATCAATTAACAATGAATAATTAGGCCCAAAATAAACATTTGTCTCTTGGTTTTGAGACATTTGTCTCGGTTGAATATCAAATATCTTCCCTATCGCTCCTTTTTTATTCAATTATTCGTTCCTTAGTCATATTCACTCATGTATACACACATGATGCACTATATCCCCTCCAAACACACACTCATGTGTCCATAATCTTACATACTATATTTTCACATAACTAATTATTATTATATATATATATATATATATATATATATATATATATATACCTTGCATGCCTCCAAATGCATTCTGCACTTGATGCAATGCGTAGTATCATACTATGCGTACGGACAGAAGGCAAGCGTGTTGCCGACCCCCCTTCCTTTGAGGTGGCTTTGTCACTGTAAGAGTGAAACCGACACAGTGACCCCTACGTTATGGTGACAATCAGGGTGCACCCCCTCCATGGCGACCTATACACACACCCGCCTCCGAGGATTGGTCGGTGACGCACCAACTAGTGTTACCAAGGGAACGAAGGAACGAAGTGTTGAAGACAGCATACGAGGTACCCATGGGAGGACACTTAGGCGTACGCAAAACCTTTGAGCGTATAACAAGACAATTTTATTGGCCAGGGATCTGTAGGGATGTGGCTGAGTATTGCCGGACCTGGTACACATGCCAGATGGTCGGAAAGCCGAACCAGAACATCCCCGTCGCCCCTCTACACCCAATCCCTGCCTTCGAGGAACCCTTCTGTCGCGTCCTCGTAGATTGCGTTGGACCGCTCCCCAGGACCAAGCGCAGGAACCAATATATACTAATTATAATGTGCGCCTCGATGCGATTTCCTGAAGCGACCCCCCTCAGGAGGATATCGACCGGGAAGATCACAACGGCCCTCCTTAATTTCTTTTCCATGGTCGGGTTGCCGAGAACTGTGCAAACGGACCAAGGATCTAATTTTATGTCCCGAATGTTCCAGCAGTCTTTGAAATCTCTGGGCATCGAAACGGTAAAATTGAGCGCATACCACCCCCAATCCCAGGGAGCCTTGGAACGATTTCATTCGACCCTCAAAACCATGATCAGAACCTATTGCCTCGACCACCAGAAAGACTGGGACGAAGGCATCCCTTTCCTAATCTTTGCAGCCCGAGATGCCCCACAAGAATCTTTAGGATTCAGCCCTTTCGAGATGGTCTTCGGACATTCTGTAAGAGGACCTTTGTCTATGTTGCGAGAGAAATGGATGCAGGACAGTCCAACGAAGGAATCCCTATCCGAGTACATGACTCGATTTAGAAAACGTTTATACGAAAACAGTAAAGTGGCGAGAGAAAATCTCCGGGTAAGCCAGAGCCGGATGAAACACCGCTATGATCGAAAACGCAGTCCATAGAAGCTTTGAAATAGGAGATCAAGCGCTAGTATTATTACCCTTATCCAGTCACCCCCTTAAGGCCAAATTCCACGGCCCATACAAAGTTCTCCGAAAAGTCGGCGACCCCAACTACATAATTAGCACCCCTGACCGCAGAAAAGTGACCCAAATGTGTCATGTCAACATGGTCAAACCCAATCACGAGAGAGGGAAGGAGAATCCTGTTTTGATCACCACTGGGGCCCATGTCTTCGAGTACCCATACGGAATGTTATGGTGAAGTCGCGGAATATAGGAGCGACCACCCCCAGAAGTTGCAGAATTCGGAAATTCTAGCCAATCTCACACCCAAGATTGAACATCTGGACTCCAAAGAAAAGGATGATATAACCTGTCTCATAGAGAATTTTCGCAGCTCATTCCCAGATGTCCCCAGGCAAACGAACATCATCCGTCACGATGTGGAAGTCGAGAACGTCACCCCGGTGAAACAACACCCATATCGCATCAACCTCCACAAGACCGAAATAATGCGTAAGGAGATAGAGTATATGCTTGAACATAGTTTCGTTGAACCCAGCCGGAGCAGTTGGTCGTCACCGTGCGTGCTAGTGAGCAAAGCGGACGAAACATACCGTTTCTGTACGGACTACCGTAAGGTTAATGCAGTCACTAAAACCGATTCACACCCCATCCCTAGAGTGGATGATTGTATCGACAGTATCGGGAAGGCTAAATATATCACTAAGTTGGACCTATTGAAAGGATACTGGTGCGTACCCCTGACGGAAAGAGCCAAGGAAATATCGGCCTTCGTTACCCCACACGGCCTGTATCAATACCACGTCATGCCCTTTGGTATGAAAAATTCCCAAGCGACCTTTCAACGAATGATGAACTATTGCTTGAACGGACTACCCCACGTCACCGCTTACGTAGACGATATAGTTATTGTTACATACGCCTATCATTCAACGTTATACAGCGCTTTTCCATCAGAGATACCAAAGAAAATGAAAGGTGCACATGCAAAAAAACTTGGCAAAGAACAATAAAACACAGTATTATTTTAAAACACAACATTTAATTCAAGGTTATAGTCTTTGGGAATCATAATACGAACGCCGATAGGCTAGAGTTTATAATGTCATTTTGGTGGGATTTCTTCTTCAAAATCAATTTAGAAAGGTTCATAATGAAAGGACTTTGCACTTATCTTTGTTTTATGGGTGATTTGTTTTCCGTGATAATGATTATTCCGGTATTAGTTCTTTATCTGGCATTTTCAATTGTGATAACTTTCTTCTTCGGAGACCTTCTTCGTCTTCCCTCCCCCACGAGATGTTCACTGACCGGCCCTCTGGTATACACTGCTGAAACTGACTACCAGGGATCGCTTTCCCTTCCTTCCACCTCGTGACGTCACCTGTATCGGTACGTTTGGCGTACGTGGGTAAAGCAACGGGTGTAGTATCAGTCGTTCGTTTCGTGTGCCTTCCTCTTCTTAGCTAGGTCGGCTACGGCCATGAGTAAGCGAAATTTTAGGGTCAAATTCTGTGACTTCCGGCGTCACACAGTCTAATAAGAATATTCCAAAAGTTCTATCATTTGATGGAACGTAACAGTTATCTACAATGACAATTGGACGGAGCACATGAAATCGTTAGGCGATACATTTAGTAGACTCGAACAGGCAAATCTCACTGTCCACATGGATAAGAGTGAATTTGGGAAGGCGGAGATTAAATACTTGGGACACAGGATCGGATATGGAAGTGTATCTCCTGACGAGGCCAAGATCCAGGGAATCCTCCATGTTCCCGTCCCAGCTAACGCTAAAGACTTGCGACGATTTTTTTTAGGTATGGCCGGGTATTACAGAAAGTTCTGCCACAATTTTTCAGACATAGCCGGCCCACTCACTCAGTTGTTGGCTAAGAAATCTAGCTTTGTATGGACCCCCTCCTGCTAGGAAGCTTTTGAAAAGATCAAGGCCATGCTGTGCTGTAACCCTGTCTTGAAAGCTCCCGTGTTCACCCGACCCTTCCATTTAGCTATTGATGCCAGCGATCACGGAATCGGTGCGGTGTTACTCCAAACAACTGATGATGGTATCGAACACCCCGTGAGTTATTTCCCGCGGAAATTCAACACCCACCAGAAGAATTATTCAACTGTCGAAAAGGAGACACTAGCTTTAGTTTTGAGTTTACAGCATTTCGCTGTATACGTATCATCTTCGCACTAACCTACTTTGGTATACACCGATCATAATCCCCTCACATTCTTACACCGGATGAAGGATAAGAATAGACGATTACTTAATTGGAGTCTGATTTTACAAGAGTATGACTTGGATATACAACACATTCGAGGCGTGGACAATGTCTGTGCTGTGTTGTCTCATGCATAGTTGCACAACGTCGAGTTGCACCTGTATGAGGGAAGGAAGATAGAGAGCACCAGAGACCCTAACCCCGTTTAAAGTATCTATATGCAGGTACCCCTTTTCATTCAGGAGACTTAAAAGAAAAAAAGAAAAGGCAGAAGCTCAGACCCCACCCCCTTACTCTAATGAAAAATAATCTAAACGACCCTTTTTCATTATTTTTTGGTAGGGAGATGTGACACCCTATCGGTACGTCCACTAGTATTCATACGTTAAACCGTCGGTCGATTCAGTTTGAAAAGAGATTTACGAGTGTGTAGGCGACAAGCGAACAAGGAAGTCAAGAATCTGTTCAATCCTTTTATTTTTTACCCTCATACCAAAAAATACCTGACATTCCTATTACTATGCGTACGGACAGAAGGCAAGCGTGTTGCCGACCCCCCCTTCCTTTGAGCTGGCTTTGTGACTGTAAGAGTGAAACCGACACAGTGACCCCGTCGTTATGGTGAAGATCAGGGTGCACCCCTCCCCCGGCGTCTCCTTGGTTTTCGCGCTAAGAATTCGTGCACATTCGAAGGAAGATCACAGTTTAACGAGCCCGACCTGTGACGAGACGTGCAGTCCCTCGCTCCGAGAGAGGACTACCTGTTTGTTTATGAGGAAGGATGATTAACAGAAATTACGAATGACCAGAAGAGTGAATAAGAAGAAAAGGGAAAGAAAAGAGACTGAATTAGTGTTATTTTGACTAGAACTTTTTGTCTGACTTTGGGACTTTTGAGAGAAAGGATTTTTAACAGGTTTTAATCATTCGTGGAAAAGAAAAGACATTAATTTCGAGAGACTATGCAACTAATCGTGAGTTGAAGGAAAAGTGCATTTTGTCGTTGCATTCTGTATTATAATAATTTTGTCGTTGTATTCTGTAAACCCATTTGCCGATTGTGTGAACCTTGTTTATATGCTAGTCTACCTGTTCGCTTGGCCGGTCGCCTACGCATCTCGGAAGAAGAAGTTATCTAGTAGCTCCGCTCACCCTGTCAATACACAGGCTTGAACATTGTACCTTTACCCCCCCCCCTTTGTTTTCTTGTGTAAATAAACTTTTACACGTTCATTCAAAGCGGTTGGTGTTGTCGTCATTTCAGTTGTTGTTATTGTGCTGTATTTTTTGCCCGGTTCCTACGCCCTCCTTTCACGGGAGCAGAAAGAGAGAAGAGTTTGAAATCCCATCTCCCTTTTATATGATATTGTTTATTTTTATAACTGGGACCTATCTCGCATATTTTTGTCTTTTTTTTATCATTGCTTGTTGCGCGCGCACGCTGGTCGATCCCAACAAGTGTGCGGGCATAACAGTAGCGATTGTCCGCCCCTGTTGGGATGGACACGGGTCCAAAAGGATTATCTTCCTTTCCTGCCAGGTTTTCGCCAGTAGGGGGCTAGAGTGTTTAAGCAGCAGCCCGGGAAAAGTATCTCTCTTTCTCTCGGTCCAGCAACCACTACACATGGGTTAGATGCTTGGTGTCTGCTCCTTGAGTGAGGGACTTTGCTCCCACCCAACAATCTGTCAGTAAGTGACTCGTTTCTATATGTAACTCTGTATCACTTAGTCCTACATCCTATGTGTATCTTCATGTATCGGTTTCTATATCTATACTGTACCTTGTCATGTATGTGTGTCCTCTTCTTGTGCTCAGACAAATAAAATCTGCATTTGTTATTATATATAACTTCTTTGTCGGATTATTTCATGTATATATATGTACCCACGTTGGAAGGTTACTTTGAGCCTTCTAACAAATCAAAATGCTTTAAAATAAATATTACCATTTCTACCTACCATAGCACAAACGATTTATATGACTAAGTAACAGATGAAATTAATTTAAAATATGAATCGCTTAATATTAAGTTTCAAATTTCATATTTTTAGATTCTAAAAACAAATCTTTATCTAATAAAGAGTCTACTTTAGTATTTTAATCTAATAATCTTTGGAGAAAACTGAAAAGGTAGACATCCACCCTTTTAAATAGAACAAATATCGATGTAGAATTTTCTCACTGGACATGAGTTCAAAAGGATTATCCTCCCTGTCGCCTATAGGTGGCTGGGGTATTCAAGCAGTAGCCCGGGAATTCTCACTCTTTTTCTCTCCATCCAGCAACCACTACACATGGCATAAACACGTGGGGTCTATATCCATTAAATGAGGGGGGGCAAAGCACCCCCAACCAGCCAGCAGTACGTGACATTCCTTTATGAACGTCTGTATAACTTTTTTAGGACTTAGTCCTATCTGTCCCTTTATCTATGTTGCTTTTTATCTGTGTATCTTTATGTATCTGTTTCTATATCCATACTGTACCTTGTCATGTATGTGTGTCCTCTAATTGTGCTCAGACAAATAAAGTCTGCATTTGTTATTATATATAACTTCTTTGTCGGATTATTTCATGTACATATATGTACCCGTATGACTGATAATCTGTTTTGCCTTTTCTATTCGTGTATTAACATCGCTTTCTGTAGATGAGATATTACTACCTAGGTATGTGAATTGTTCTACTGGATTACCGTTGAGTGTGAAGATGTATTCTTTCTTTTTTTTTTTAATGGAAATCCAATCTTACTGACAAGTTAAAGCGACAATTCTTCCAGGCTGTGGTTATATCAGTACTGCTGTACGGCTGCACCGCTTGGACCCTAACGAGGCGCCTTGAGAATAAGCTAGATGGGAGCTGCACAAGAATGCTGCGTGCGGCCTTGAACAAGTCGTGGAAACAGCACCCCACAAGGGAGCAGCTGTATGGTCACCCACCCCCATCTCACAAACCATCAGAGTGAGACGGACAAGGTATGCTGGACACTGCTGGAGTAGCAAGGGCCAGCCTTACTTATTTTTAATGGAAATCTGATCTCACTGACAAGTTAAAGCGACAATTCTTCCAGGCTGTGGTTATATCAGTACTGCTGTACGGCTGCACCACTTGGACCCTAACGAGGCGCCTTGAGAATAAGCTAGATAGGAGCTGCACAAGAATGCTGCGTGCGGCCTTGAACAAGTCGTGGAAACAGCAACCCACAAGGGAGCAGCTGTATGGCCACCCACCCCCACCTTACAAACCATCAGAGTGAGACGGACAAGGTATGCTGGACACTGCTGGAGTAGCAAGGGCCAGCCTTACTTATTTTTAATGGAAATCTGATCTCACTGACAAGTTAAAGCGACAATTCTTCCAGGCTGTGGTTATATCAGTACTGCTGTACGGCTGCACCACTTGGACCCTAACGAGGCGCCTTGAGAATAAGCTAGATAGGAGCTGCACAAGAATGCTGCGTGCGGCCTTGAACAAGTCGTGGAAACAGCACCCCACAAGGGAGCAGCTGTATGGCCACCTCCCAACCCCCATCTCACAAACCATCAGAGTGAGACGGACAAGGTATGCTGGACACTGCTGGAGAAGCAAGGACGAGCTCATAAGCAATGTTCTCTTAGGGAAACCAACACATGGACATGCTAATGTGGACCGCTCACCAAGGACCTACATTGACCAACTCTGCGAGAATACTTGATGCTGCGCAGAGGACTTCCCTGTGTCTATGAATGATAGAGAAGGTTGGCGAGATATTGTCATGGATATCCGTGCTAATTGCACGACCTGATGTCGATGATATGTACCACGCTGAAAGGTTACTTTGAGCTTCTAACGTATTATAAGAACATATACAAGAAATCAGGGTCTGATCCAGAACAGCAAATCTATTGTTGGCTTATATTGAGTACATTGAACGTAGGAAGCGCGTGGTGTAATGGTTAAAGTCATAGGAAATGGACTCGTCGCCCCGAGTTCAAATCCTAGATGTAGTAATTGCATTTCACTTAGCGCTAATACCCTTGGGAAAGGTATGAATTCTACTCTCCCTCCAGCTATGGGTAAAATAGTAGGGCAGACTGGGCTCTTTAACCTTGGTTAGGCAACCGGTCTAGAAGAAGGAAAACTCTGAATTCAAACCTGTTAAACTCCGCTTAAGAAATTGACCTTGTGTCACATCCTGCTTGTGTGGAGGGGTTGGTAAATATATATATTGAGTACATTGAAACTGTTCATTTGTGGTGAAAAAAAAACTGGGAACTGGTATTTTACCGAGTTCAAAGTGAGTTTAAGAAGCTATGAAGCGACTGATAAAATGTGCTCAACAGAGTCATACTACAAATGAAAACTACATTTAAAAAGATACAGAACTTGGAATAACAAAGGGGCACGTAAGTGACTATTTCTATTCTCCATTTAGTAACCTCAAGATTATCTACAAAGACACTTTCCCTTAGGACCTTCATCCTAGATTGTGTTGTGATATAATGGAATGACCCATCTCCCCCGTACCTTAACGACGTAGAGCTTCCTATGGAAGTGTTATACAACACATTTGAGATCACACCTCCCATTAACCAAAAAGTACCTGTGAATGTGCCGCCTGCACCATCAACTTCTTATTCTCCGCAAATTCAACGAGCATCCCCCATCGTTAACCGTGGTGAGGAGAAATAGTTTAAGAGAAAAGAAAGCGGTAAAATGACTATGTCCAAATCCGAAAGAAATATTAAAAGTTAAATTCCAACGGAAGAATTTAGCTCAGGGAGGGGTGATATAATGGAATGACCCATCTCCCCCGTACCTGAACAGTGGCGATGGTTTTAAACCACTATTTAAGAACACACAGATTACTCTGTGCAGAATTCACCTGAAGTCCTTAGAAAGAAAAAGAAGAAAGAAATAAGAAATAAGAAATTTATTAATCAATAGTAGTACAAATTATTTTTTTTTAAAATAAGTAAAAGAAAAACTTTATTGGTTTAAACTACTATTGAAGGGAGGCCATGCCTAATAGCGTGAAGCTAATCCCATGGACATGACCACCCTTGGACGCTCACAGGAAACAATACATGAAAACACACAACGTAAACATATACATATATATCATGAGACAAATTAGCCGTGTGAGAATCTAAATGCAAATCTGTTGTTTATAAGAGGCAATAAAATGATTTTTCAAAAGTGTTTTAAGGACAAATAATTTACTGAAACAAGCTTCATCTTTTCTTTATCAAAAAAATAACGACTGAACAGTATTCCAAGAATTAATTGCATTAAAACGAATCGAATTATGCCTAAAACTAACAGTGTTGATGATAGGGAAATTAAGCAAACCAGATTGGTCAGCACGAGTGACATGTGCATGGGTGAAGTCAACTGCAAAAGCATTCTGAACAGAAACAGGCATTTTATTGTGGAATAGTTTATGTAAGACGACGGACTCTCCTCGTAATACTCACGTGATCTTACTATATAACAGTTGTATAGGATGTTGAATGTTGCACAGACAATAAAGTCTATATTCGTTATAACTTTTATTGGAATTTGTGGTATATGAATACATGAATTCACCTGTGTTCGGTGGCTTTCTGAGGCCTCCTAATGCATTATAAGAATGCTAAATTTATTTACAGCAACAGGACATTGCAGATATCCTAGGAGTGCTTGATTTTACATGCAATGGACACTGGCATTACCGAAAAAACATCATTGGCTGTGTCAGCAGTTGTCGAAATTTTTTTTGGGGGGGCGGGGATTTCTCTGAAATGGCTGCAACAGTAGCCACCCACCTCGGGGGATGTTTTGTAAAAATAATGTTATTTTGTTTGGGCCTTGGTGCCTTTATTTTTCAAAATTCGCGGAGCGAATTTTTGTGGGCCTCTGATTGGTCGGAGATGACGGCATCATTTGTAATGAACACATTACGACCGGCACTCTGTGAACAGAGGTGAGAGAACAGGTCTCTCTTGGGCTGAAGCCCTCCCCTCCTTCTATGGTTGTCCGCTGTGAACAGCGAAGGTTCTTCTTCAAAATACAGGATTAGGGTTCGTGAACGAATCCAAGGGTTTGAAAGATACGTGAACGAATCTACGTTTTTTGAGACCACTGGGTCTTTTCGACTGGTTGAATCCAGGGACAAGGAATAGTGAGAAAAAGTCGTTGGGCGTGAACGTCCAGGAATATTTGAAGAAATAGCAAAGGAAAGTTGAATGAGGAAAGAACAAGGAAGAAAGTTAAAAGAAAGGAAAGAAGAAAGCATTGAAGAACATAGAAGGAAGGAAGAAGATAAACGAGAGAAGGTAACTAATTCAGAGTTCTCAGTCATCTTCAGACCAAAATAAGGGCCCACTAAAAACAAAAGGGCATTTTGAACTTTCGCCTCTCGGCAAGTAATTTTGTATGTAAATTTTGTCTTGTTTGGTTTTATGTTTTTAAATGTTTATTTTCATAATTAAAGATACTGCACGGGGAAATTTGTGCAACCCACAGCAGACTGTAGAGTAGTTTAAAATTTGAATAAATATGGTTAATTTATAAGTAGAGTTTGTCTCGTTTTTTAGACTTTGTTAATTCTTTTTTCCTCAGCATATTATTTACACTTTTATATTTTTTTTATTTTGTTACTGGCGTCAAATTTTGAGGACAAACCAAAATTTCGACACAGTTCTTGGAATATGAATTTTTTAAGGCAGAAGGCCGGGACGGAATTCTGCGAATAGCACCGAAAAATGATAGCGACTCTTTAAAGAATTTTCAGCAAATTGCTAAAAGAAGCTACAAATGATTCAAAATGATGTAATAATTAGGCCATTTTTTTTATATCTGTGAGGAAATCTATTACTTCGCTGAGTCAAAAGTTTTGCAATATTTTGGTAACATGAAGCACAATTCGTCAGCTCCAGACGATTTATCCCGGGGTCGTGAAGGAGACAAAGTGAAGTTTGAAATGGTAATGCCGAACAAAGTGAGAGGTGAAATAGTGAGGTCGTCTTTCACCCGAGTCGATTTGAATGTGTCGAAAAGCCGAGTCAAAACCTGGGCAGCAGCAGACGAATCAAATTGAAGTAAATTGAGAAGAGAAGAAATTGTATATCTTCTTTGTTCGCAACGTTGGAGGTTTATTTTTGTTTGTTTTTGTTTCTTTTTTCTTTTGAGAAAATTAATTTTTTTTCTTTTTTTTTTAAATCGCATATATGTAAGTTGAATTTGAGAAAATATCTAATTTCATTTTTAGAATCGCATAAAAATGGAGCTGGTTATTAAGAAGAACTTTATTTTTACATCGCATTAAAATTGGCACTTACAGAAAGACAGGCACACTCTTCTTCTTCTATTTCATTCTTCTTCTTCTTCATTTCAATATTATTATTATTATTATTATTATTATTATTATATTATTATATATCATTTTCTTCTTCTTCTTCTTCTTCTTCTTCTTCTTCTTCTTCTTCTTCCTTAAATCATTTTCTTCTTCTTCTTCCTTAAATCATTTTCTTCTTCTTCTTCTTCTTCATTTCAATATTCTTCTTCTTCTTCTTCTTCTTCTTGAATTTGTTTTTGTTTTTGTTTTGTTAATTTGTTTAATAGGGTATCAATCTTCATGGGTTATCTAATACCAAAACCATCATTGTAGAAGATCAGTTGTACTATTTAAACCATAGTTGGGGGTGATGCGGGGATTCATACCTTTCCCAAGGGTATTAGTCTGAAAGTGAACATAATTGCACAACTGTGGTTTATGGGGTAGCAAGGCGTTTAATTTAACTAATTAGATTATAATAAATTATTTAATTAATTTAATTTCTTTTTCCTTTCCTGGTGTACATTTCGATCTGGTACGTCGATGTCACCATTATGGGGTGGCAAGTGGTTTAATTTTTTTAAAGGTTAAAAGTGGCTGTGGTTATTCTTAGTGCGTGTTCTTAGGGTTTGATTTTTTACCCCATCTTATTTGGTAGTTGTTGGAATATTTTGGTGATATAAGGCGTGTGGTAGATACCTACTTCTAAATATAGACTCATTGACTACCACGTGACCAGGAAAGGCAACCTATTATCCAATCACTGGCAGTGCTGCTGCTGCTGTTGTTGTATTTATACTAGCTGATTCTTAACCTTAGCTCACTGCTACTTGGATCTTCGTGGACGAAGGAACGTAGTACTATACCACAGGAGTTATTGACTTACCAAGGGATACTAGACCACCGGATACTTATTGACTTACTTATTTACTTTAAGTCCTTTTTAGATCTGGCCAAGGATGGCGGCCAGATACTCAACAGTAGTCGCGCTGAAAAGGAAGGAATTCAAGGAAGGAAAAAGGAAGAGACAAAGACAAAAGTGATTTTATGATTTAGGCTTTATTCACCGGTCATAGCCACCACGTTGCAAGGAACATCTCCCTGGCCAGTTGTAGTGACTAGACACAGTTAAGGCCTAAACTCGAATGACCGAAAGATTCTCTTGGGAGTCGGAAGTGGGTCCTTTTCCCCGCACATGCGTGGAGGGCTCTTCCAGTGAAGGCTCATGGGAGTTTTTTTTTTTAATTTTATTTTAATCCCCACACATATCAATCTTCATGGGTTATCTAATACCAAAACTATCATTGTAGAAAATCAGTTGTGGTACTATTTAAACCATAGTTGATGGTGATGTAGGAATTCATACCTTTCCCAAGGGTATTTGTCTGAAAGTGAACGTAATTTTGTGACTGGAGTTCGAACTCGCTTACTATGATGTCGCAGTCCAGCATGTTAGCCACTACACCACAGGTACTCTGATCCGGACTGGTAGTACCTGTTAGGGTCCCATCTCTAGGTCAAATAGATATGTTTAAAATCATTTGTATTAAATTGGAATATTTGATAGCATATCAAATGTTAAAAAAAACTTAGTGGTTTGTTTTTTTTTTGTTTCATGGCATATCAACCCTCGTAGGATATTTGATGCCAAAGCTCATCCTTGAACAGCAGTGGTACTATTTAACCCATAGTTGGGGGGAATACGGAGGTTCATTCCTTTCCCAAGGATATTAGTCTGAAACTGAACGTAATAGCATGACTGGAGTTCAAACTCGCTTACTATTGTAGGGGTTATTTTCGTATTTGCCTGGGGAGTTGTCTGCCCGTTTAATGTCGCTGGTTCCCGTTAGGGGCCTCGTGTATTTAAGCGGCTGTTTTGAATTTCTCTTCCTGTTTGGCTGCGGCTCTTTCCTCGTTACAAGACCACATGGGTTAGACAATTGCCTTTCCCTTCTCGTTGGGGCTTCGGCCCTCAACGCCGGCTACTGGTCACTGTAAGTGATTTATACAACATGGACTATTCTTAGTCTCATGTCTGTACCTTTATATTATGTGTACTTTAATATTATCTTGTCAGTGACTTTTATGTATGTATGTTTATGTACACTATTCTATTCCATCTTCTATTGTTTATGTATCTTGTCTATTCATGTGCTGTTATATAAAATGTTTTGTCCCTCAACCTGTGTCGGAGTTTGTTTGCGTTTCAACGAGTTATGACTTTGTCATAACCCTTGAATTTTACACTATGATGTCGTAGTCCAGTATGTTAGCCATTACACCACGGGGACTTGGTGTTTGGCAATATACTTTCCTGGCTGTAGATCACTGGTTGTATAATGGCAAAAAGTAAGTAGGTATAAAGAAAGATGTTGACTTTGGGGTTAGACATCGTGTTACATGTTCTTGTCATCTTTTTTTTTCTTTATTGGGGTTTGTCTCTCTGCGTTCCATCTATCTATCTATCTTCTATACATATATAAAGGGCAGTTGTGTGAATCTGTATGTCCGGAGGAAACTTCGAAAATAAGACAATTAATGACAAAGTAAATATATATACACATTAAATATCACCAGTGCTTGGGTTTTGAGCAAAAATAATGGAGATTTGATTTATATTCGTGAAGATAATTAAAAAATAAAATTTAAATGATAACAGCATGGGTTTTTTTTTCATTTAATATTTTAGATAGTAGACATTAACATTTCTTTTCAGAGCAGCTGGATCAATGCAAGGTCTTTTTTTTTTTTACATAGGGATTTAAATGGGGCATCGTGTTACATGTTCTTGTCATATTTTGATTTAAATGGGGCATCCCACGAGGATTCAACTCATGATTCAGTAATAATGGATCTGCATGACTAATTTTAAAAATCCCCCTCTAACCAGGCGACACCGGGTAGCTGCTGCTAGTCTTTGTTAAACCATACAGAGACATTTACTGGTATACACACTTTTATTGCCCCAATTCCTGAACAGTCTTTATAGAGTACACGCACGGGAAAGCATCAGAGAGACGATGATACACGTCTGCCCAAAAGTGCTTTTGTTATATAGTCATATATACCCATATCTGTGATACTATGATTGAAGACGAACATGGTCAGAATAAATAAATAAATAAATGAATGAATAAAGAGAATAGGTTAAAGCCAGGCATAAGTAAAAGGGGTGGGTGGTTGACCTTTTTACGAATCCAAAGATTAGGCCGTAAAGTTTAAGAGACTTGTGCGACCACCATGAAGTTAGGCCACTTAGTGATAATATCTTATGCACCCAGGTATTAAAAGCAAAGAGGCTATTTTTATATGAGGAAATCTCTTTTGAAAAAATTAATGTTCGAGGTATTGAAGACACTATGTCTGGAAAAAGATTTAATTGCTTTAATTTTAAGGGTTAATGACGACTAGAAGTCGGCGATTAGATTTAAGTACTGGCCATCTGTGTGATCCAAAGAAGATGGGTGGGGAAGGAGAATTTTATATAAATACAGCTAAACTCAATTTTCTTTTTACTAGGCTGTGCGATCCCCTTGCGCAGACTATTAAATTTTGTCACTTGACTTTTATTCGTCGTAGTAGGAACTTCCGGTCCACCACAATGTCTTTTCAGTTCATTACTAACTTCTTCGTTACCTGTTCTTCAACTATAAACATCTCTGTGGTCTAATGGTTAGAATCGTAGGAAATGGACTCGTCGACACGAGTTCAATTCATGGACGAAGCTGTTTGCATTTCATATAGCGCTAATACTCTCGGGACATGTATGAATCTAATTCTCTTTCCAGCTATGGGTAAATAGCAAGGCAGACTAGGCTCTTTAACCATGGCTAGGTAACCAGTCCAGAAGAAAAAATTGACCTTGTGTCGCATCCTGCTCGTGTGGAGGGGTTGGTAATAAATGTCAGTGTGTCAGATTTTTTCAACTTTACTCCTAGAGGCCGTAGCCCAACATATCATACCATTTTGAAATCAGGCTGACACCGTGAGCAAATTAAAAACATCCTGGTCCGAATCCAGTCTCGCAATCCTGAAATTTTGGATTCACGAGTTTTAATTACTGCGGTTGTTTTCAGCGATTTTTTACGTGATTTTTTTTTTTTTTTGGACAAATTTTTTGTACGATAACAATTTATACAATTTGGAAATAAATTTGGGGATAATCAAAATTAATTGCTAAATCCAGCGAAAGTCACCCATGAAATAGAAATGATTTTGTGTATGGAAAGTAATGACCTACGTATGTCAGATGGTCATTAAATTAAGTGGCAGCTGAAGAATTATCACTGAACTTTTTAAAAGGTATGCTTAATGCAACACATCAGTATGAGGGACTACCCCCCCCCATGCTGCAGGATTAAAAAGAAGGCCTATATGGATATGTATATATGTAGGCGGTTGAGGTGTCGCGAAACTAGAACTTGCTCTCCAAATTTGATGGGGTAGGCGAAAAATGGCGACTTTTTGTAATCTATTTTTGTCTGTAAAATGAGTTCTAGAGCTTCCCTACTCCTAAAAATTGGTTTATTTTTTGTCCATGAAATCCAAAGATGCTATCAAAAAAGTTTTAAAGTCAACCAATTTTAAGTCATTGATGATTTCTGATTTTTTCCTAGCAAGATCAATATCAATGTGGCACTGCATCTATGACAAAAAAATTTTTCTATTATTATTTCACATATATTGAACATTATCTGTACCAAAAAATAGTTATCCCCGTGCTGCAGATTAGAAAGGAGGCCTATATGGATATGTATGTAGGTGTGTGCTTGCATGCAGGAGAGAGAGAGAGAGAGAGAGAGAGAGAGAGAGAGAGAGAGAGAAGAGGGGGGGGGGAAACACTAGAAGAGTGTAATTGTGTATGTGTGTACATACATACATATATATATGTGTGTGTGTGTGTGTGCGTAGGATGTGGTATATAAACTTGGTGTTAAGAAAACCTTATATGGATATGTATATGGATGTATGTTTGTGTATATGTATAGGCATGTTTCTCTATGTGTGTGGATCTTGGGTGTTACTTAGAGAAAAGTTAAGAAACCCATAAAAACCCAGTAGCCCGAAACTTAAAAGGGGCTAATATCCACTGGGGACGGACTGTCCGAGAAGATATTTAATGTCTATATTTTTAAGAGGAAACCATAAACTCTGAAACTAAGTGTTAAGGGATTCGTAGGTGGTCTGGAAGGGGTTGTCACCGGATATGGTTTCACTTAGAATTCTGGGAAGAGAAAAGTGATCAGACGCTGGAAGAAAAAAGGTTTAGTTAATCGGAGAGTGAGTTATGTATCTATCTCCGGTTTCGACCGGGGTGTCCGGTGGCTTCGACTGCTGGACCTTACAAGCTAACATCGTTGATCCTAGGGAGCCATCCCCAGGCAACACTTGCCCCCTTGATTTAAAGGGGCAATGCTGAGTTTATTATCCAGTGCCTGAGGCGCCCCCTTGATGGGGAATGCCGACAGGATCAAAGCATTTTTTGCACCTGCCTTCCATGAGTTTCGGCTCGTGGGTGGTTACACATTAACAGGGCCTTGTGCCTAACCCGTACACGTGAGGTATGTGGTAAATATCGAGTTAGCAACCGAGGGTGTTCCTCTGGGGCCAGGGGAGACAATCAGTGGGGTAGAGAGCAGCTTGATGGACCTAGAAGAGATATTAGGCTAAAGATTAACCCCGATGGGAAAATTCCCCTTTGGGGCATTGTAATTATAGGAATAGTTATTGGTCGGTTGGTTGGTTGGTTGGTTGGTTGGTTGTTACTCAATCATGGACGTAGGCAAGGCACGTGACCCCTTTTGACCAATTAAAAGGCACCTAAAACTGCATCTCCCTGCCGAACACATATCAATACGCTGGAATTTTCCCCCTTCTCTCTCTCTCTCTCTCTCTCTCTCTCTCTATATATATATATATATATATATATATATATATATATATATATATATATTTGGGCAGCATTCTTTCATTTATACATGTAGAATTAAACAAAAGACACATCTCCTGTTTAACAATTTTATTTTTGATCTTTTCGAGTTTTTCTGGCTAACTTTTTAATGTTTGGGTTGAATTCGTGGATAAGTCCACCAAAGTTCAGGTCCCGAGTACTTTCTCATCAATTCTTCTCCTTCAAGCCTCCACATTAATTTATTTTTTTAAAGAACTGTAACACATCACCCCTGATGATCGCACTTCGAAGTGCCGAGAGTACTCGGGACCTGAACTTTGGTGGACTTATCCGCTTTTGGCCAGAAAACTCGAAAAGATAAAAAATAAAGTTGTTAAACAGGAGATGTGTCTTTTGTTTAATTCTACATATATATATATATATATATATATATATATATATATAATATATATATATATATATATATATATATCTTCTCCTCTTCCCTTTCATTACCATACATGAATATAACATTAGATTTTTTTAATTTTTTCAGTCGGTAGAGTCTCAGGCTAGGAACCACAAGGTTTCTAGTTCGATACTGACACTCGCCAACTCAGCGTATGAGTAGCACAGGGATCTGTGCGGTAAAGTGAGGAGTTGATGGTAGGTGTGGCGCTCCACATCAGACACCAAAATAATCTCCTTGGTTTAGCGCTAGTAAAAAGGGGATAGATTCCCTCGCTGGTTGGCTGATACCGACTTTAGGCCAGATTGACGACGATTGTAAATTTCAGTCAAATTTATCTCTAAGGAGAATGTGTGCAATTTAGTTTTCTAAGTCTGCCAGAGTGATCTCCCTTATATCCAGTACACTTTTCCATTGAAACGAATGTGATTACCATGTCTTCATACTCTTGTAGATGCATCCTATCCTGGTGTAATGGTTAGCAAGCTAGTCTCGCAAATAAATCACTACTGCAATAGCGAGTTCAATCCTCGCTTGATGCCTCGTACATGCGACCTTGTGTCACATCCTACCCGTTGCGAACGGGTCGTGGTGTGATAGCAAACTAAATTTGTAAATCAAATACAACCCATATTATTGGCTGGGGCAGAAAAATACATCGACTGCACCTCGGCAGAGGGGTAAGACCCACCTATTTTCAGCCACCGGACACTCCAGTCGAAACTGGAGATAGATATGTTGTACATAACCCACTCTCCGACTAACTCAACCCTTTTTCTTCCAGCGTCCGATCACTTTTCCCTTCCCCCAAAAATACATCGACTGCACCTCGGCAGAGGGGTAAGACCCCAATGGGGCCACCTGTGTTTAATGACCCATGATCTTTAATGATGGTGTTGTATATTGTACAAACGGAAATAGAAATTTCCGGTTGAATTAAACAGAGGGGGGACGACAAAGGTGACAAAGGACTTTTTCCTGGTGGGAGCGAACAAAGAAAACGCGTAGGCGTTTGAGATATATAAAAGGGGGTCAGAGTGAACAGACCCCAGAGAGATGGTGGACGGAGAACGGAGTGACCGACACGGTCACGCACCACCACGGCTAAGGGCGGTGAGACCCCACCAGCCACCCCTTTACCTCAACATCGCCAGTAGTAGATTGTCAACGCTCGTCACCCACACGCACCATGAGGGAATTAAAGAAATAAAAAGTTCAATCTCCTACTACATACAGCATGTCTTGTGTCTTCGTTAAGCGACCCCTACATATATCGTCTAAGGGTTAGAGACGACAACCGCAGTATACCAGCAACGTATACGATTCAGAGTAGTGAAGAAGGACTACGCAACAATGAAACCCCAGTGACTGAGTAGTCCATGATTTGCAACAGTCCCATTTAGACCTTACTTAAGCTTGACGGTCAATCGGAGAGGCCTCCTCTAATCAATCGGTTAGCCGCGGTAAGCCCTATGACTGTCCCAACCCTATTGCCGTTATGGCAAGCTTCAACCTGTTTTATCGTATATGTGCTAGAATGTGGTAGCTGAGAGTTTTAATGTCCTGAGTATGACGTTAAATCTCTATCTGATGGAGAGGTTCCAATTCAAGAGCTATGGAGAATATGGAGTACTCCACATTCCCCAGAGCTCCAGCACTGAAACCTTACCATCAGATAGAGTTTAATGTTATACCCAGCACACAAAGGCCTACCGCTTTCTATCACATATATTATAAAAAGGGTTTAGACTTGCCATAAGGGCAATAGGGTTAGGGCAATCATATAGGTACTAGGGCTTGACGTAACTAGCCGATTGATCGAAGGGGGTCTCTCCGATTGTCAGTGTAGGGACAATCATTTAGGTTTTAGGGCTTGGCATGACCAGCCGATTGATCGGAGGAGGCCTCTCTGACCGCCCATCTAGCCTAAGTAAGGACCAAAGTGGAGTGTTGCGTCTAATGGATTGCTACTTTGTTTATTAATGACTTAATTTTATAATGAATAGCTTATTTTATCAAGAAACTTGAAAAAGGTTTTTTAATCAAGATTGTACAGTTTTTTTTTTTCAACCTTTGCTTATTTGAATAAAAGAATTACCAGAGCCTATTTTTTACATTTCTAGAAAGATCAAATCCTAAAGACCACACATAAAAAAAAAATTAACACCCAATAAAAAGTTATATCGAAATTTAAAAGACATTTTTTTACAATTCAGAAAACAATTCTTGTAACGTGTTGTCTCTTTTCGAAGTTTTAAAAACAATATTTTTCTTTGAATTGATAAAAAAGGAGGGGGGTTCTTTGAATAAATAGGCCTATTTCATTCCTTTAAAAATCTAATAGCGAATCTTAAACGTCTGGAAGGTGCCATGCTATAAACAATATTTTAATCATAACTCAAGATTTATCTAATCTATCTAAAAATGTATGATTAAAAATACATTTTGTGCAATATATTTACCGAGATTTTTATATAGTTATTTACTTAGCTTAGCTCATATGTGACACAAAGCCATAAGTATGAGGCGCCCAATAAGAATCGAACTCACTATCAATGGTCTGCAAATTTACTTTGCTAATCATTACACTACGTGAGGTGATCACCGAGATTCTTATATATCTAAAAATCATTATTAACTATTCTTCTTTTTCCTTTACACTAGATTAGAGTTGGTTTAATTACAAATTAGTGTCTTCTCCCGTTTTTACTTTAAAAATTCCCGGATTTTCACTCTGGGACTAGCAACAACAAGTTTTTGTGCGTATCCTCGGGTTGTTTTTCTTTTCTTTTTTTTTGTGTAACTTTTTCGTATGAAATTTTACACTTTTTTGCACCCATAGATTTTTTTTCTCATTCTGATTATTATTTTCAGTTTTTCAGAATATTTGAATTATGAATTAACTCGCTCTAACTTGGAGAATGCACATACCTAATAACAAGCAGGTTATTTCCTATAAGTCTAACCAAAGGGGAACCACACTTGCCTGATAAATTATTTATTTATTTTCCCATTAAACTAAGCCTAAACCCTAACCCTAACCCCGTCTTCTTTTTTCATAGTAGATCAATAAATAAATAAATAATTTATCAGTCAAGAGTGATTCCTCTTTGTTTATGTTAGATTTATAGGAAATAACTACAACCAATCCACCAACATACTCACACAGATACCCTCACATCTACATGTACACACTTATATACGCTACATCGTTACAGAGTTATAGGAAATAAACAACAAGCATTTACCACTACGTAAATATCAGAATTTTTTTCATCAAAGTTTATTAGAGTGACCTCCCTTGAATTGAAAATAATTTTTCATTGCAACGGTCGTATTAGAATTGTAGTTGTTCAAATATTCAACTGGCAGAATTTACTTATATTTCATACGGATTATCAGATTATCGTTATTAAAAATAATGGACATAGAGTTATTTTTATTAAAGTCTATTGGATAATTACTTGTATTTAAAGGTCTACTCTATAATCATAGAATACCCATCAACAAGGTCACTCTAACAAACTTTGAATAAAAGAAAATGTCTTTGGCATAAAATAACCCAACAGTAGTTGACATGCCGTAAAAAACAACGAAGGTTACTTCTTATAAGTCTAACATGCTCAAAGGAGAACCACTCTTGACTGATAATTTATTTATTTATTTTCCCATTAAACTAACCCTAAACCCTAAACCCGTCTTCTTTTTTCCTAGTAGATCAATGAATAAATAAATAATTTATCAGTCAAGAGTGGTTCCCCTTTGATTATGTTAGACTTATAGGAAATAACCATAACCAATCCACCAACATACTCACGCAGATACGCTCACACCTACTTACATATACGCTATACCTGTAAATGAATACATACTCACGCAAATACCCACACACCTACACGCACGCAATACATATATACGCTACACATATACGTATACATACGCATAGAGATACACTCGCACCTACATACATTATAGGGGTTGGACAAAATAATGCAAAAATGTTTTCATTATTTTGTCTAGCCCCTGTATACGCTACAGCAAACAGAGGCTAACATTTTTTTTTGACAAAATGACTTTAGCCCCCCTACAGAAAATAATTTACCAAAAATCAGAGAATTATCGGATTTTAATGAAATTTTCAGTGTTTGTGTATCAATGAATGATCTTTATAATGCATTATTTATTTTATTTTAAAACTTTCTCATTTTTTTCAGGTCACTTAATTTTGACCCCCTTATGTTGGGGGCGTAACATTGCTTCAAGTTGGTCCTAACTTGATACTAATTACACTTACAGTATAAATAAAGAGATAAAAGACCGAAGTTATGAATAGAAACAAACAAAAAAATTTTTTACGGTGGAGCTCCTATGAGAAAATAAGTACCGAAAATCGAAAAATAAAATGTAAAAAAAAAATATAAGAAGGTCACTCTAACAAACTTTGAATAAAAGAAAATGTCTTCGGCATAAAATAACCCAACAGTGGTTGACATGCCGTAAAAAACAACGAAGGTTATTTCCTATAAGTCTAACATGCTCAAAGGAGAACCACTCTTGACTGATAATTTATTTATTTATTTTCCCGATTAAACTAACCCTAAACCCTAACCCAAATAATGGAAAAATGTTTTCATTATTTTGTCTAGCCCCTGTATACGCTACACCTATATATAAATACATACTCACGCAGATATGCTTACACCAATATGCACACACACATATATACGCTATACCTATACGTAGTATACATACATAAAAAGTAATCCTTAACTTGTTCCTCGTAAAATTCTAACCATAAAATAAATTGAACCCTCATTTTATGTCCGTATTTTTGCAATAAATGTTTTATTTTTCTTGCACCGTTATTTTACAATACTAAATATATTTTCTTTATTTAATTTAATATTTAATTCAATGTGTATATTCTAAAAGTTTTTAGGTAATCTTCAACTTTTTACTAGTAAATTCCTACCATAAAATTAGGCTTGGGCATTATCTGAGCCAAGCCTAATTTTATGGTAGGAATTTACGAGTAAAAAGGTGAAGTGTAAAACGAACCCCCACTTTAAAACTAACCATTCTCACAAAATAAACACTTTTGGAATATAGACATTAAAATGAATATCAAAATAAATAAAGAAAATATATTAAGTATTGTAAAATAACGGGTGTAAGAAAAATAAAACATTTATTGCAAAAACACGGACATAAAATGAGGGTTCAATTCTTTTTATGGTAGGAATTTACGAGGAACAAGTTAAGGATTACCCATAAAAATATGGAAATGGGTAAAGAGGTTATTAAAGTGAACAAACAACGTAATTTCGTTATAAAATGGATTTTTTATTTTTATTTGTTATACGAGGATCGGCTGATTGGTTGGTTGGCAGGTTTTACGGCATATCAACATTTACTGGGTTATTTTATGCCGAAAACGTTTTGATTTATTCGTTCTTGATGGGTATTCAATTTTTTTAACTCGATTTTTAAAAAACACATTCTAAACTCATTTCCCTCCTATTTAACTCATAGATAGAACCCTAACAGGTACTACCACTCCGGCTCAGGATGGACTTGGGAGTACTGATGATGAAGGGGTACTCCACTCTCCTCAGAGCTCTAAAATTGGAACTTCTACATTAGATGCAATTTAACGTCATACCCAGGACACGAAGGTCGGCTGGACAGTTTTGGTTTGGTTTGGTTTGGTTTGGTTTGGTTTGTTTTACGGCATATCAACCTTGGTGGATCATTTAATACTGACAAAGTTTTGAAATAAATTTATTCTTAATGGATGTTAATTTTTTTATAGTGCCTACAAAGTCAGAAAACAGCACTGCTCATGTGACTTTTGGAAACATTTTTTCACGCTCAGAGTTGCGGAGACATGGAATAAACTGCCCGTCTCTGTTGTAGGCTGCTGAAGCACTGAGTCTTTCAAAGCTTCCATGCTTCCTGTAGTCCGCCGACACTATACCTGATGCCACTCTCCACATTCATATGCACATACGCGCACACATACATGCATATTACTACTGTAAACTGTTCATGTTCCTGACACTAATACATTATTCTATGTACTTGACATGAGACTTTGATGAGTTGTGGTGCACCTGAGCACTATACACAATAAATTTCATTATTAAGTATAATTTTTTTCAAGTAAGGGACAAAGTGGAGTGTTGCATCTCATGGACTGTTCAGCCACCTGGGTTCCATCCTTAAGCATCATGGGTCGGCGACAGGTGGCCCCATTGAGGGAGTCTTACCCCTATGCAGAGGTGCAGTCAGTGTATTCTAACATCCCAGCCGACAGGGAGGAGCTGAACAGTTCATACTCTGACCAAGATACTCTCATGGAATGTGACCAAATGAAGTTTATTTATCAACATAGTTCCTCTTGTAGTCCACAGTCCTTCCATCGGTGTTGCAGTGATTGGATCCCATTGGTCAAAAATGTCATCAAGAACAGATATGATGTCATCATATGAAATTTTCAGCCTCATTTTAAAATGACTCTCACTTCATTTGGTAATTTTTCATTTGTAAAAAAACAACAACAAAGTTTTAAAGTGAGAGTGGATGAAGTGTTTCTAAAGGTGGAGGTTGGAATCAATTTACAGTCAAATGTAGATTATTATGTTGTGGCAGTCAGTGTCATCATAATGAAAGGCCTTGTATAAAACTAGATATTTACTTTACTTCAATCAAATGCGAGCAGTTAAGTCGACCAGTGAGCTGTGTTTTCCTTCTCACCTAGCAGCAGTCAAACAAGAAGAGAAATAAAGAAAAGAATGAGCTGAAACCTGCAACGAAACATAACATAAAAGTACGTAGTAATGAAGAGACAATATTTTATAACTCTATAATTATAGAAGAAGAAGAAGAAGAAGAAGAAGAAGAAGAAGAAAGAACAGAGAGAAAGAAAGAAAGAAGACAATGGTTTATTTTCACACATTACACAATATAAACAATGTCACATAAAACAAAAAATGTAATGCTGGTTGTTGTATTAATTTAATTCAAAGTAAAAAAAAAATTTTTTAAAGATCAAACAGTCCACTTTTGCAGTTCTGGGGTGAATAAAAAGTGCATAACAGAATCACTACGCAATTCCTGTAAAATGACAATGCTGAGGTCAATTTCATATTCCATTAATATCTGACCGGTAAATGAAGATGACGCAACAAGCAAAACATTGAAAGCGTTTAAAAAAAATACAAAAAGGGGGGAAAAGTGCCGAAGAAAAAAAGAATAAAAAACAGACAACATCAAATACTTTTAAAGAAATATTTATTAAATTTCAACCAAAAATATTTTGAATACATTTTTCTTTTATTATCGATTCGATAAAATTAGATGTTAACTTCTTTTTCGTCTGTCGGGTCTCTGGCTGACTGGAACAGGTTTCTATCGATGGTGAGAATTTTTGCATTTCTGAAAGAACGCTTACTTCTTAACCTCCTGCTATCAGCGGTTGGTACCGACCGCTTATATTATCAGCAAAGAGGGTATTTTTTTTCCTGTTGTTTGGTGGGTGTGCCAGGCAGTCCGTTGAAATAAAAGTTTATTTTCTATAAAGTAAATATCAAATTCTCATTTGCTTGTGTATCTGGAACCCAACAAATGGGGTAGCTCAGAATAGAGAGAGAGAGAGAGAGAGAGAGAGAGAGAGAGAGAGAGAGAGAGAGAGAGAGAGAGAGAGAGAGAGAAAGAGAAGAAAGAAAAAAAACGCCCTAGAACTAAAGTCATTTTTATTTTGGGTAAAGATCAAGTTTAACGAACGGAACACATGACAGCGTGCAAAACGTAAGCTTAAGAAGACAGTATGGAACATCACAAGTATTTTTCCCTCATAATTAAGTGAATTTCTTTGGCCTAATGAATTTGAAAACTTTAAACTATGTATAAAAAAACAACAGAGATGGTCACTACTAGAATAGGCTCAGTCCTAAATTAGGTTATTTCCTATAAGTCTAACATGATCAAAGGGAACCACTCTTAAATGATAAATTATTTATTTATTTTCCCATTAAACTAACCCTAAACCTAAACCCGTCTTCTTTTTTTCTAGTAGATCGATCAATAAATAAATAAATAATTTATCAGTCAAGAGTGGTTTTCCTTTGATCACGTTAGACTTATATGAAATAACCGTTTATATTGTCACATTGTGTAATGTGTGAAAATAAACTATTGTCTTCTTAAATGTTTTTTAGTGAACTTATTAACACTATAGATGGATTTTCTGAGCTGTAACGTTTTATGCTTTTTTTATGAATAATTTTTTTCTGAAAAACTGTAAAACTTTTTAAAAAGATATTTTTCCGACGCTAAACTTTACCCTATTTTCATTTTAAGGAATAAGAATTTCGTGGGTCCACATTCACACTGAATGTTTCGTTTTTCTTTTCTTTTTCTTTTTTTAACCTCCAAAAATCTCGATTTGTGTAGAACTCTTTAGGTCTTCTTAAAGATCATCAGAAAGTGCTGTTATAGCCGAAACGCAACAGGTCGTCTAGTAGTCGTTTATCTTACCCCAGGTATGACCTGCTAGCCTAGTTTGTTGATGTCCTGGTGTACCTAACAAATGGTCTCTTAGTTTGTATACTAAGTATAGCTTAGTCGGTAGAGCGTTTGGCTAGAAACCACAAGGTTCCTAGTTCGATACCGGTCCTCGCCCACTCAGCGTATGAGTAGCACAGGGATCTGTGCGGTAAAGAAGCTGATGGTAGGTGGTGCTCCACCTCAGATGCTAAAACAATCTCCTTGCTAAAACAAGCATTTGATTACGACACTGGCTCGATCGATGCCGGATTCGTGAAGTTATATTCATTGATGTGTTCGCCGTGTATTGATAAATAATAAAAAATATTTTATGTCAAACTTTTTACAAGCTGTTCACATAGCACTACTAATTTTGTAATGTTTACCGGGATGAATACTTTTAATAAAAATGAAACTTAGGAAAACAATTCCATACGTTGATTCATAAGTTTTTTCGTGGAGTTGTATTCATTGATGTGTTCGCCGTGTTGATTCATAAGTTTTTTTTTAATTAAAGGACAGCATTAATTGATGTTGCATGGATTTAAAGTTGTTGCGTAGTGATTCAGTGATACACTTTTTTTCCACCTCAGAACTGCAAAAGTGGACTGTTTGAATCTTTTTTTTAATTTTCCACTTTGAATTAGAAATATCGATGAATACTCGGAAAAATTACCAGTTTATTTCAATATAGGACTTGATAAGTTTATAATTAAGCTTATCAAGTCATATACTGAAATAAACAGGTAATTTTATCGAATATTTAACGATATTTCAAATTCAAAGTAAAAAAAAAAAATTTAAAGATCAAACAGTCCACTTTTGCAGTTCTGGGGTGAATAAAAAGTGCATAACAGAATCACTACGCAATTCCTGTAAAATGACAATGCTGAGGTCAATTTCATATTCCATTAATATCTGACCGGTAAATGAAGATGACGCAACAAGCAAAACATTGAAAGCGTTTAAAAAAGTAAAAAAATGGGGAAAAAAGTGCCCAAGAAAAAAAAGAATAAAAAACAGACAACATCAAATACTTTTAAAGAAATATTTATTAAATTTCAACCAAAAATATTTTGAATACATTTTTCTTTTATTATCGATTCGATAAAATTAGATGTTAACTTCTTTTTCGTCTTGTCGGGTCTCTGGCTGACTGGAACAGGTTTCTATCGATGGTGAGAATTTTTGCATTTCTGAAAGAACGCTTACTTCTTAACCTCCTGCTTGAAAAAAAATAAAATCTGGCATTTCGAATTCTTTGTTTTTTTCTACAGAAAGAGAAAAACTTAAAACAAAATTATTTGTATGGAATATGACGCAAATGGCTATTCGTATGGAAAACAAAAAAACAAAAAAAAAAACATTATTACTTATAACAACGAATGTGTGGCCGTGGGTAATGTAGCCACACCTAGAAGATGGTAGGGAAAATTCACTCACACAAGCTAAAAATACATTCTCTCTGTATAATGTGGATAATACACAATTAATTAGAAAGTTTTTAAATAAAATAACTGATGCATTATAAAATTCATTCATCAACAACCGAAGATTTCAATTGCAAATCGNCCTTACTTGGGCTAGCACAGTGGGCGGAGAGGCCCCTCCAATCAATCGGCTGGTCATAGTCAAGCCTAGTACCTATATGACTGCCCCAACCCTATTGACCTTATGGGAAGCCCCAAACCTTTTATAATAACGGGTGCAGAAGGTGGTGGCTGAGGGTCTTAGTGGTCCTGGGTATAATTAACTGCATTGTGGTGAAGGTTCCAATCTGGAGCTTCTGGGGATGTGGGGGTACTCTTTAATCACCATTACTCCAGGTCCACTTAATTTTACTGCCAATGTATAATAACAGGTTGATTGAAAGTACTCTCTATTTTACACATTTATAATTTTTTTTACATTGGTGTTCAATGACCTGGTCCTTTGATCCTTCGCTATACATAAATGCTGAAAGGCTCATTTCACGATGCTGCAAGGATCGGATCGGCCATTGTTAGTACTTGGGAAGAATACGAAGACTTTAATTTTTATTATGATAGGGATTTACTTTACAATCACCCTGTATTTGTCCAATACTTGTGCCACGTGCTAGACGTGTTGAGGGTGGGGATGGATTGTAAAGTGTACAATTGAATACTGATCACCTTGGCTTTATACCAGGTGTTGCGTAATCCAACTGGTTATTAACCGGAATCTCACAAAACGTGATACAATGTGAAAGGATTTTATTCAATTATTATTAACACCAAATCCAGACAGGTTTAAGCTTTGCTTGTTATTTATTTATTTATTTTTTATTATTAGCAGGGATAACTAGTATTGCCCAGGAAAAATAACTTTGAATAGAAACTTCAGTTGAAAAATATGAGAGAACAGGTTTAATACAAATAATATACTAACAATTAACCGTACAAAATACTTAATTCCCCAACCCTATTGCCTTATGGCAAGCCCAACCTTTTTATCATATGGTGCTAAGCTAGGCGGTGGCTGCGGGTCTACATGTCTGGAATGACGTTAAACTCTATCTGATGGTGAGGTTCCAGTTTGGAGTTTGGGGAATGTGGAGCACCCCCTCATGCACATTGCTCCCTGGTCCACTCTGACCCGGAGTGGTAGTTACTGTTAGGTCCCATGCTATGGGTTAAATAGAAAAATGTATTTAAAAAAATTGTAGTTAATTCCATTAAGAATTGATTATTTCCAAAGAATTTTATCGGGCATTAATGACCCACCGAGGTTGATATGCCGTAAAACAAAACAAACCAAACCACAACAAAATATACTTAGATAATCTAATTAATAATGGGATTCGGTCTCCATTTGTCTGAACCGAAACTATGTCACTGTTACCGTTAAGTAAAATACTTAGTATCTAAATAATAATAATGGAGATTCGGTCTCCATTTTCTGTAAGGAAACTATGTCGCTTGCTTACATTAATCACAAATATACTGATAAATTTAATTAATAATAATGGAGATTCGTCTCCAATTTGTCTGTAACCCGAAACTATGTCAACGTTGCTTAACATTACAATACCGAAAATCATCAATGATAGAATAAAGAACAACACTGTAATAACCTTTTGTGATTTTTTTCTAGTATTTTAAATTAGGCAATATTAAATTGTATATTTAATTTTTCCTTAATTTTGCTATATATGCATGGGGTTTTAATGATTTATGTGGGCTAAAGGTGTAATGTAGTTTTGGTTGTTCAGCTAATTCGGCCATAAGACCTTTAGGGAATCACCCCTTTTTGCGAATCTCATTTCATAAGGACATTTTTTTCCCATTTATACTGGTCAATTAAGGGGTTAGGGTTAGGGTTTAGTTTTATAATTAAAAAAGAAGCTCTAAAATCATCTTTGTTAACAAAAACAACCGGAGATGACGGAGTAAATGAAAAAAAATGTCTTAGAAACGAAGATCGCAAAAGGGGTGCCTAAAAGTTGTATGGTTCCCTAATTTCTTTTCTTAAACGCTGCATTATATAGTGGTTCTTCCTTCTTGTGGTTGTTCAAGCTGAAAAAGATTTAACGAAGGAAAAGGAAGAGATAAAGACAAAAGGGTAGTTTAGGTTCAGACTTATATTTGGGTGGGTTCATAGCTATTTTCATGGAGAGGAAATTTCTTCTCTGTGTCAGTAGCCAGTCTAATCTTGCAGAACCTGAAGTCGAAATGGCCCGAGGGATTTTCTTGGCAAGTAAAAAGTGGGTCTTTTTTTCTTCCAATGCCCAGAAGTTTAACTGCCAACTGGCCCTCAAAGCAAGGGGACGGCAGGGACACAATTTTTTTACGATGTCCCATTAAAAGTTTTATTTATAAACACCCGTTGAAACTGTACAAGGAAAAAACAAAGACATTTAAATGACGTATACACAAAAAATATTCTTAAGAAATTCGAAAATCCTTCAAAAAAATTGGGGAAACTCTTCAAAAGAAATTGAAACACTCAACACAATTTATTGCCGCATCCGACCAGCATGACTTAAAAAAACTCTAACTGACTCCCTAACTTTTTCCGGTTAGGGTTTCATATACCGCAGAAACCTAGGTCGCACCAAATGATATTAAACCATTAACTTACCCTAAAATTGAATTCTCTGATTGTAGTTAATTTTTATAAAACAAACAATGATTATATAGATAATAACGAAATAATGAAATTTATTGTGTACAGTGCTCAGGTGCACCACAACTCATCAAAGTCTCATTCAAGTACACAGAATAATGTATTAGTGTCAGGAAATGAACAGTTTACAGTAGTAATATGCATGTATGTGTGCGCGTGTGTGCATATGTATGTGGAGTATATGAAAATAAAGAATCAATTAACTGGCTCGATTTAGAGGGTTCTTTCCGTTGAGGGCTCATGGGAGATAGTTATTTTCGTTTTTTTTTTATTATAATCCCCACAGATTTTTAAGGGAATAGTTTGTAGGTAAATAATTTGTTTTAAATGAATTGTTGAGTGGCGAGACTATGGGAGAGGCAGAAGAATAAACCTTCAGCAGAGATTGGGGAAGGTTTGGAAGACAGGATTGACTGTCTTTCTTCCTTTAAAAAAAAAAAAAAACTTTCTTTTTCCCAACCGACACATGAATGATTGGTAGGTATTTAGCCAATCTGTTCGCCAATGGGTGGGTAGTGCATGACAAATATGGGGCATCAGCAAGGAAATCCAAAATTTGCTATTCAGTGGGAATGAATCTGCAAGAAATAGCTTTCTAACCTTACACCACAATGGAAACCCGAAATGGAGATGAATTGAAAATAAGTATTACCAACCCGTTCCTCATGGGTAGGATGCATGACACTTAAAATTATAAGGAATTATAGTATTACCACTTGGGGGGATATTAGAGTGATTACAGTTGGGTCACGACAAAAAAAAAGGTTGGGAAATCGCGCTAGTGTACAATAATCTTAGGGCCAGGTTAGCTCAGTCGGTAGAGCGTTCAGCTAGAAACCACAAGGTTTCTAGTTCGATACTGCCACCGCCAACTCAGCGTATGAGTAGCACAGGAATCTGTGCGGTAAAGTGAGGAGTGATGGTAGGTGTGGCGCTCCACCATCAGACCCAAAATAATCTCCTTGGTTAAGCGCTATGAAAAGGGGATAGATCCCTCGCTGGTTGGCTGATAACCGACTTTTAAGGCTGCCCGACGAACTTACTTTCCTTCATTATAATAGATAGAGATGTTAAGGTAGGTTCTACTATTTAGATTGCAACCAGTGATATCTCTTATGAACTATTATGTACACAAATGCCAGTTATGTCAAGCATTCATACCGTGGCCTTTACACATAGAAAGCCAGGAGAGTGACCTACAAAGAGAGGACAACACTACGGCAATAGTGATTTGCTTTTTGGTATGAGTTTGCTTTTGGCATATTCAACCTCATGGGTCATTTATGCCGACAAAGTTTTGAAATAACGCATTCTTAAATGGATACTTAATTTTTTTTATAAACACATTTTTTAATTTAAGCCATAGATAGGACCTAACAGGTACCACCACCACTCCGGGTCCAGAGTGGACCAGGGAGCAACGGTGGACTAAAGGGGTGCTCCAACATTCCCCAAACATCCAAAACTGGAACGCACGCCATCCAGATAGAGTTTTAACATATTCCAGGACATGACCCGCTCAGCACCACCTTCTGCACCATATGATAAAAAGGGCTTGGGACTTATCATAAAGCAATGGGGTGGGGCTAATCATATAGTGCTAGGGGTTGAACATGACCGCAGCCGATTGGATCGAAGGAGGCCTCTTCCAGACCGCCCGAATCTCACCTAAGTAAGGATCAAAGTGGAGTGTTGCCATGTATCGGATTGCTCATCCACCAGGATTCCTCCTTAAGCAATCAACGGGTGACCCCATTGGAAAGTCTTACCCTTTTGCAGAGGTGCATCGTTTGTATTCAGAACGCGCCAGGCAAACGGGCGGTAGCAATAATGGAAAGATTGACTAAAACAAGCAGTAAATGTGCCGTGTATGCATAGTCGTGTGAAGAGGGGCATCAGCGTGAAAAAATGTTCCGAAAGTCACGTAGCAGTGCTGTTTTAGCCACCATTTTCTTCTCAATACAATGTTTTTCTTCCACCTTTGAATGAGAAACATGTTATCCTGCCGCCAATAAAATTACATTAGTAATAAATTTTAATATACTTTAAATCGCCCTTAATATACTTTAATCCCTGCCGCATAAATTCTGTTGATGTTCGTTGAGGCCATAAGATTCCCTCCTGTGCACTGAATAATGTTTGCCTCTCAAACGCCTCTTTTCATAGAGGACTGAAGAGATGATAGTCCTGAGGCAACCATTAATTCTAGTGACTACATTATTCCATAGTAAAGTATCTTTAAGAAGCCAGTCAACAGAATTTTACGGGGCAGGGATACATGCTCTCTTTCGAAGGTGGAACATTGCCTGTTGAGAGAAATGGTGACTATGTGGAGGAGTAGGGATGTGATCCACAGAGAACCAGCTTGCATTTTTGGTGTAATGATACATGTTCCTGTGTTGGTAATGAATACCTGTCCGAAACAAATGGCATTACTTTTGAATTCCACCTATGTCGAGAAGTAGGGAATGTGATCCACAGAGAACCAGCTTCATTTTGATGTATGTACGTGGTTCCTATGTGGTAATTATACCTGTCCTAAACAAATGGCAATTACTTTTGAGCTCACCTGAATGTTGAGAAAGTAGGGATGTGGATCACAAAGCACCAGCTTTCATTTTGATGTATGAATACGTGTTCCTATGTTGGTAATTATACCTGTCCGAACAAAATGGCATTACTTTTTGGACGCAACCTATGTTGAGAAGTAAGGGATGTGATCCACAGAGAACCAGCTCATTTTGAATTGTATGATACGTGTTCCTATGTATGGAACTTATACCTGTCCGAAACAAAATGGCATTACTTTTTGACTCAACCTATGTTGAGAAGTAGGGCAATGTGAATCCCCAGAGAACTGGCTTCTATTGATGTATGATACGTGTTCCTCATGTTGGTAATTATACCTTGTCCTAAACAAAATGGCAATTCACTTTTTTGACTGCGCTATGTTGAGAAGTAGGGATGTGATCCACAGAGAACGCAGCTTCATTTTGATGTT
>CM042156.1:83225613-83275613 GCA_023376005.1 Doryteuthis pealeii | reverse complement strand
CCGATTTCAATGAAATATTCGGTGTTGATGAATGAATTTTATAATGCATCAGTTATTTTATTTAAAAACCTTCTAATTAATTGTGTATTATACAGAGAGAAAGTATTTTTAGCTTGTGTGAGTGAATTTTCCCTACCATCTTCTAGGTGTGGCTACATTACCTACGGCCACACATTCGTTGTTATAAGTAATAATGTTTTTGTTTTGTTTTTTTGTTTTCCATACGAATAGCCATTTGCGTCATATTCCATACAAATAATTTTGTTTTAAGTTTTTCTCTTTCTGTTGAAAAAAACAAAGAATTCGAAATGCCAGATTTTTTTTTTTTTCAAGCAGGAGGTTAAGAAGTAAGCGTTCTTTCAGAAATACAAAAATTCTCACCATCGATAGAAACCTGTTCCAGTCAGTCAGAGACCCGACCAGACGAAAAAGAAGTTAACATCTAATTTTATCGAATCGATAATAAAAGAAAAATGTATTCAAAATATTTTTGGTTGAAATTTAATAAATATTTCTTTAAAAGTATTTGATGTTGTCTGTTTTTATTCTTTTTCCCCATTTTTTAATTTTTTTAAACGCTTTCAATGTTTTGCTTGTTGCTTCATCTTCATTTTCAGCCGGATTTAAACTGTTTTCGATACTTCTTCCGTGTTCCACTTCTAGATCTGTTGGTAGACTGCGAATTCAGAATGTTTTCCCATAGTCTACCGGCCAGATATTAATGGAATATGAAATTGACCTCAGCATTGTCATTTTTTATTCACCTCAGAACTGCAAAAGTGGACTTTGATCTTTTTAATTTTTTTTTTTACTTTGAATTAGAAATATCGTTAAATACTCGGCAAAATTACCTGTTTATTTCAGAATATGACTTGATAAATTTAATTATAAACTTATCAAGTTATCAAGTCCTATATTGAAATAAACTGGTAATTTTTCCGAGTATTCATCGATATTTCTAATTCAAAGTGGAAAATTAAAAAAAGAGTAAAACAGTCCACTTTTGCAGTTCTGAGGTGGAAAAAAAGTGTATTACTGAATCACTACGCAACAACTTTAAATCCATGCAACATCAATTAATGCTGTCCTTTTAATTTAAAAAAAAAACTTATGAATCAACGTATGGAATTGTTTTTCTGAGTTTCATTTTTATTAAAAGTATTCATCCCGGTAAACATTACAAAATTAGTAGTGCTATGTGAACAGCTTGTAAAAAGTTTGACATAAAATATTTTTTATTATTTATCAATACACGAAATGAATACAACTCCACGAATCCGGCATCGATCGAGCCAGTGTCGTAATCAAATGCTTTATTATTCAAGGAGATTCGTTTTAGCAATCTGAGTGGAAACCAAAAACACTTACCAATCAGCATTTCTTTAACGCACAATCCTGTAGCTACTCTACCTGAGTGGGCGAAACCGGTAATCGAACTAAACCTTTGTTTCTTAGCCGAACGCTCTACCGAGCTATAATATTAATATATATATATATATATATATATATATATATATACTTAGTATACAAACTAAGAGAGCATTTGTTAGGTACACCAGGACATCAACAAATTAGGGTAGCAGGTCATACCTGGGGTAAGATAAACGACTACTAAACGACCTGTTGCGTTTCGGCTATTACACCGCTTTCTGATGATCTTTAAGAAGACCTAAAGAGTTCTACACAAATCGAGATTTTTGGAGGTTAAAAAAAAAAAAAAAGAAAAAGAAACATTCAGTGTAAATGTGGACCCACGAAATTTTTATTCTTTAAGATGAAAATAGGGTAAAGTTTAGCGTCGGAAAAATATCTTTTTAAAAAGTTTTACAGTTTTTCAGAAAAAAATTATTCATAAAAAAAAAAAGCATAAAACGTTACAGCTCAGAAAATCCATGTATAATGTTAATAAGTTCACTAAAAAAAAACATTTAAGAAGACAATGGTTTATTTTCACACATTACACAATGTGACAATATAAACGGTTATTTCATATAAGTCTAACATGATCAAAGGAAAACCACTCTTGACTGATAAATTATTTATTTATTCATTGATCGATCTACTAGAAAAAAAGAAGACGGGTTTAGGTTTAGGGTTAGTTTAATGGGAAAATAAATAAAAATAATTTATCAGTCAGAGTGGTTCCCTTTGATCATGTTAGAACTTATAGGAGAATAACCTAATTATAGGACTGAGCTNACAGAGAGAGATAAACAGACAACATCAAATACTTTAAGAAATATTTATTAAATTTCAACCAAAATATTTTGAATACATTTTTCTTTTATTATCGATTCGATAAAATTAGATGTTAACTTCTTTTTCGTCTGGTCGGGTCTCTGGCTGACTGGAACAGGTTTCTATCGATGGTGAGAATTTTTGCATTTCTGAAAGAACGCTTACTTCTTACCTCCTGCTTGAAAAAAATAAAAATCTGGCATTTCGAATTCTTGTTTTTCTCACAGAAAGAGAACTTAAAACAAAATTATTTGTATGGAATATGACGCAAATGGCTATTCGTATGGAAAAACAAAAAACAAAAAAAAACAACATTATTACTTATAACAACGAATGTGTGGCCGTGAGTAATGTAGCCACACCTAGAAGATGGTAGGGAAAATTCACTCACACAAGCTAAAAATTTCGTATAATGTGGATAATACACAATAATTAGAAAGTTTTTAAATAAAATAACTGATGCATTATAAAATTCATTCATCAACACCGAATATTTCATTGAAATCGGTAATTCCCTGATTTGGGGGATTTTTTTCAATCAGTGTAGTTATTTGATTTTGTAAAATGTGTCTATGATGTCATAATTGTTGGTCCTAGTGTAATACACATAAATCTGGAAATATTAAAGTTTGTAGAGATTCATAATCTATAAAAAAAAAATCACCATTAATCATGGAAAGTTTTATGCTAAATCAAAATCTTTTATCTTTTCAACTGTTTGCTACAAAATAATCAAGAGATATTATCTTCTTCAGTTAAATTACAAAGTCTACAAAATCATGGACGAAGCCACAGTTCACACAGCGCTAATACCTCTGGGAAAGGTATGAACTAACTATTCCCTCCTCCAGCTATGGGTAAATAGTAGGTAACTGGACTCTTTAACCTTGGTTAGGCAACTAGTCTAAGAGAAGGAAAACTCTGAATTCAAACCTCTTAAATCTCTGCTTGGGGTAGTCACTACTAGAATAGCTCCGGCCTACTTGGTGATCTATTTCAATAAAAAAATTACTTCGTGTTTGACGAGAACGCCCACACATCACATGATTAAGAATTTTAGGGAAAAAAAGCAAACAATTATGAAATAAAAATATTTTGTTGTAAAGAAGAAAAAGTAGTTTTTGGTTTATCAAATTCAGGACCTTTAAACAGAAAAAAACAATAGTTTATCTGATGGAAAACAAAAAAAAATCAAAATGTTAAGAAACAATTATCAAAATACTTAAAAGATATAATACACTAAGTTAGGGATATGGTAATATAAATAAAAAATCAACCTGGTCAATCACTTGTGTTGTGGCCTCAAAATATATACAAACTTTTTCGGCCACGGTAAAATCATTTATCTGGTGAAAAAGGACAGCTTTAAACATAATAACCACTCAATTGTCACTAAAGAGAAATCTTTTAGAAGAAAATTGAAAGTTGAAAAAAAATAAATAAAATAAATAAATAAAAACTATGTAAGACACACACGCACTCAGTCAACGTTAAAAATACTTAAAGAGACGCACAAAATTAGGAAATATTAACTGATAGGAATAAATAAATAAATACAAATGTTATCTTCAGCATGCGCACTCCCGATTTTTTCAGCTTTTTTTTTTTTTTTTTTTTTTTTAAGGAATGCTCTTTGAAATTAGCAACAGGAGGCTGCTTTGTACGCTCTTTTGATCTGTCGTTTATTTTCGGGAAAATAAGTTTATTTCCGTCAGAATTCTTAATATATTTCTTTTATAATAAATTATTTGGTGCATTTTTCAATAGATATGTCTCAATTAAAGTTTTTAAATGTTATTATGAAAAAAAAAAAAGTTAATTATTAACTGTTAAAAAATATGTTCATTGAGACATAATTGAAAAATGCACAAAATAATTCATTATAAAAGAAAGTGATTTAAGAATTCAAATAAAAACAAAGTTCATTTTCCCGAAAACAGTTCACTAGAAAGAACGTGCGAGCTGGCTCCTGTTGCTGGTTTCAAGGACCATTCTTAAAATTAAAATAAAATTAAGAATAAAAGCTTAAAATTCGGGAGTGGATATCAGGAAGATACCCCAAAACAAACAAAAAATCGAAATGCCAGTTTTAAAAAACATATTAAAAAGCGAGACTTACATTGTTGTTAAATACTGAGAGCCACCTCACCAGAAACAAGTCGAAGGAAGATATTTCTATTTCACTGCTCCGATTTAGGGTCGGGTTGAGGGCCCCCAGTGAGTCCAAACCATACCAGAGCACTTTTAAAAAAAAAAGAGACGGCGGGTTCGCTACGGTTTGGTGGGAGCCGGAACACCTCGAGGTCAGAACACCTCGGATGGGTTACGAAGTAAGCGTATTCAAGAAGGCAAAGGTCTTACCCAAGCGACAGGACCCTCTTCCAGTCAGTCATCTTGACTAACCAGACGATGGTTAAGCCGGCCTGGCGGGGCACCCTGTACAATTCTGCAAGAAGTTCCAACGAGTCGAGGTGCGCACCGGCTTTTTATAGTCAGGTGTGACGTCATCTCAAACCGGTTATAACCGGATAGTCACGAAAACTTGTTATTTTATTGGCACGACGAACAAGCACATACACACCACACACACACGCATTGTGTATGCGTTATATATATATTGTGTTCTTATATATGTGTGTGTGTGTGTGTATATTGTTGTGTGTTTATATAGGTGTGTAATGTTTAGCTAACTAAATTACATGAATACACGAGGTCATTCAAAAATTATATATGTATTATATATATATATATATATATATATATATATATATATATATTATATATAATATATATATCTTGTATAAACACATACATGTATCCACACACAAAACACACACACGTATATATTTATACATGTAGGCATATGGTGATAGAAGTGGGATGTTTGATGTCAATATTCAATAAAAGTGTTCAACATTTAAAGACCATAATAAATCAAGCACAATGGCATAGAAGACAAAACTCTGGATTAAACAAACAAAATTGTATTAACAAAAGTTTACAAAAGGTAGCATTGAATACTTGGTAAGGTTCAGCCAAAAGTTCTTTTTTTAAAGTTCAAATGTAAAATGTAAGCTGGTATTTCACAGTTCAAAAGTGAGAAAGAAAAGGTGTAATTTAAGTCAACTCAAAAGCAGTCAGGCATAAGTTGAATGAATTATCTATATATATATTATATATATATATATATGATAATTATATATTAATATATTCTCATTCTGATTATTATTTTCAGTTTTCATGAATTTGAATTATGTTAACTCGCTCTAACTTGGAGAATGCACATACCTAATAACAACAGGTTATTTCCTATAAAGTCTAACCAAAGGGGACCACTCTTGACTGATATATTATTTATTTTTTCCCATTAAACTAAGCCTAACCCTAACCCTAACCCTAACCTAACCCGTCTTCTTTTTCATAGTAGATTCAATAAAAATAATATTCATCAGTCAAAGTGGTTCCCCTTTGATCATTTAGACTTATAGGAAATAACACAACCAATCCACCACATACTCACACGATACCTCACATCTACACGTACACACTTATATACGCTACATCTTGTACAGAGTATAGTAAATAATCAACAAGCATTTACCACTACGTAAATATCAGAATTTTTTTTATCAAAGTTTTGTAGAGTGACCTCCCTTGAATTGAAAATAATTTTCATTGCAACGGTTCCATTAGAATTGTAGTTGTTCAAAATATCAACTGGCAGAATTTACTTATATTTCATACGGATTATCAGATTATCGTTATTAAAATAATGGACATAGAGTTATTTTTATTAAAGTCGATTGGATAATTACTTGTATTTAAAGGCATACTCTATATATCATAGAATACCCATCAAACAAGGTCATCTAACAAACTTTGAATAAAAGAAATTCTTCGGATAAAATAACCCAACAGTGGTTGACATGCCGTAAAAAACAACGAACTAAATATCCCTAAACCCGTCCTTGTTTCCATAATAAATGTGAATAAATAAATAATTATTCAGTCAAGAGTGTTCCCTTTGATCATGTTAAATTATAAGGAAATAACCACAACCAATCACCAAACATACTCACACAGATACCCTCACACCTACTTACATATGCGCTAATACTGTAAATGAATACACACTCACCAGAATACCCGCACACCTCCATGCAACGCACGGGTTGGACAAAATAATTGAGAATGTTTTCATTATTTTGTCTAGCCCCTGTATACGCTACACCTATATATGAATACATACTCCACGCAGATATCTTTACACCAATTATGCACACACACACTCATATACCTTACACCTAATACGTTAGTATTACATACATAAAAAAGTAATTCTTAAAGAATCGAGTTAAAAAGATGGAATACCCATCAAGAACGAATAATCAAAAACGTTTCGGCATATATAACCAGTAATGTTGATATGCCGTAAATCCTGACACCACCAACCAACCAACCAGCCAACCAACCAATCAGCCGATCCTCGTATAACAAATAAAAATCCATTTTATAACGAAATTACGTTTGTTCACTTTAATAACCTTTACCTCTTTTCCATATTTTTGGTAATCCTTAACTTGTTCCTTCGTAAATTCTACATTAAAATAAACCGAACCCTCATTTTTATGTCCGTGTTGTTGCAATAAATGTTTTATTTTCTTGCACTCGTTATTTTACAATACTAATTATATTTCTTTATTTATTTTGATATTCTCTTAATGTGTATATTCTATTTTTTTTATTTGTGAGAATGGTTAGTTTTAAAGTGGGTTTCGTTTTACACTTCAACTTTTTACTCGTAAATTCCTACCATAAAATTAGGCTTGTCAGATAATGCCCAAGCCTAATTTTATGGTAGGAATTTACGAGTAAAAAGTTGAAGACTACCTAAAAACTTTTAGAATAATCCATGATAGATTTTAAATATAAGAAAATATATTTAGTATTGTAAAATAACGGGTGCAAGAAAGTAAAACATTTATTGCAAAAACACAGCATAAAAAAGGGGGTCAATTTATTTTATGGTAGGAATTTACGAGGAACAAGTTAAGGATTACCATATAAAAATATGGAAAGGGTAAAAGGTTTATTAAAAGTAACAAACAACGTAATTTCGTTTATAAAATGGATTTTTTTTTTTATTTTGTATACGAGGATCGGCTTGATGGTTGGTTGGCTGGTTGTTTGGTTGGTTGGTTGTTGGCAGGTTTTTATCGGCATATTCAACATTTACTGGGTTATTTTAGTCCGAAAACGTTTTGATTATTCGTTCTTTGATGGATTATCAATTTTTTAACTCGATTTTTTAAAAAACACATTTCTAAACTCTCATTTTCCTCTATTAACTCATAGATAGAACCGCTAACTATGGTACTAACTACTTATCATTCGGCTCAGGATGGTACCAGGATGGACTTGGGAGTACTGATGATGAAGGGGTACTCCACTTCCCCAGAGCTCTAAAATTGGAACTTCTACATTATATGCAATTTAACGTCATACCCAGGACACGAGGGTCGGCTGGACAGTTTTGGTTTGGTTTGGTTTGGTTTGGTTTACGGCATATCAACCTTGGTGGATCATTTAATACTGACAAAGTTTTGAAATAAATTTATTCTTAATGGATGTTAATTTTTTTATAGTGCCTACAAAGTCAGAAAACAGCACTGCTCATGTGACTTTTGGAAACATTTTTTCACGCTCAGAGTTGCGGAGACATGGAATAAACTGCCCGTCTCTGTTGCAGGCTGCTGAAGCACTGAGTCTTTCAAAGCTTCCATGCTTCCTGTAGTCCGCCGACTATACCTGATGCCACTCTCCACATACATATACACACACGCGCACAAATACATGCATATTACTACTGTAAACTGTTCATGTTCCTGACACTAATACATTATTCTGTGTACTTGACATGAGACTTTGATGAGTTGTGGTGCACCTGAGCACTGTACACAATAAATTTCATTATTAAGTATAATTTTTTTCAAGTAAGGGACAAAGTGGAGTGTTGCATGTCATGGACTGTTCAGCCACCTGGGTTCCATCCTTAAGCATCATGGGTCGGCGACAGGTGGCCCCATTGAGGGAGTCTTACCCTATGCAGAGGTGCAGTCAGTGTATTCTAACATCCCAGCCGACAGGGAGGAGCTGAACAGTTCATACTCTGACCAAGATACTCTCATAGAATGTGACCAAATGAAGTTTATTTATCAATATAGTTCCTCTTGTAGTCCACAGTCCTTCCATCGGTGTTGCAGTGATTGGATCCCATTGGTCAAAAATGTCATCAAGAACAGATATGATGTCATCATATGAAATTTTCAGCCTCATTTTAAAATGACTCTCACTTCATTTGGTAATTTTTCATTTGTAAAAAAACAACAACAAAGTTTTAAAGTGAGAGTGGATGAAGTGTTTCTAAAGGTGGAGGTTGGAATCAATTTACAGTCAAATGTAGATTATTATGTTGTGGCAGTCAGTGTCATCATAATGAAAGGCCTTGTATAAAACTAGATATTTACTTTACTTCAATCAAATGCGAGCAGTTAAGTTGACCAGTGAGCTGTGTTTTCCTTCTCACCTAGCAGCAGTCAAACAAGAAGAGAAATAAAGAAAAGAATAAGCTGAAACCTGCAACGAAACATAACATAAAAGAACGTAGTAATGAAGAGACAATATTTTATAACTCTATAATTATAGAAGAAGAAGAAGAAGAACAAGAAGAAGAACAAGAAAGAAGAAAGAACAGAGAGAAAGAAAGAAAGAAGACAATGGTTTATTTTCACAATATAAACAATGTCACACAAAACAAAAAACGTAATGTTGGTTGTTGTATTAATGTGTGGAGGATGATCACTAATTAGGACTGAGTCTATTCTAGTAGTGACCACATCAAGTTGGGTTTTTTTTTTTTTACATACTTTGAAAGAAGAAGAAGAAGAAGAAGAGAAGAAGAAGAAGAAGAAGAAGAAGAAGAAGAAGAAGAAGGAGGAGGATTGAAGAAGGAGGAGGAGAAGAAGAAGGAGGGAGAGAAGGAGAAGAAGAATGAGGATTGAAGAAGAAAGAGGGGGGGGAAGAAGAAGGGGAAGAAGAATGAGGATTGAAGAAGAAGGAGGAGTGGAAGAAGGAGGAGAAGAAGGGGGAGGAGGATAGAAGAAGAAGAAGAAGAAGAAGAAGAAGAGAAGAAGAAGAAGAAGAAGAAGAAGAGAGAGAGAAAGAAAGAAAGAAGACAATGGTTTATTTTCACACATTACACAATATAAACAATGTCACACAAAACAAAAACGTAACGTTGGTTGTTGTATTCATGTGTGGAGGATGATCACTAATTAGGACTGAGTCGATTCTAGTAGTGACCACATCAAGTTGTTTTTTTTTTTTTTTTACATAGTTTTGAAAGTTGATTATAAGTTTACTTTATTGTGGACCTTTAAATTTGTTAGAAGAGTAGGCATTTACGCAACCCGTCCGCTACGACTAGGATGTGACACAAGGTCGCAAGTATGGGACATCCAACAAGGATCGAATTCGCTTTTTATTAATGGATCTGCGAGACTAGCTTACTAACCATTACACTACTATGGGATGTATGATTTATTAGCAGAATAACTATATTATAAAAAAAGTTAAAAGAATATGTAGGAGTGACAAGACTTTTGGACCACCCTGTATAAAGGTGTTTCTCTTTACCGCGTATCATGACTCATCTGAGTCGTCTAGCCTATTCTATCAGCGGTTGGATCGACTGCTTATATTATCAGCAAAGAGGGTATTTTTTCCTGTTGTATGGTGGTTGTGCCAGGCAGTCCGTTGAAATAAAAGTTTATTTTCTATAAAGTAAATATCAAATTCTCATTTGCTTGTGTATCTGGAACCCAACAAATGGGGCAGCTCAGAATAAGAGAAGAAAGAGAAGAGAAAAAAAACGCCCTAGAACTAAAGTCATTTTTATTTTCGGTAAAGATCAAGTTTAACGAGCGGAACACATGACAGCGTGCAAAACGTAAGCTTAAAAAGACAGTATGGAACATCACAAGTATTTTTCCCTCATAATTAAGTGAATTTCTTTGGCCTAATGAATTTGAAAACTTTAAACTATGTATAAAAAACAACAAAAACAACTGAGAATAGGCTCAGTCCTAAATTAGGTTATTTCCTATAAGTCTAACATGATCAAAGGGAACCACTCTTGACTGATAAATTATTTATTTATTTTCCCATTAAACTAACCCTAAACCTAAACCCGTCTTCTTTTTTTCTAGTAGATCGATCAATAAATAAATAAATAATTTATCAGTCAAGAGTGGTTTTCCTTTGATCACGTTAGACTTATATGAAATAACCGTTTATATTGTCACATTGTGTAATGTGTGAAAATAAACTATTGTCTTCTTAAATGTTTTTTTGTGAACTTATTAACACTATACATGGATTTTCTGAGCTGTAACGTTTTATGCTTTTTTTTATGAATAATTTTTTTCTGAAAAACTGTGACACTTTTTAAAAAGATATTTTTCCGACGCTAAACTTTACCCTATTTTCATTTTAAGGAATAAGAATTTCGTGGGTCCACATTTACACTGAATGTTTCGTTTTTCTTTTCTTTTTTTTTTTTAACCTCCAAAAATCTCGATTTGTGTAGAACTCTTTATGTCTTCTTAAAGATCATCAGAAAGCGCTGTTATAGCCGAAACGCAACAGGTCGTCTAGTAGTCGTTTATCTTACCCCAGGTATGACCTGCTACCCTAGTTTGTTGATATCCTGGTGTACCTAACAAATGGTCTCTTAGTTTGTATACTAAGTATAGCTTAGTCGGTAGAGCGTTCGGCTAGAAACCACAAGGTTCCTAGTTCGATACCGGTCCTCGCCCACTCAGCGTATGAGTAGCACAGGGATCTGTGCGGTAAAGAAGCTGATGGTAGGTGTGGTGCTCCACCTCAGATGCTAAAACAATCTCCTTGCTAAAACAAGCATTTGATTACGACACTGGCTCGATCGATGCCGGATTCGTGAAGTTATATTCATTGATGTGTTCGCCGTGTATTGATAAATAATAAAAAATATTTTATGTCAAATTTTTTACAAGCTGTTCACATAGCACTACTAATTTTGTAATGTTTACCGGGATGAATACTTTTAATAAAAATGAAACTTAGGAAAACAATTCCATACGTTGATTCATAAGTTTTTTCGTGGAGTTGTATTCATTGATGTGTTCGCCGTGTTGATTCATAAGTTTTTTTTTAAATTAAAAGGACAGCATTAATTGATGTTGCATGGATTTAAAGTTGTTGCGTAGTGATTCAGTGATACACTTTTTTTTCCACCTCAGAACTGCAAAAGTGGACTGTTTGAATCTTTTTTTTAATTTTCCACTTTGAATTAGAAATATCGATGAATACTCGGAAAAATTACCAGTTTATTTCAATATAGGACTTGATAAGTTTATAATTAAGCTTATCAAGTCATATACTGAAATAAACAGGTAATTTTATCGAGTATTTAACGATATTTCAAATTCAAAGTAAAAAAAAAAAAAATTTTAAAGATCAAACAGTCCACTTTTGCAGTTCTGGGTGAATAAAAAGTGCATAACAGAATCACTACGCAATTCCTGTAAAATGACAATGCTGAGGTCAATTTCATATTCCATTAATATCTGACCCGTAAATGAAGATGACGCAACAAGCAAAACATTGAAAGCGTTTAAAAAAGTAAAAAAACTGGGGAAAAAGTGCCCAAGAAAAAAAAAGAATAAAAAACAGACAACATCAAATACTTTTAAAGAAATATTTATTAAATTTCAACCAAAAATATTTTGAATACATTTTTCTTTTATTATCGATTCGATAAAATTAGATGTTAACTTCTTTTTCGTCTGGTCGGGTCTCTGGCTGACTGGAACAGGTTTCTATCGATGGTGAGAATTTTTGCATTTCTGAAAGAACGCTTACTTCTTAACCTCCTGCTTGAAAAAAATAAAATCTGGCATTTCGAATTCTTTGTTTTTTTTTCTACAGAAAGAGAAAAACTTAAACAAAATTATTTGTATGACGCAAATGGCTATTCGTATGAAAAAAAAAAAAACAAAAAAAAAAAACATTATTACTTATAACAACGAATGTTGGCCGTAGGTAATGTAGCCACACCTAGAAGATGGTAGGGAAAATTCACTCACACAAGCTAAAAATACTTTCTCTCTGTATAATGTGGATAATACACAATTAATTAGAAAGTTTTTAAATAAAATAACTGATGCATTATAAAATTCATTCATCAACACCGAATATTTCATTGAAATCGGATAATTCCCTGATTTGGGGATTTTTTTTTCAATCAGGTAGTTTATTTGATTTTGTAAAATGTGTCTATGATGTCATAATTGTTGGTACCTAGTGTAATACACATAAATCTGGAAATATTTAAAGTTTGTAGAGATTCATAATTTAAAAAAAAAAAAAAAAAAATCACCATTAATCATGGAAAGTTTTATGCTAAATCAAAATTAATTTATCTTTTATCTTTTCAACTGTTTGCTACAAGATAATCAAGAGATATTATCTTCTTCAGTTAAATTACAAAGTCTACAAAATCATGGACGAAGCCACAGTTCACACAGCGCTAATACCCTTGGGAAAGGTATGAACTAACTATTCTCCCTCCAGCTATGGGTAAATAGTAGGTAACTGGACTCTTTAACCTTGGTTAGGCAACTAGTCTAAGAGAAGGAAAACTCTGAATTCAAACCTCTTAAATCTCTGCTTGGGGTAGTCACTACTAGAATAGGCTCCGGCCTACTTGGTGATCTATTTCAATAAAAAAATTACTTCGTGTTTGCTTTGACAGACAACGCCCACACATCACATGATTAAGAATTTTAGGGGAAAAAATGCAAACAATTATGAAATAAATATTTTGTTGTAAAGAAGAAAAAGTAGTTTTTGGTTTATCAAATTCAGGACCTTTAAACAGAAAAAACAATAGTTTATCTGATGGAAAAAAAAAAAAAAAAAAATCAAAATGTTAAGAAACTATTATCAAAATACTTAAAAAGATATAATACACTAAGTTAGGGATATGGTAAAATAAATAAAAAATCAACCTATCAATCACTTTTCTTTCTGACCCAAAATTCAAAATAAAATCGTTTACTTATTAAGTTATTCCCATCCATTTTTTTTTCTTTCTTCGATACGTGACTGATAGTCCTAGTAGTTTCAGACATACGACGAGACAAGCTTTCTGCTTTGAAGCTTATTTGTGCTGGTGGCCTCAAATATAATACAAACTTTTTCGGCGCACGGTAAAAAAAAAAAATCATTTATCTGGTGAAAAAGGACAGCTTTACAATAATAACCACTCAATTGTCACTAAAGAGAACTTTTTAGAAAAATTGAAAGTTGAAAAAAAAAATAAATAAATAAATAAATAAAAACTATGTAAGACACACACGCACTCAGTCAACGTTAAAAATACTTAAAGAGACGCACAAAATTAGGAAATATTAACTGAATAGGAATAAATAAATAAATACAAATGTTATCTTCAGCATGCGCACTCCCGATTTTTTCAGCTTTTTTTTTTTTTTTTTTTTTTTTTAAGGAATGCTCTTTTGAAATTAGCAACAGGAGGCTGCTTTGTACGCTCTTTTGATCTGTCTTTTATTTTCGGGAAAATAAGTTTATTTCCGTCAGAATTCTTAAATAATTTTCTTTTATAATAAATTATTTGGTGCATTTTTCAATAGATATGTCTCAATTAAAGTTTTTAAATGTTATTATAGAAAAAAAAAAAAGTTAATTATTAACTGTTAAAAAATATGTTCATTGAGACATAATTGAAAAATGCACAAAATAATTCATTATAAAAGAAAGTGATTTAAGAATTCAAATAAAAACAAAGTTCATTTTCCCGAAAACAGTTCACTAGAAAGAACGTACAAGACTGGCTCCTGTTGCTGGTTTCAAAGGACCATTCTTAAAAATAAAAAATAAAAAATAAAATTAAGAATAAAAGCTTAAAAATTCGGGAGTGGATATCAGGAAGATACCCCAAAACAAACAAAAAATCGAAATGCCAGTTTTAAAAAAACATATATTAAAAAGCGAGACTTACATTGTTGTTAAATACTGAGAGCCACCTCAACCAGAAACAAGTCGAAGGAAGATATTTCTATTTCACTGCTCCGATCTAGGGTCGGGTTGAGGGGCCCCCAGTGAGTCCAAACCATACCCAGAGCACTTTAAAAAAGAGACGGCGGGTTCGCTACGGTTTGGTGGGAGCCGGGAACACCTCGAGGTCAGAACACCTCGGATGGGTTACGAAGTAAGCGTATTCAGAAAGGCAAAGGCTTTCTCCAGCGACAGAACCCTCTTCCAGTCAGTCATCTTGACTAACCAGACGATGGTTAACCGCCGGCCTGGCGGGGGCACCCTGTACAATTCTGCAAGAAGTTCCAACGAGTCGAGCTGCGCACCGGCTTTTTATAGTCAGGTGTGACGTCATCTCAAACCGGTTATAACCGGATAGTCACGAAACCTGTCGCAATGACGAAACATTTTATTCAATTACACAAGTACAGACATGGTTCACTTATATTTTTATCTATTTATTTATTTATCTATTTTTATTGGCACGACGAACAAGCACACACACACACACACACACACACACGCATTGTGTATGCGTTTATATATATATGTGTGCTTATATATATGTGTGTGTGTGTGTGTGTTTATATAGGTGTGTAATGTTTACCTAACTAGATTACAAGAATACACGAGGTCATTCAACAAATTATATATATATATATATATATATATATATATATATACACACACATTACATGTATCCACACACAAACACACAGACGTATATATTTATACATGTAGGCACAAACATATATACATACACGTACACACACACACATTGATATATATATATATATACATATATATATACATATACATGTATCCACACACAAATACACATATATACTTATACATATATACACGTACACCCCATCTATCTATATCTATATATATATATATATATATATATATATATATATGTATCCACACATGTATATACTTATACATATATATATATATATATATATATGAAATATAACATTTTGAAAAAACATATGATGTTTGTTATGTGATTGCTGACAGGCCTGTTTCGACCGAAACGATAAGTTGGTATACACACGTACACACACACACACACACACACACACACACACACACACACATATATATATCAGACTGCTTTGAGGGTGTAATGTTTAGCAATCTAGATTATATAAACACACGAGGTCATTCAAATAATGATGACCCTATATATATATATATATATATATATATATATACTCATGCTTGTATACACACATATACATGTATCCACACACGAACACATATACTTATACATGTATACACACACACACATACATATATATACACACATGTATCCATACTTATACATACTTATACATGTATACACACACACATATATATATATATATATACATGCATGTATACACACACACACATACATATATATACACACATGTATCCATACTTATACATACTTATACATGTATACACACACACACACATATATATATATACACATGCTTGTATACATACATATACATACATATACATGTATCCACACACAAACAATACACTTATACATGTATACACACAAACACACATATATATATGCACACATGTACACACACATGTATACATACTTATACATGTATACACACACACATATATATATACACATGTACACACACACACACATATATATATATATATATATATATATATATATGTGTGTGTGTGTGTGTGTGTATCAGACTGCTTTGAGGGGGGTAATGTTTTGCAAGCTAGATTATATAAACACACGATGATCCTATATATATACAATTATATATATATATATATATATATATATATATATATATATATATATATATATATATATAATTTATTTATTGGGCATGTTGTTAGGGTGATTATTGAATGTGTTCAGAACTGCTAAGTAACAGCAACTACTGTAAACAATTTTGTCTCGTTTACCAGACGAAACAATGATAAAGAAATAATGTCAACAATTGGTTACCATTGGTTACTTTGTAAATTCTAATCTGACTGTTGTTGTTGATGCATAATAAATAACTAAATATACAATGGTTGTCCAATAGATCTTATCAGACTATCGTTGCCTACTTACTAATTTAGTTGGAGGCGTGTGGGTGCAATGGTTACAGTCGTAGGAAATGGACTCGTTGATCTGAGTTCAAATCCAGGACGAAGCTACAGTTCATATAGTGCTAATACCCTTGGGAAAGGTATGAATCCAACTACTCTTCCTCGAGCTATGAGTAAATAGTAGGTCGTACTGGGCAACCAGTCTAGGAGAAGGAAAACTCTAAATTCAAACCTGTTAAACCCTGCTTGTGTTTGTCACCACTAGAATAGGCTCAGTCCTAATTAGTGATCTATTTCTCTAATTTAAATTTAATCTTATTTAATTTAAATTCTAATTTGATTAATTTTATGTTTAACATATATATATATATATATATATATATATATATATATATATATATATATAAAAGTAATTGGTAATTTGCTTGAAGCATTGTTAAGTATGTTATAATATATTAATGATTTGAAGGCAATTACAATGCATATAAAAAATAAAAACAAAAAAGATGTTATTTTTGTCTTATCGATTTTAAAGTAGAAACTTCATCTTCGGAGGTTTATATCAGAAATATTTCTGATATACACCTCTGAAGATGAAGTTTCTACTTTGAAATCGATAAGACAAAAATAACATCTTTTTTGTTTTTATTTTTTATACGCATTGTAATTGCCTTCAAATCATTAATATATATATATATATATATATATATATATATACGGGCGTGTTGTCTTGACAATAAGTAGCTAACAGGCTGCATTGAAACCAATGGTAACAATCGCACCTTAAATGTATTGTACACTATAACAAATAAATACAGCTCTTACACCCGTAATTAAGCACTTTATTTTCAATTCTCCAATACTAGAAGAAACTAATATATATATATATATTAGTTTTTTCTAGTATTGGAAAATTGAAAATAAAGTCTATTGGTAAATAGTAGGGTAGACTGGGCTCTTTAATCTTGGTTAGGAAATCAACTAGGAGAAGGAAAACTCTGAATTCAAAACTGTTAAACTCTTCTTTACAAACTGACCTTGTGTCACATCCTTCTTGTGTCGATAGGTTGGTTAATATATAATAGGTTAAATATTCTAATAAAAAGAAAAAAAAAAACACACGTAACATTCATATTATTCTGATGTGCAAATACATTTCCAGTTTTAACTTTCTCACATTAATTCTTTTTTAAAAACCTTTTATGTCTCTTTAAGATTTTTCACTTAGAGAAAAAAAAAATGTTTCTTTTAAAAGTCAAAAGATAGATTTCCTCTCAATTGAATCATATGCAAATATATGCAAATTTATTCTAATTTGAATTTTCAGTTTTGTTGTTGCCAATGGTAATACATTTATTGTTAGATGCACAAATAACAAATATACTAGGGTGAGTCAAAATGTAATGCCATTTTGTTTAGGACAGGTATAATTACCAACATAGGAACATGTATCATACATCAAAATGAAGCTGGTTCTCTGTGGATCACATCCTTACTTCTCCACATAGGTGAGTCAAAAAGTAATGCCATTTTGTTTAGGACAGGTATTACCAACATAGGAACATGTATCATACATCAAAATGAAGCTGGTCCTCTGTGGATCACATCCTTATTTCTCCACATAGGTGAGTCAAAAAGTAATGCCATTTTGTTTAGGACAGGTATAATTACCAACATAGGAACACGTATCATACATCAAAATGAAGCTGGTTCTCTGTGGATCACATCCCTACTTCTCGACATAGGTGAGTCAAAAAGTAATGCCATTTTGTTTAGGACAGGTATAATTACCAACATAGGAACACGTATCATACATCAAAATGAAGCTGGTTCTCTGTGGATCACATCCCTACTTCTCAACATAGGTGAGTCAAAAAGTAATGCCATTTTGTTTAGGACAGGTATAATTACCAACATAGGAACACGTTTCATACATCAAAATGAAGCTGGTTCTCTGTGGATCACATCCCTACTTCTCAACATAGGTGTGTCAAAAAAGTAATGCCATTTTGTTTAGGACAGGTATAATTACCAACATAGGAACACGTATCATACATCAAAATGAAGCTGGTTCTCTGTGGATCACATCCCTACTTCTCAACATAGGTGAGTCAAAAAGTAATGCCATTCTGTTTAGGACCGGTACAATTACCAACACAGGAACATGTATCATACACCAAAATGAAGCTGGTTCTCTGTGGATCACATCCCTACTCCTCCACATAGTCACCATTTCTCTCAACAGCAATGTTCCACCTTCGAAAGAGAGCATGTATCCCTGCCCCGTAAAATTCTGTTGACTGTTTTTTAAGATACTTTACTGTGGAATAATGTAGTCACTAGAATAATGTTTGCCTCAGACTATCATCCCTTCAATCCCATGAAAGAGGGTTTGAGAGGCAAACATTATTCCAATGACAAGGAGGTGAAATCTATGGCTCACCGACAAACAGTCAACAGAATTTTATGGGGCAGGGATTAAAGTATATTAAGTGGATTCAAAGTATATTAAAATTTTATTACTAATGTAATTTTATGGGGCAGGGATACATGTTCTCATTCAAAGGTGGAACATTGCTATTGAGAGAAATGGTGGCTATGTGGAGAAGTAGGAATGTGATCCTCAGAGGACCAGCTTCATTTTGATGTATGATACATGTCCCTGTGTTGGTAATTATACGAGTCCTAAATAAAATGGCATTACTTTTTGACTCACCCTCGTAATATATAGCAAATAACAATACATAGTGAACATAAACCAGACAGATAGATCTACACAACAAAGCGTAAAATTTTACACCCACATATATATCTCAAGGTGCTCTTTACCATGGTTGGCAACCCATCTAGGACAAGGAAAAGACTGATATAAAACTCTACTGCCTAGCGGCTTTACTTCATTCCAGTGATGGCATGGGGACTAAATCCCGAAAACAAATCTGGAGCTGGAGTCCCTAAGATAATGAAAGATAATTAAATTTATTGTGTACAGTGCTCAGGTGCACCACAACTCATCAAAGTCTCATGTCTAGTACACAGAATAATGTATTAGTGTTAGGAACATGAACAGTTTACAGTAGTAATATGCATGTATGTGTGCGTGTGTGCATTTGTGTGTGAAGGGGGGCATCAGGTATAGTGTCGGCGAACTACAGGAAGCATGGAGGCTTTGAAAGACTCAGTGCTTCGGAAGCCTACAACAGACGCGGGCAGCCTATTCCATGTCTCCGCAACTCTGAGCGTGAAAAAATGTTTCCGAAAGTCACGTGAGCAGTGCTGTTTTCTGACTTTGTAGGCATGCCCACGTGTGTTGGAAAGATGGAGATCAAAAAGGTGCTCAAGGTTGCTGTTGTTAAGATGATTAATGACCCCATGAGCGTTTACCAGGTCAGTTGCCAGACACCGAAGTTTCAATGAATCCATTCCCAGGGCAGCGAGCTAAGGTGGTGTGATGCTGAATTTCAGCAACTCCTGTGACACCACTGCTGCCAAACTGTATTGGCTTCTTTGCTTTCCTTTGGATCACAATGGAAGTGTGGAGAGGGAGGGAGTCTGCTAATTGGGCAACAGTTCATCTTCCATACCAAACTGTCCAGGCTATGTAGTTAAAAAAAAAAAAAAAAAATGGACACTACGCCATTGTCTCTTGTAGATGGAGGGATGCCTACACAATACGTATATCTCATATATCGTCTGAAAATATCAAATTATTTCATATAGTGTCAAGACAGTTGTTGACATGAGACGTCCATTTTGTCTTGTTTTTAGTCAATCTTTCCATTATTGCTACCGCCCTGTCGGTGGGGCGTTTGAATACAACGACTGCACCTCTGCAAAAGGGTAAGATTTTCCCAATGGGGTCACCCGTGATGCTTAAGGACGGAATCCTGGTGGATGAGCAATCCATCACATGCAACACTCCACTTTGGTCCTTACTTAGGTTAGATGGGCGGTCGGAGAGGCCTCCTTCAATCAATCGGCTGGTCATGTCAAGCCCTAGCACCTATATGATAGCCCCAACCCTATTGCCTTTATGATAAGTCCTAGCCCTTTTTATCATATGGGTGCTAGAAGGTGGTGACTGAGGGTCATGTCCTGGGAATGATGTTAAACTCTATCTGATGGTGAGGTTCCAGTTTTGGAGGTTTGGGGTATGTGGAGCACCCCTTCATCACCATTGCTCCCTGGTCCACTCTGACCTGGAGTGGTAGTACCTGTTAGGGTCCTATCTATGGGTTAAATTGAAAAATGTGTTTATAAAAAAAAATTAAGTATCCATTAAGAATTACTTTATTTCACAACTTTGTCGGCATTAAATGACCCACTGAGGTTGATATGCCAGAAAGCAAACCACTATTGCCAGTAGTTGTGGTGTCGTCTCTTTTTAGGTCACTCCTCCTGGCTTTCTATTGTTAAAGCCACTGGTATGAATGCTTGACATAACTGGCATTTTGTGTACATAATAGTTTCAATAGGTGATATCACTGGTTGAAATCTAATAGAGAACCTACTTAACATGTCTCTATCTATTATAAATGAAGTAAAGTAAAGTCGTCGGGGCGGCCTAAAGTCGGTATCAGCCAGTCAGCGAGGGAGTCTATCCCCTTTTCAATAGCGCTAGACCAAGGAGATTGTTTTAGCATCTGAGGTGGAGCGCCACACCTACCATGAGCTCCTTACTTTACCGCACAGATCCCTGTGCTACTCATACGCTGAGTTGGCGGGGACCGGTATCGAACTAGGAACCTTGTGGTTTCTAGCCGAATGCTCTACCGACTGAGCTAACCCGAAAGTGTCGAAATATAAATAAATACTAAAAAGGGTTTGAAAATTGTTTATAATTATATCCCTATTTATAATCATTGATATACTTATTTACTAAGCTTAGCTTAGATGTGGCACAAGGCCAAGAAGTATGGGGCGCCCAGTGAGATTTGAACTCACTAGTAATAGTTCGCTAGTCTAGTTATTTACTAAGCTTAGCTTGGTTGTAGCCTAAGGCTAGAAATGTAGGGCACCCAGTGAGAATCGAACTCACTATCAATGGTTAGCACATTAGACTAGCTGACTGTTACTAGTGAGTGTAAGTCTTATTGGGTGCTCCATACACATGGCCTTGTACCACAACTAAGCTTAGCTTAGTTGTAGCCTAAGGCTAGAAATATAGGGCACCCAGTGAGAATAGAACTCACTATCAATGGTTAGCAAATTAGACTAGCTGACTGTTACTAGTGAGTGTAAGTCTTATTGGGTGCTCCATACACATGGCCTTGTACCACAACTAAGCAAAGCTTAGTAAATAACTATATGTATTCACATATACACACACACATTCTGTTATCAGACACAACTAAAAACACAAAATATTTATACAAAGATTATGTACACTAGGGATTCCCAACCTTTTTTTGCCATGGCCCACCTAATCACCTCTAATATCCCCCCATGAGCAATGTACACAATAAATTTCATTTAATTATCATTAAATAAACTTAATGACATCAGTAAAAGAATTGTCATGCCGTCCCTTTGTTTGAGACCAGTTGGCAGTTAAACTCTGGGTATGGAAAGAAAAAAAGACCCACTTTTTACTGCCGAGAAAATCCCTCAGCCATTCGACTTCAGGTCTTGACAAGGATTAGACTGCTACTGAACAGGAAGAAATTTCCTCTCCATGAAATAGCTATGAACCCACAAATAAAGTCTGAAACCTAAAACTACCTTTTGTCTTTATCTCTTCCTTTTCCTTCCTTTAAATCTTTTTCAGCTTGACAACCACAAGAAGGCAGAACCACGTATATAATGCGGTTTAAGAAAAGAAATTAGGGACCATATGACCTTTAGGCACCCCTTTTGCAATCTCGTTTCATAAGGACATTTTTTTCATTTACACCGTCAACATCCGGTCGTTTATTAACAGATGATTTTTAGAGCTTCTTTTTTAATTATAAACTAACCCCTAATTGATAGTGTAAAATGAAAAAAATGTCCTTATGAAACGAGATCGCAAAAGGGATGCCTAATGGTCTTATGGTCTGAAATTAGCGACAACCAAACTAACACTTAACAACCTTAAACACGCATTAAAATCATAAAACCCCATGCCTATATACAAAATTAAGGAAAAATCAAATATACAATTTAATATTTCCTTAATTTAATACTAGAAAAAAAAATCACAAAAGTTAATTAGTGTTGTTCTTTATTCTATCTATTGATGATTTTCGGTATTGTAATGTAAGCAGTGACATAGTTTCGGTTACAGACAAATGGAGACCGAATCTCCATTATTATTAATTAGATTTATCTAAGTATTTTGTACTTAATGTAAGCAGTGACATAGTTTCGGTTACAGACAAATGGAGACCGAATATCCATTATTATTAATTAGATTTATCTAAGTATTTTGTACTTAACGTAAGCAGTGACATAGTTTCGGTTACAGACAAATGGAGACTGAATCTCCATTATTATTAGATTTATCTAAGTATTTTGTACTTAACGTAAGCAGTGACATAGTTTCGGTTACAGACAAATGGAGACCGAATCTCCATTATTAATAGATTTATCTAAGTATTTTGTTTTGGTTTGGTTTGTTTTGTTTTACGGCATATCAACCTCGGTGGGTCATTTAATGCCGATAAAATTTTGAAATAAATCAATTCTTAATGGATAATACAATTTTTTTATAAATACATTTTTCTATTTAACCCATAGATGGGACCCTAACAGGTACTACCACTCCGGGTCAGAGTGGACCAGGGAGCAATGGTGATGAAGGGGTGCTCCACATTCCCCAAACCTCCAAAACTGGAACCTCACCATCAGATAGAGTTTAACGTCATTCCCAGGACATGTAGACCCGCAGCCACCACCTTCTAGCACCCATATGATAAAAAGGGGTTGGGGCTTGCCATAAGGGCAATAGGGTTGGGAAAATCATAAGTATTTTGTACGGTAATTGTTAGTCATATTATTTTTTAAACCTTTCTTCTCATATTTTTCAACTGAGTTTTCATATTCAAAGTTATTTTTCCTGGGCAATACTAGTTATCCCTGCTAATAATAAAAAATAAATAAAAAATAAACAAGCAAAGTTAAACCTGTCTGGATTTGTGTAATAAATATTGAATAAAATCCTTCCACATTGCATCAGGTTTTGTGAGATTCCGGTTATAACCAGTTTGAGATTACGCAACACCTGGCTATAAAAGCTGAGGTGATTCAGGTATTCATATTGTACACTTTGTTACATATCCATCCCCACCCTCAACACGTCTAGCAACGTGGCACAAGTATTGGACAAATACAGGGTGATTGTAAAGTAACTCCCTATCATAAAATAAAAATTAAGTCTTCGGTATTCTCCCAAGTACTAACAACTGGCCAGATGCCATCTTGCAGCATCGTGAAATACCTTTCAGCATTTATGGTATAGCGAAGGATCAAAGGACCCAGTCATTGTACACCACATATAAAAAAAATTATAGTTTAAAATAGAGAGTTACTTTTCATGTTGGTTTGGTTTGGTTTGGTTTTACGGCATATCAACCTCAGTGGGTCATTTAATGCCGGTAAAGTTTTGAAATAAAGTCATTCTTAATGGATAATACAATTTTTTTTATAAATACATTTTTCTATTTAACCCATAGATGGGAGTTACTTTTCAATCAACCTGTATATACAGGTTGGCAGTGAAAAGTTTAAGTGGACCTGGGAGTAATGGTGATAGAGGTACCCCACATTCCCCAGAGCTCCAGAATTGGAATTTCACCACTAGATAGTTTAATTTCATACCCAGGACACTAAGACCCTCAGCCACTGCCTTCTAGCACCCATATTATAAAAAGGGTTGGGGCTTCCCATAAGGTCAATAGGGTTAGGGCAGTCATATAGGTACTAGGGCTTGACATGACCAGCCGATTGATTTGAGGGGGCCTCTCCACGCACTGTCTAGCCCAAGTAAGGACCAAAGTGGTGTATTGCATGTCATGGACTGCTCAACCACCTGGGTTCTATCCTTAAGCATCATGAGTCACCACCCACGGCCAACAGGTGGCCTCATTAGGGGAGTCTTACCCCTCTGCAGAGGTGCAGTCTAACTCCCCAGCCGATAGGGTGGATATCTCAAACTGTTTACATATAAGTAAAGTCGTTGAGGCGGCCTAATGTCGGTATCAGCCAATCAGCGAGGGAGTCTATCCCCTTTTCACTATATATATATATATATATATATATATTTAAAACGTTATTAACAAGGTCAATATGGTTGGGGCAGTCAAGTAGGTGCTAGGGCTTGACATGACCAGCTAATTGTTTGGAGGGGGCCTCTCCGCCCACTGTCTAGCCCAAGTAAGGACCAAAGTGGAGTATTGCATGTCATGGGTTCTATCCTTAAGCATCATGAGTCACCACCCACGGCCAACAGGTGTCTTACTCCTCTGCAGAGGTGCAGTTGGTGTATTCTAACTCCCCCAGCCGATAGGATGGATATCTCAAACTGTTTATATATATATATATATATATATATATATATATAATATATAATGTGAAGAAAAGGAAGTGAATCCGACGGTATGTAGTATATTAAGGAAGATTGAAAAAACACAGGTTTAAATGAGTTAAGTGGTGAGTTTATTGGCCGACGCTGCAGTGTTTCGATCTATTAATTAGATCATCTTCAGGGCATTTGTTGGTATATGGAAGGTAATAAGAATTTTTTTTTACAGAATAACGAAAAAAGCGAGTGATAGTCCTTGTTTATCAGTCTGTTTAAAATTTGAAGTTTGAAAAAAGAACGCCCAAAAATAGACGGTTCGAAATATGACGTCAAATATTCTTTTTTAAGGTGTGAGTATGGGACTGTGTAAGTGTGTGTATCAAAAAAAGCATTGTGCATTTTTTAGGTGTGTGGTTGCGCGTGTGTATAAATCTTTTGCGATAAACGATAGCGAAACAAACCTCAAGGTTGTGTATGTGTGTGTGTATATATATATATATATATATATATATATTTAAAACATTATTAGCAAGTTGGTCTTGTAGATCAATAACTGCTGATTAGTAAATCCAATACCGACAATGACCATAGTTGTGTTCTGTGGTGAGTATCTCAATTTATTCATATTTGTCTCATTCTCTTCACCACTATCTTCTTATAATGGAGATTGTGTGTCTGACTGTCTGTAACCGAAACTATGTTATTACTAAAGTCACAATTCTCTTAGTTATTTACGTCACATTCTCCACGATTTTATTTTTATTTAAACCATTATTAATAAAATCATTATACATTATTAATACTGTTGGTCATATCTACATACTAATAACATGCAATTGTATTTATAATACAACAAAATAGCAGTTTGCAGTGTGAACGGGAAGGCTAATTTGCATATCAATATTTAAAAAATTATTTTAATAAATATGTATTATTGGTTTCTAATTGTTTGATTTTATCTTAATGAATATGAGCAAAAATCCTGGGGATAAATCTTAAAAGAAATCTATTAACAAGAAGAAATAACTGTAATTTCAGTCTTTACTTCCTATTTTTAACTTTATTATTTACATCATATTCTCCATGATTTTATTTTTTATTCAAACCTCAATTATTAATAAAATTGTTTTACATTATTAATACTGTTGACCATATCTAGATACTAATAACACACAAATATATTTACATATATTACGAAGTAGTGATTTACAGTGTGAATGGGAAGGCTAATTTGCATATTGATATTAAATATTTGATTTTAATAAATATCTGCTTAGTATTATTGATTTCTAATTGTTTTGCTTTAATCTTAATGGATATGAGCAAAAATCTCAGGGATAAATCTAAAAGAAATCCATTAACAAGAAGAAATAACTGTAATTTTATTCTTTACTTTATTAAATAGTTAAATTAGGAAAATTTAGCAATGAAAGACGGGAGTGATGGAAAATGATGGAATAGTTAGTTTAAAAGTTGTTCTATTTTTCGATTATACCCCCTCTGTTTCAAATCATTTTATCTGCATTCTTATTTAGTTTCATTAGTCTTTCTAATTTAATATATTTCATTACATTAAACCTTAAATACTTGTGTCCGGAGGGTGCATATTTTTGCTAGTTTATCTAAATTTGCTTATATGTATCTATATATCTGAATCTGTTCATGTCTATCCATATTAATTTACATATCTCAACCTGTTCATATCAAGTTTGTGGAAAACTGTATTCGCTTTACTCTGCTTAAAAATTGACCTTGTGTCACACCCTGTTTCGTGGTGGAGGGGTTGGGTAAATACATTCATTGAAACAAATTTTCTTTCTTTTTTTTCTTTCTTTTTTTAAAATATTTTTATTTTTTAATTTTTACACAAGTTTAAAATCAATCCAACCAACAAGAGAGGAAAATACAATTATTAACTTGCCAGAAATTTTAATATATATATTTATATATATATATATATATATATATTTACCAACCCCTCCTCACGAGCAGGATGTGACACAGGGTCAATTTCTTAAGCGGAGCTCAACAGGTTTGAATTCAGAGTTTTCCTTCTTCTAGACCGGTTGCCTAACCAATGCTAAAGAGCTCAGTCTGCCCTACTATTTACCCATAGCTGGAGGGAGAGTAGGATTCATACCTTTCCCAAGGGTATTAGCGCTAAGTGAAATAACTGCCACTTCCAGGATTTGAATTCGGGTCGACGAGTCCGTTTCCCATGACTTTAACCATTACACCACGCACTTCCCACTTCCAGAAATTTCAATATAAACTCAAATAAAAGTGGAAAAGATACCCGCACCAAAAAAACCAAAAAAACTAACACTGAGGATTATCAGTTATGGAATGAACTTTGTAGCAATTAGTTGACTTAAGAAGCTTAAAGTCTTTTTAAGTAAAGAGATAAGAAAAAGAGGGTTGAGGTTCAAGTCTACCCACATCTTATCACTCTATACCTTCATACAAGAAAAAATAAAACCTGAGTTCATAAGTTATTTGAATTCTTGTAAAATCTGACACTAAATGATATATATTTACTAACCCCTCCACTTGAGCAGGATGTGACACAAGGTCAATTTTTAAGCAAATAGGAGGGTTTTTAAGCTAGTTGAAAAATGGGTAATTTATGAAGAAGTGCGTCCCAGTCTCCTGCCTCAAAAATTGCTACCCGGTGACGATTAAAATAACGACCCCAGCTAGTGTTACTTGAAAGAAAACCACCAACTTATGGCATTAAATGTATTGGGGGGGGGGGCTTCTCTTTTTTGTCGTAATTCTTATTTATCGTAATTTGTCGTAATTCTTGTTTATTTATCGTAATTTGTCATAATTAAAAAATAAATCAATAAAATAAATAAACAAGAATTACGACAAATTACGATAAATAAACAAGAATTATGACAGAAAAGAGACCCCCCCAATACATTTAATGTCCGAAGTTGGTTGTTTTCTTTCAAGTAACACCATAGCTGGGGTCATTATTTTAATAGTCACCGGGTAGCAATTTATGAGGCAGGAAACCGGGACGCACTTCCTCATAAATTACCAAAACATGAAAATAAAAGGATAAACTGTTCCCGACATGTTCAAATAGTTATTTGAATTATAAACATAAACATTATTTATCAATAGCACTGAAAAAAGAAAAAACATTTTTTTAAGTAATAAGCCAATTTTTTTCAATATTATTTTTAGATAATTTAATATGTTCACAACTTAGAAATTACAATGTAAGAAAAGAAAAAGAAAGACTGAAAAAAAAACAAAAAAAACAAAACTAAACAAAACAAAACACACCTACTCTTAACAATATTTATGAAGAGAATGAATACAGGTATTTGCCTCATACCCCACTTGTATGGGCTGGGCACAAGGCCTCGTTTTAACGTTGGCCCTGAAGAGAATGAATACATTTGATAAAACATTCTACAATGAAATGAACTTTCTCACAATAAACAAAATACAAAGACAGATAAAATGTTATCTTATCAATAAAGATCTATTTAAAAAAAAAAAGAAAGAAATATACAGGAGCGTAGTATTATCTGCGTTATTCAGACTATTGTCCCCATCTTCATTGTTATTTGTACAACGTTTCGGCCGATATGCCCTCCGGCCTTCTTCAGGTATTTCTTGTCGGAGTAGAGACAGTTAGAAAAATAATTAACCCAACTCCTACCCCAGCTATGGTTAGCAGAATGAGAACAGGATACCCCTGTGGACTAAATAAAGGGTTAGGTTCAAAGTTCCATGATGTCTCCCGATTACGACAAGAAAGTTCCCGAGCTCGAAAAGAAGGTTCCCGAGTCCGACAAGAAATACCTGAAGAAGGCCGGAGGGCATATCGGCCGAAACGTTGTACAAATAATAATGAAGATGGGGACAATAGTCCAAATAACGCAGATAATACTAATCTTCAAGCCTCATCTCAAACATTCAGAGAAATGCAGGAGTGTGTGTTAAAAAAATATGTAGGAGAGAAAGGTGGTTTCTGTGTGTGTGTTTGTTGGTACTGGGTGTGATCTGATTCATAACATTAGTTCTTCTTTAATAGCAATATTTTATCTATACTAGCAAATATATTGAACTTGCAAATATATTGAACTTGCTACCTCCTTGTAGCTGAAATGCTGTTGGCAGAAACCCGGATGAGGTATGCTGGAATTTGCATAAGGGTAGCCGAACAAGCAAAAATAAAACTGACAGTCGCTGATACTGGGAGCGAGGAAGAAAGCAAGTGTTTGGACGATTATTGAAATCTGACTGCTGTATTTGGGGTGTCAGGAAGTGAGAGTAACGTGCTCAGCTGGTAGAGACTGTACTGACGGCGAAAGGAATTTACATTTCATTTGCTAGAGAGACTTGCAAAAGATTGATATTATCTTAAACTTTTAGACCATTCAAAACATTTTTAAGAAGAATTTCAATGCTATTTCTATGTATATTTTAATTTTTAAATATCTTTGAATATAAAACAAATCTTCATAATTTTTTCACAAAAAGCAAGAACCAGTAATATTTAATATGTATATATATATACTAGCAAATATATGCACCCTCCGGTGCAAGTATTTAAGTTTTAATCTAATAAAATATCGTATTAAATTAGAAAGGCTAATGAAACTAAATAAGAATGTAGATAAAAAAGATTTGAAACAGAGGGAGTATAATCGAAAAAATAGAACAACTGAAACCTTACTCTTCCATCACTCTCGTCTTTCATTGTTATTTTTTTTCTAATTTAACTATTTAGTTATAAGAGGAAGTTAAGAATAAAATGACAGTTATTTTTTCTTGTTAATGGATTTCATTTAAGATCCATTGAAGAGGTTTTTGATCATGTTCATTAAGATAAAACGAAACAATTAGAAATCAATAATACTAAGCACATATTTATTAAAATCAAATTTTTAATATCAATATGCAAATCAGCCTTCCCGTTTGTAAACGCTATTTTGTTGTATATATAAATATAATTGCATGAATGTAGATATGGTCAACAATATAAATAATGTAAAACAATTTTATTTATAATTGAGATTTAAATAAAAATAAAATCATGGAGAATGTGACGTAAATAACTAAGGTAATTGTGACTCGAGTTGTAATATAGTTTTGGTTACAGACAAAAAAACACACAATCTCCATTATAATAAGATATATATATATATATATATTTTTTTTTTCGTCCGGACATACATACATACACACCAACTGGCCTTTATATATGTATAGGATAAATAGATAGATAGATAGTTAGATAGATGGTTTAAAAATCACATATCCTATGTCTTCGTTTTTTTACTTTCTTAGGAGGAGGGGGGAAAGCACCGGGATTCTAAGATGTTTGCTCATAAGAATTTACAGAAACTAAGGAAGTATATTGATTGGGAGGGTTTTTTTTATGGTGTGTGTGGGGATGTCTCTTTGGTCCCAACCCAGTTGATTGAGAAAGTCCTATCTTTGCTGTACAGACATATTATGGTTTGAGAATGGGGGTGGGGTATTTAATGTAATTGAAGGGAGCATGAATGGAGCAATCTTTTAAAAGTATTTTGCAAGCTGATTTCTCTTCAATGTAACAGTTTAAAGGCATTAATTGGTTGGTTTTACAGCATATCAATTTTTGTGGGTTATGTAATGCCAAGGTCATCCTTCTAGAACAGGGGTCACCAAACTATGGCCCGTGGAGGCATTTTATCAGGCCCGCTGAAGGTACTAGAATTTGTTTAAAATATACGGAACGCGAGACGTTCTGATACCATTTAAATTTACATATCATGTTAAACTTACTAAATCATCATGGACTTGACTACTGTAGGTAGGTTACAAAATTTTGTGCGTGTGAGCATTTCACTTGTTACTTACGCAATCCCGAAATTTCACTTATTACGACTGTTTGAAAAACACAGGTAATGTGGCCATCACCCGTTATTTATTCAATTATCCAGCCCACCGTTAAAAAAGTTTGGTGATCCCTGAGTTAAAGTGATAAAAAATGTCGGTGGGCCTGATAAAATGCCTTCGCGGGCCATAGTTTGGTGACCCCTACTTTAACTAAAAAAGCAATTAAGAACTGAATTTAAATTGTCATATGTACAAAAAAAAAATTTGTAGAAAAATAAATTGTTTCAAAACACTTATGAGTTTAGGCTTTCATTTTTTAAAAATATTTTAAATGTAAACAAAAAAAGAACAATTCCAAAAATAAATATTGTAATAAGTGAATATTTTTTTAATTTGATAAGGAATTGGCTAAAATTATTTTCCTCTTACCCCCTCTCTTCACTCATTTTCTCTCACTCCCTGATGTTCCTAAAACCCTTTCAGTCCAGTCATGGACTGGGTACTTCTACTAGTGTATATATACACACATGATGTAATGGATATCATCATAGGAAATGGACATGGCAACAGGAGTCAAATCCTAGATAAGGCTATTGCATTTCAAATAGTGCTAATACCCTTGGGAAAGGTATGCATCCAACTAGTCTCCCTCCAGTTATGGACTGGGCTCTTTAACCAGTCTAGGACAAGGAGAATTGAATTCAAACCTGTTAAACTCCGCTTAAGAAATTGACCTTGTGTCACATTCTGCTAGTGCAGTGGTGTGTGTGAATAAAGGTATATACAACAGACAGGGTTGGCGACATGCCTGCCGCACAGGAGCTAATCGAGATTAACAAGGCTGCATAGTGGCGACGTCTTTGTTGTCATGAAGCACCAAATTTCCCTTGACCAGAATTGGACTAACTAACCACCAGAGAGTCTACAACTGTTGAAGACATTGAGTGATGTTATTGTCATCTGAGATGGACTTCTAAAAGGAAAGGAAAGGTATATACACCTATACATACAGCTATTGTACAGCAGATTGTACTCTTTAGTCTTGGTCAGACAACTAGTCTAAATAAAAAAAAATGTAAAAAAATTTATAAAAATTAAAAAAAAAAAATCAAACTTAAAATTTGACAGTGTCACATTCAGCCAATTGCAGAAATGTACACAACATTCTGGTTTAAAACAATTTTGAAAGAAACAAGCAAGCAACCCAAAGATTTTTGTCAATTTGATTAGCTATTTATTCCTTTAAAAAATTAAAAATAAATTTGTTTATCTCAGGAACAAGAAGAAGAAAGAAAGAAAAAAAAAAAAAAATATCAAAGCAATACAAAAATAATTTTTGTACAAAATGGTCATATTCATCTCAACAACAATTGGCCCAACTTTTTAAAAGAAAATTTGAATAAAAAGATAAACACTAAACCCTTGTCTGTCATTTTTAATAAAACATGCCTACAAGAGAATCTGATGCGTGCGTGCGTGTGTGTGTGTATATATATATATATATATATACTTCCATTGATATCAATTGGCTTCAGACTGTTTTTCACAAGGAAATGGTACCAGGAAAAAAAAAAAAAAAAAAAATTTTCCTCTGTTTATTTGAATATATATGTACATATGTGTCTGAACAATGAATAAGAAAAAAAAAACAAAACAATGTGTGATAAAGATGTTGGGTAAAAAAAAATAGGCTTGAATGCCAGCAAATGGAGCAGTATAGAAATAAAATTCCTTTGTTCGGCTATTACTAAGTTTCATGCGTTAACAAAAAGATCAGAAGTGATTTTGGGAAGAAATTTTTTTTTTTTTTTTTTTTAAATGTGGACGGTAAGATAAATCATTAAAAACTCCAAGGTCAAGTGCAAAAGATGTTTGTTGGTTGATTGCATTTTACGGCATGTCAACCCTTGTTGTGTTATTCTGTACCGAACGAAATTTTTTAATTTTTTAAAATTATTATTCTTGATGTGTATTCAAAATTTTTAAAAACATATTTTTCTCTATTTAACCCATAGATGGAACCCTAACAGTGGATCTGAAAGTAATGGCGCTGAGGGTGTACTCCACACTCCCCAGAGCTCCACGGTTAGATGCAGCTTAACGTTATACAATAGAAGAATAAAATGGTGTACAACACAAAACTGGAAATTGTAAAAGAAGAAAAAAAAAATAGGAATGTAAATAGAAATTAGACAAATTTTATCTATTTATGAATGTTAGTCCTTAAAGAATAACAATAAGGACTAAACTTGGTTATTTCTCAGAATTTTTTAGATGCTTGATAATTAGTATTATTTGGACTATTGTCATCTTTATTGTTATCTGTACGTGATGGTTCCTTATTATGATAAGAAATATTTGAAGGCCAGAGGGCACATCGGCCGAAACATTGTACAGATAAGAATAAAGATGAGGACAATAGTCCGAATAATAATAAACTTGGTTAATCATCGAAGTACTGAGCAGGCTAATTTTTTTTCCTGCTTAACTTTGATCTTGGAAAAACTGGAGCTTCAAGCACACCTTGTTATTTATTATTTTTTTCTTAATTCGGCACATGGGCCTCATATTGCTTATAGTACTCTTCCTAAATGATCACCCATCTAAGTACTGACAAGGCTCATTTCTGCTTAACTAGCAGAAACTGGTGTCTTAAGTTTGGTTTGTTTTGTGGCATATCAACCTCGGTGGGTCATTTAATGCCAATAAAGTTTTGAAATAAATCAATTCTTAATTGATAATACAATTTTTTTATAAATACATTTTTCTAACTGGTACTACCACTCCGGGTCAGAGTGGACCAGGGAGCAATGGTGATGAAGGGGTGCTCCACATTCCCCAAACCTCCAAAACTGGAACCTTACCATCAGATAGAGTTTAACGTCATTCCCAGGAGATGTAGACCCTCAGTCACCGCCTTCTAGCACCCATATAATAAAAAAGGGGTTGGGGCTTGCCATAAGGGCAATAAGGTTAGGGCAATCATATAGGTGCTAGGGCTTGACGTGACCAGCCGATTGATTGGAGGGGGCCTCTCCGACTGCCTGTCTAGCCCAAGATAGGGCCAAAGTAGAGTATTGCAAGTCATGAACTGCTCATCCACCTGGGTTCTATCCTTAAGCATCACGGGTCGCCACCCATGGCCAACAGGTCTGGTGTCTTAAGTGTAACTAGTTATTTACTTAACTTTGCTTTGAACACAGGCCTCAAATTGCTAACAGTACCTGTTCTTCTGAAGTGGTCAACCATCTAACTACTGATGATGCTCATCACTGCTTAACTTAAGTGATCTGATTGAAAACAGTTTTTACCGTGAATATTCTTATTCCCTAAGCTTTGCTTCAGCAGGAATGGAAATCCAAAATATATTATAAAGTGGAAAACCAAAATACATTATAGGTAGGAATATATATATAAAAAAAAAAGTAGTATTATTTGGACTATTGACTTCATTGTTATCTGTACGTTTCGGCTGATGTGCCCTCCGCCCTATAAGTTTAAGTGGCGGTTCCCAGCACTCCTTATATACCAAAATATTGGACGAAGCCGTTGGCATTTTACATGGCGCTAATACCCTTGGGAAAGGTATGAATCCAATTCTCCATCCAGCTATGGATAAATAGCAGAGCAGACTGGACTCTTTAACCATGGCTAGGTAACCAGTCTAGGAGAAGGAAAACTCTGAAATCAAACCTGTTAAACTCCACGTAAGAAATTGACCTTGTGTCACATCCTGCTCGTGCAGAGGCGTGGGTAAATAAATATATATATACACATACACACCAAAATATTCTAACAGCTTCATTGCATTTAAAAACATTTTTATTGTTTCCTAAAAACACCCCTGTCTGATGATTGTGTTTGTTTTTTTAAACTGCTAATAACAACTGGGCAAAGGAAATTAATTTATAATATATGTATATTTATGTATGTATATTTAGGCAACATTTCTTCTTTCATACAGAAATTATTGAACAGGACAGACACCTTGTTTGATTATTCCCTTTTTAATCTTTTCAAGTTGATGGGCCAATCTTAACATTGAGGTGGAATTTGATAATGAAATCATAATTTTCCCAAGTACTTTTAGCACTACAAAGAGCCTTCTTCAGGGGATTAGATGTAACTGAGCCATTTGTTGCTGTGATGTAATTGCCATACATTGAGCTCTCCTGAAGACGTGAAAGAATCTTCATATGTAACTGTGTGTGTGTGTGTGTGTGTGTGTGTGTGTATATATATATTTCTGTGTGTGTGTGTGTGTGTGTGTATATATATATTTCTGTGTGTGTGTGTGTAGGTGTGAGCATGCATTGTTGATATATGGAGGATAAAGAAAGTCCCAAATAGAAATATTCCCAACTCACCTGTTCTATTGTGTGTATATATATATATATATCTCCAAAAGTCAGGTGAAGAAATCTTCCTTATGACGTAGTAGTTTTTTAAAAAATGTCTGCAGAGCTCAATGTGTGCTCTTATAGTCAGAGTCACAGAGCAAAAAACAGATTTAGATTTTTAGCATTATTATAGCCTATTTCAGGGAGCCTAGTGAAATCGTCTCGTCAATCCCATATTCAGATGCCAAATGATGGTTTCTTTATTATTCTTAGGTCAGTTGAAAAAAATCTATTTTCAACTGACCTAAGAATAATAAAGAAACCATCATTTTGCATCTGAATATGGGATTGACGAGACGATTTCTCTAGGCTCCCTGAAATAGGCTATAATGCTAAAAATCTAAATCTGTTATTTTATTTCTGATATATATATATATATAAGTAAACACACACACACACAATCTTATTGCTGTAACCTCAAACTAAAGATTTTATTTCCAAGCTGGTTGACTTTTGTAATAGAAATTAATCGGCAATTCTTATTTTTATTCATTGTTAAAACCTATTAAAGGTCAAGTCATTTCCTATTTATAAAACTTTTATGATTGGTAGAAAAATAACTGAATTGCAATGGCAAAAGATCAATAGACTTAAAAAATAAAAAAAATGTTGCTAAAAAACTACCAACCTAAAAGAATAAAACTTTGGAAGATTCTGGTTCATTTGGGAATTTTTGACCATTTTGTTTAATTTTGAAATTTGTCTTGAAAGCAAGTGTAGATGTGAATATCAAGAATACAAAAAAAAAAAGGAGGTTGAGTTGTCAGAAAAATTTCCAATATGTAAAAGGAAATCAAACTTTACAAATAACGGAGTAACAAAGTTTTCTCTTTATACATTTTGATCCTTTACAAAAAGATCAATACAGAAATAAGGTTACAAAAAAAAAGAAAAAAAAAAAGAAAAAAGAAAAGAAAAAATGTTTAATCAAAGCCGAAATAAAAGAGGACAGCTGCAGGAATGCATATATCTATAGGGTAATAAAAAAAAAATTCATTGATGACATTAATTTTAATGAAACTTCAATGACTTAGACACACATAGATGATTATTTCCTTTAATCATTGTTGTCAAAGTTCAATGAAAAGTCAATTTTCTAAAAGAATTCTTAGAAATACAAAAAAAAAAAAAAAAAAAAAAAAAGAAGAAAAGTGATTAGTCTTTTGCTAATGAATTTACTAAAACTAAGCACACTTTGAAAACCATAATCAAGCAAAATAATCACTTCCTATGTGTGCCTAAATCATTGAAGTTTCATTAAAATTTGTGTCAATAATTAAAAAAAAAAAAAAAAGTTCAGTTTTACCATTTTCTTCTTCTCTTTTTTGTCCACTATATTTCATTTTTATTTTAGACATAATCTAAAACTAAGATTAACACGAAAAATGTTTTCGAAATTATTTTACAGAAATTGAAAGGCATTTTTTTGTTTATTCATCATAATGGGGTTAGGAGAGTGGAGAAAAAAAAAAAAGAAAGAAAAAAGAAGCGTAAAGATGATCAGATTTCTCTGAATTTTTGAGATAAGGCTTGATAATTAGTATTATATGGATTATTCGAACTATTGTCCTCATCTTTATTGTTATCTGTACAACGTTTCGGCCGATATGCCCTCCGATGTAGAGATAACAATAAGGATGAGGATAATCCTGAATGCTGCTACATGACTATTTTACCAAGTTGGAGTAATGGTTAATGAGACCAATTCTCATGAGGAGTTGCTTCTGGTTTTGTTCAACTATTTAAGAAAACTTTGCAATTTAATGTTTTTTGCAACAGTTTGAAATATGTACGTTTAATTTTATTTTCTATTAATTCAAATCGGCCAAAATTTAAAAAAAAAAAAAAAAAAAAAAAAGCAAAGGGAAACCTTGTCAGAAGGTTTTGAATTCAAACGCTTAAAATCATATCTTTAAATTTAACCTCAAAACTAAGCTTAGTAAATGACTATTTTAGAATTGTTTTGCTACGGTTTGAAATATTTACATTTAGTTTTTATTTTCAATAAATTCAAATCAACCAAAATTAATAAAAAAAAAAATAAATAAAAAAAAGGGAGAGGAAAACCTTATCAGAAGGTTCAAATTCAAATGCTTAAAATCATATCTTTAAATTTAATGAAAAAACTAAACTAAGCTTAGTAAATGGCTATTTTAGAAAACTTTTCAACTTAATTTTTTTGCTAGTTTGAAATATCATTTATATTTAGTTTTTATTGAATCAAATCATCCAATGTTACTTAAAAAAAAAAAAAAAAAAAAAAAAAACCTTGTCAGAAGGTTCGAATTCAAACGCTTAAAATCATATCTTTAAATTTAATGAGAAATCTTAAATGTGTCAAATTGGAATAATGTGAAAGGAAAAAATTTTTTTGAGAAAAGTTTTTAAAAAAATGTTTAAAACATCAGTAAAAAGTACAAATTCTATGACATTACATTTACAAGCACTTAATATTTCGAGAACACACACACACACGCACACGTGCACACACACAGACATGAAAAGATAATAGGTACATTTTGGCACTAACAATTTTGAAACGAGAGATTAACCAGTTTTCTTGTAGGATACACTGGTGTCGACTTTGTGGATGGTTGTTGTAAAAGAACGCAATCGGACCTGGTCCGAATTGGCAATAAACTGTGGACCAGTTTCATCCCAGGTATCAGGAGACTCTACATCTTTGTGAGTATAGACAAGGAGGTCAAAATTACCTGTTAAAAAAAAAAAAGAAGAAAGAGATCTTGTTAATAGAAAAGAAAAAAAATGGCCATAATTGAATAAAAAGATATCAAGAAAAAACTTTACTTCAGAATGAAACCCTCAAATAACTAGGGTCCAACCCCTCTTTACTGTGGCAGGGTTTAGTTTGGTTTGGTTTACGGCATATCAACCTCAGTGGGACAAAGTTTTGAAATAAATTCATTCTTAATGGATACTCAATATTTTTTATAAACACATTTTTCTATCTAACTCATAGATGGGACCCTAACAAGTACTACCACTCTGGGTCAGAGTGGACCTGGGAGCAATGGTGATGAAGTACTCCACACTCCCAGACCTCCAGAACTGGAACCTCACCATCAGATAGAGTTTAATGCCATTCCCAGGACATGAAGACCCTTAGTCACCACCTGCTAGCACCCATATGATAAAAAGGGTTGGGGCTTGCCATAAGGGCTGGGGCAATCATATAGGTGCTAGGGCTTGACGTGACCAGCCAATTGATCAGAGGGATCCTCTTTGACTGCCTGTCTAGCCTAAGGGTCATTCCAGGTCAAAACACCAGCAAAAAGTTGAAATCTGCACCCACCGACACCGAATTACCTGAAATTTGGCACAAATGTTCCCCTTCATGGGTTAGGAAAGTGTGCCAAATTATTTTATCTTAAACCTTACCGTTCTGATTTTAGAGGGGGGATATAATTTTCCTATTTTGTCTCAAAATTAAGGCCGTGCTGTGTCGCAAAATCTCAGTGTTTTTTTTTAATTTAAAAAAAAAAAAAAAAAAAAAAAATACTTTCAATATTTCTGAAATTTGGTATGTAAGGCAAATAAGGATTCTAGAATCCAAATATCCAACTATTTTAACCCTATACCTGATAGAATTTTTTTTATTTTGCCCACCCAAATGCATGACTCCAAAATCAACAACTTTTCACCTATGTAGCTTACAGTCAGTCTATCGAAAATATGTCCTCTTCAATTTCCATAATATTTTTTTCTTAACATCTACTATGTCTGCCTAAGTTCATCAAAGAATTTTGTGTGGGAGCAAAGTCTACTTTAGAAGATATGAACCTGCCAATTCAGAGTTTTTTTTTCCCCTATGTACGTGCAGGATTTCAGTGAAAGATTATAATTAAAGACAATCATCCTAATACTCCATGAACTCTCAAATGTTGATATTGTGCTCAGTGACTTCTTAAACTATTCAATAATATTGTTTTTAATAATATATTTTGCAGATATTGCTTTTTTTTTTTTTAGATAGTCTTTAACAACTGGTAAACATTGCCTCAGGCATGATAATTAGCAGTGAATAGAATATTTGTAGATACCACTAAACATGAAGTTAAAAGAAATTGTTTGTGTTTTTTTTCTTCATTTTTATATTTTTTACTATTTTTCAATTATTTTCATGAAACAAAAACATTTGATTTTTTCATTCAAAAGAAAGTGATAATAAAAATGAATATACAGCGGGATGAGTTCAAATCCTTAACTGTTTGTATTTAACTGTTTTAATGAACCCAACTATTTTCACTCCAGTCATGGGTAAATAGTAGGGCAGACTGGGCTCTTTAACCATGGTTCGGCCACCTGTCTAGGAGAAGGAAAGCTGAATTCAAACCTGTTAAACTCCACTTAAGAAACTATGTAGCGTATCCTCCTTGTGGGCAGGGGTTGATTATATATATATATATATATACATACACACACCAACCCCTCTGCACAAGCAGGATGTGACATAAAGGTCAGTTTCTTAAGCAGAGTTTAACAGGTTTTGATTTCAGAGTTTTCCTTCTCCTAGACAGGTTGCTTAACTATGGTTAAAGTCTACCCTACTATTTACCTATAGCTGGAGGGAGAATAGTTGGATGCATACCTTTCCCAAGGGTATTAGCACTATGAGCATTAGCAAACAACCTCGTCCAGGATTTAAACTGAGGTTGACAAGTCCATTTCCTACGACTAACCATTAAACAATTGCCTCTATGTATCTTTTATAAATGTTGATCTAAAGTCAAGAAATTAAAAAAATCTTCCAACTTACAAGGCGTTTCAAGCAAAGGCAGAAATGTAACAGTTGCAGTGATTTGTCGCATAACGGCACCAATCTCATCACGGATCTCTTTTTCTGTCTTTGTTGTGGGTTTACTGAAAAGCAAAAAAAAAAAAAAAAAAATGTTTAAGTTTTTGAATTATTGGCAAATCAGTAAGACCAATTGTTATGGGTAATCTGAACATTAGCTACATAAATGAGAGTAACCTCCCCTTAATAACAATTAAGTTCATTTCAAATAATGTGCAAGCACAATTAAGAACTCATTTAACTCTTAACATCCTGTTGAGATTTTTCTAAGTCCAGAGCATTCCTATAAGGATATATAAAAAAATGGCTAAAAATGATCTTTGCATCTAAAGTTACCTATTATTTCCCTTAAATCAAAGATTTCTACATATGTTTAATATTAAATTTAAACAAAGACTATTGCTTGGGGCTGATTAGTTAAAACGAATGTGACTTCCAGCCGGCTGGAATTCGGTGGTATAGGACTTTAAGAGTTAATGATATTTTTGTGTTAAAACATGCAGTTGTATTGATTCAAACAAATTCATATTTTCTGTGTAGATTTACGGTGAAATGAAAATGGCCGACCAAAACATAAGGCTTCCTCAAAGTGAAATAAACAAGGGGAGGTTACTCTCATTTATGTAGCTAATGTTCAGATTATTTTGATATGTAGGTAATTCTATGTCATTCGGGCCATGACACCCACCCCTTTCAATTTCTCGGAATTTTTTTTCCGAGTGTGGATTATGATAAAGTTAGACAACCCTCAAAATTTGAGCTTCCAATTTCCAAATTGGCAGAGTTATATCGATCTTTAGCACTTCAATTTTAGGGGGGGGGGGGGTCGCAAAATATGGCGGCTTTTTGTAACCTACGTTTGTCTGTAAAATGAGTTCTAGAGCTTCCCTACTCCTAAAAATTGGCATTTTTACCCAAGGAATCCAAAAATGCTATCAAAAAAGTCTTAAAGTTAACCAACTTTAAATTATCGACAACTTATTTTTTTCATAGCAAGATCAATATCCCGATGTGGCATTGCATCAACGACAAAAATGTATTCTATTATTATTTCACATATACTGAACATTATTTGTACCAAAAAGCCAGTTTGATTTTACAGACAAAATAAATTACAAAAAGTCACCATTTTTGCCAACCCCACCAAATTTGGAGAGATAAAAATCAACATAACTCCGCCAATTTTGGGGACTGGGAGCTCAAATTTTGGGGATTGTTTAACTTTAACATAATCCACACTTAGAAAAAATTTCAGAAAAATTGAAGGGGGGTGAGTGACATTTTTACTTTTTCCTGGATGATTTGAAAGGTAATTAATTACCCCATGTAGAGATTTAGTAAAAAAATCATTTTGTTACCTGTTTTCTTTTGTATTAGAAGTATCATCTTCCACATCAAATTGCCATCTTTCTAATACTTCATTAGTATCTGCACATTTGATCACAACAACTAGTTTCTCAACACCATCTTCAGGAGCCATTCTAAAGATAAAACCCAGACCTGGGGAGGAGAGGGTCCAAGCAAGTAAATCATCTAATTATAAGATATAACTTACATTTTAGGATTATACAAAAATAGAATTAAAAAAAAAAAAAGAAAAAGGGAAACCTTGTCAGAAGGTTCGAATTCAAACGCTTTAAAATCATATCTTTAAATTTAACCTCAAAACTAAGTTTAGTAAATGACTATTTTAGAATTGTTTTACTACAGTTTTGAAATACTTACATTTAGTATTTTTAAACATTCAATGGCTATGGGGATCCACCACAGTAAAATAGGAATCAAAGGAATCCATAGGTAAAAAAAAAAAAAAAAAAAAAAAAATTGAGACCCACTGGTGCTTTAAACATGACTGGACCATAAGCTGTCAAAAGAAGAGACCTTGTATCTAACACAAGGTCTACCATTCAATGTAGCAGTGTGGTCCCATTATATTCATATATTATATATATATATAATATATATATATAAATATATATATATATGAGTTAAGAATAAGGAAATGAAACCAAAGATATATGTATCAGCAATGAAAAAGGATATAAAAAAAATATATTCATTTTAACAACAAAGTGTTTTTCATACCCTTTATATATTATATATATATATATAATATATATATATATATATATATATATATTGGAGGCATGTGGTGTAATGGATATCATCATAGGAAATGGACAGCGGGATGAGTTCAGATCCTTAACTGTTTGTATTTAACTGTTTTAATGAATCCAATTATTTCCACTCCAGTTATGGGTAAATAGTAGGGCAGACTGAGCTCTTTAACCATGATTCGGCCACCTGTCTAGGAAAAGGAAAGCTGAATTCAAACCTGTTAAACTCCACTTAAGAAACTATGTAGCGTATCCTCCTTGTGTGCAGGGGGTTGATTATAATATATATATATATATATATATATATACATATATACACACACACACACACCAACCCCTCTGCACAAGCAGGATGTGACATAAAGGCCAGTTTCTTAAGCAGAGTTTAACAGGTTTTGATTTCAGAGTTTTCCTTCTCCTAGACAGGTTGCTTAACCATGGTTAAAGTCTACCCTACTATTTACCTATAGCTGGAGGGAGAATAGTTGGATGCATACCTTTCCCAAGGGTATTAGCACTATGAGCATTAGCAAACAGCCTCGTCCAGGATTTAAACTGAGGTTGACAAGTCCATTTCCTACGACTAACCATTAAACAATTGCCTCTATGTATCTTTTATAAATGTTGATCTAAAGTCAAGAAATAAAGAAAAAAGCTTCCAACTTACAAGGCGTTTCAAGCAAAGGAAGAAATGTAACAGTTGCAGTGATTTGTCGCATAACGGCACCAATCTCATCACGGATCTCTTTTTCTGTCTTTGTTGTGGGTTTACTGAAAAGCAAAAAAAAAAAAAAAAAAATCATGTTTAAGTTTTTGAATTATTGGCAAATCAGTAAGACCAATTGTTATGGGTAATCTGAACATTAGCTACATAAATGAGAGTAAGCTCCCCTTAATAACAATTAAGTTCATTTCAAATAATGTGCAAGCACAATTAAGAACACATTTAACTCTTAACATCCTGTTGAGATTTTTCTAAGTCCAGAGCATTCCTATAAGGATATATAAAAAAATTGCTAAAAATGATCTTTGCATCTAAAGTTACCTATTATTTCCCTTAAATCAAAGATTTCTACATATGTTTAATATTAAATTTAAACAAAGACTATTGCTTGGGGCTGATTAGTTAAAACGAATGTGACTTCCAGCCGGCTGGAATTAGGTGGTATAGGACTTTAAGAGTTAATGATATTTTTGTGTTAAAACATGCAGTTGTATTGATTCAAACAAATTCATATTTTCTGTGTAGATTTATGGTGAAATGAAAATGGCCGACCAAAACATAAGTCTTCCTCAAAGTGAAATAAACAAGGGGAGGTTACTCTCATTTATGTAGCTAATGTTCAGATTATTTTGATATGTGTGGGTAATTCTATGTCATTCAGGCCATGACACCCACCCCTTTCAATTTCTCGGAAATTTTTTCCGGGTGTGGATTATGATAAAGTTAGACAACCCTCAAAATTTGAGCTTCCAATTTCTAAAATTGGCGGAATTATGTCGATCTGTAGCACTCCAAATTTGAGGAGGGGGGGGGGGGTCGAAAAAAAAAAAAAAAAAAATGGCGACTTTTTGTAACCTACCTTTGTCTGTAAAATGAGTTCTAGAGCTTCCCTACTTCTAAAAATTGGCATTTTTACCCAAGGAATCCAAAAATGCTATCAAAAAAGTCTTACAGTTAATCAACTTTAAATTATCGACAATTTCTTATTTTTTTCATAGCAAGATCAATATCCCGATGTGGCACTGCATCTATGACAAAAGTTTTTTTCTATTATTATTATTTCACATATACTGAACATTAATTGTACCAAAAAGTCAGTTTGATTTTACAGACAAAAATAAATTACAAAAAGTCACCATTTTTGCCAACCACACCAAATTTGGAGAGATAAAAAAATCAACATAACTCCGCTAATTTTTGGGACTGGGAGCTCAAATTTTGGGGATTGTTTAACTTTAACATAATCCACACTTAGAAAAAATTTCAGAAAAATTGAAGGGGGATGGGTGACAATTTTTCCTGGATGATTTGACAATGTAATTAATTACCCCATGTAGAGATTTAGTAAAGAAATCATTTTCTTACCTGTTTTCTTTTGTATTAGAAGTATCATCTTCCACATCAAATTGCCATCTTTCTAATACTTCATTAGTATCTGCACATTTGATCACAACAACTAGTTTCTCCAACACCATCTTCAGGAGCCATTCTAAAAAGATAAAAACAGTAAATATTACAGTTAATAATGACTTAATAACTAAGAGCAAAGAACAAGTTGTTTTTTTAATGTTATTATATATTTTTTTAATGTTGTTATATATATATATTTTTTAATGTTGTTATATATATATTTTTTTTTAATGTGTTATATATATATATTTTTTAATGTTGTTATATATATATATTTTTTAATGTTGTTATATATATATATTTTTTAATGTTGTTTAATGTTGTATATATATTTTTTTTTAATGTTGTTATATATATATTTTTTTTTTTTTGTTTATATATATTTTTTTAATGTTGTTATATATATATTTTTTTTTTAAAGAAAGTTTTTTTTAATGTTGTTATATATTTCTTTTTAAAAGAAAGTTTTTTTAAGGTTGTTATATATTTTTTTAATGTTGTTATATATTTTTTTTTAAAAGAAAGTTTTTTTTAATGTTGTTATATATTTTTTTAAATGTTATATATTTTTTAATGATTGTTTTTAAATGTTGTTCCTAAATCTTCCGTCCGTTATCATCCTGCGACACCCTCTGGTTAAAAATGAAACCGTCTAAATTCTCCAAGATGAAATGGAAACATGTAAAATGGTTAAAAATGAGACAGTTGGTAGGTTATGATCGTAAAGCTATCATTTTTCATCAAATGAAATATATGCATATATATCTTTATGTGGAAAAATTCTGAATTTTGTTTGAGGCCACCTAGACTATCTATATATCAATACTCGTGTTCCTTAATAGTATAACCAATATCATCTTGCAACACCCACTGGTTAAAAATGAAACCGTCTAAATCGTCCAAGATGAAATGCAAAAATATAAATCATCATTATTTGGTATTACTTATCCACCATATTCTTATTTCTTATGAGTGCCGTTACCTCAGCTAAATAATGTACCATTCTGCTTTTATCATAAAGAAAAGAAAGGGAAGAAAAAGTAATGTTACAAAGAAAAAAAGTTGTTTTTAAAAAATTAAATGTTCCTAAATCTTGTCCGTTATCATCCTGCAACACCCTCTGGTTTAAAATGAGACTGTCTAAATCCTCCAAGATGAAATGCAAAAATGCAAATCCTGATTATCTGGTGTCACTTAACCACTGAATTTTTATTTCTTATGGGTGCTATCACCTCAGCTAAATAAGGTACCGTTCTGCTTTTATTATGAAGTAAAGAAAGAGAAGAAAAAGGAATGCAACACAAATGCAAAAATGTAAATCCTGATTATCTGGTGTCACTTATCCACCAAATTTTTATTTCTTATGGGTGCTGTCACCTCAGCTAAATAATGTACCATTCTGCGTTATTATGAAGTAAAGAAAGGGAAGAAAAAGAATGCTACACAAATGCAAAAATGTAAATCCTGATTATCTGGTGTCACTTATCCACCAAAATTTTATTTCTTATGGGTGCTGTCACCTCAGCTAAATAATGTACCATTCTGCTTTTATTATGAAATAAAGAAAGGGAAGAAAAAGGAATACTACACACAAAAAAAGAAAAGAAAAGAAAGTAGAGGGAAGATAGAGAGACGCAGAGTGAAAAATTATCAGCACTTTCGCCATAACATACTTTATTATTGTCACACTGCATTCTGTCCAACGTGCTTATAGTTGTCACTATTGTACCCACGTAATCAAAATGCCATTTTTCTTGCTCTCTTTACAGTATAAAAATGGCTACTCCAATAGCAGTATGCACCAAGTGACCCGATTTCTCTGGTCAGGAGTGTCAGGGGCTGAAATTCATTGAAGGCTTTTAGCACAATACAGGGACAGGGCACTACCGTAGAGAAGTGTGCATGATTGGATAGAGAAGTTTAAAAGTGACAAACAAGCATATTGCATGAAGAGGGAGCAGGATGCCCGTCAACCTCCACTACTGATGAGAAGATTCAGCAAGCTCGAGAGATGGTAATGGCGAATCAGTGAATTGATGAAGTAGCTTGTTCTTTGCAGATTAGTCATGGTTCTTGCTTATCAAATCATCCATGATGAGATCAGCTTCCATAAAACAAGAGTGTGAATAATTTTTGACTCTTCATATATATATATATATATATATATATATATATAAAGGACAAGACATGTATTGCATATCAAGCAATGCCTGTGCCTGAAGCTTTTTTAAGTGAGGAAAGGCTTTGCACAGAAACAATTCCACTCTCTAAGTGACTGCCACATTGAACCAAAAAGAAGAACAAGTCAACATCATTGGCTGCAGCAGGTTAAATTTTGGAGTTTTCCTTCTCCTAGACACTTGCCTTGACAAGGCTGAGGAATGTATCGCTCCTGGTGGTTTTGCTACGCGGCTGGATACCATCCAAGTATTTCTACATCCCCGCGTATGTTATTTGCTTGTGGAAGGCTATGTATGAGCAAGGCTGGCCTGATCAGTCACCAATCTGTGCATCAGCGGGATGGACTAATAAAATACCCTGTGCTCCCTGGAATTACCTGTAAATGTGGGAAGATGTGCAAGACTTTGGCTGGACTAAAGAGCCACTTTCGTGCAACTCATTGTTGAACTTTTTGAAGCTCACCATTATATTCTTTGAACTGTTGAACATGAGTTTGCTGTCATCATATATGATATATATGAGATTATATATATATATATATATATATATATATATATATATATATATAGGAGTTGTGTGTTTTGGTATGTATGTTTCAACTTATAACTCAGGAAAGAGATGTCATTGAGCATTAAAATCATGCATACACCTTAATATGTTTATATTACTCATCCATTCCTTTATTACAGGGATCACCAAACTTTTTTCACGGTGGGACAGATAATGGAAAAAAAAAATGAGTGCGGGTCACATTATTATTGTGGTCAATATTTGCTAGCTAGAATGAAAGCTCTGAGAGAAAGAAGTAAAACAAAATTTATCTTTCCATGTTATATTTATGGATGAGTAGCGTAAGATGCACAAAAATAAATTCAACCAACATATTTATTTTCTAAACATTATCAAAGAACGCAACATTAGCAGAAAGGTTTAGTGAGATTTGTGAAACTGAAGTTTGCCTTTCAAGATATTGTCAATGTGTGATGAAGAGAATTGCTTTCAAATGTTTATCAGTCAATTTCATTCAATGGATTGATTCCATAGTGAAGTCCATGAAGATTTAGTAAGCTTAACATATTTAAATGGTATCAGAATGTCATGTGTTCCGTACATTTTAACAAACAAATTCAAGTACTGTCGGAGGGCTTGATAAAAAGCCTTTGTGGGCCGTAGTTTGGTGACCTCTGCTTTAACTCAACAAGCAATTAAGAACTGAATTTAGATTTTTGTCATATGTACAAAAATGTTTGTAGAAAAATAAATTATGTTTCAAAACACTTATGAGTTTAGGCTTACATTTAAATAAAAAAATAATATTTTGTAGACAAAAAAAGAACAATTCCAAAAATAAACATTGTAATAAGTGAATATTTTTTTTAATTTGATAAGGAATTGGCTAAATTATTTTCCTCTTACCCCCTCTCTTCACCCATTTTCTCTCACTCCCTGATGTTCCTAAAATCCAGCCTACAGTTTGGTGACCCCTGCTTTATTAGTATACAAAAACTCAAGTCTGTACACATAATATGAAGAAAGTTATAACAATTTTAAAACAGTAGGTAATCATTTTTTTTTTTTTTTGCTCTCTGAAAAAAATGCAGTGGCAGGGGAATTTTTTTTAATTCTTTAAATTTTTTTTATTATTATTAAAAACGAAAAAAACAAAACAAAAAAAAATGAAATTTGAGGAAATTTCAGCCTTTACGATTATTTTTCCTTATTCTTCTAATATTAAATTAATTTTTAAAGTTAACCCTAGCTATAAACCTAACCCTAACTTTTTTTTTTTTTTTGTGATTCCCTAACCTCTATGCATAAAATAAATTTTTAAATTCTTCACGAATATAAATAAAATATTCTTTTCCCCCCCCCCCCCTTTTTCAGACTAATACACTAAAAAAGAAAAAAAAACAACTCAAGTCTGTACACACAATATGAAGAAAGTTATTACAATTTAAAACAGTAGGTAATCATTTTTTTTTTTTTTTTTTTTTTTTGCTCTCTGAAAAAAAATGCAGTGGCAGGGGAAACAATTCTAGAGAAAATGTTGTATGCAAAAGGTTAAATGTTTTTCTTTACTTTGATCATCTTAATACTAACTCTTACACACACGTGGAATCAGCCGGAAATGTCTGGGATAAAAATAATATATTAACCCTTTTGCTGTAGAAACTTGGATACATACACTCAAAATTTTATACCACTAACTGTGGAAAGTGGATCTACTCTATGGCTTTAGAGAAGAAAAAACAAAAATCTTCTGCAAGAAGCAGATACACCATCAGTGAATTCCGAACATTGTGCCAACCCTTGCAGAGATTTTATTTTTTTGCTGGATAATTAACAATATTACGGAAATTAGCACAAAATTAATTACAGTGTAGGGTGAAAACATATATTGTTAAACAAAAACTCTTTTTATACCGCCTGGAGGTCATTTTTTTTTTTTTGCTAGTAGAAACAATGATTTGCAATAAAAAAAATTTAAAAAATGTAACACTACTGGCAAAAAAAAAAAAAAGCGCCCTCCAGGCACAAGTATTTAAGTTTTAATTAAATATCATATTGAATTAGAAAGACAAATGAAATTAAATACGAACACAATTTTATTTTTACTTTATTCGAATTGATTTCAATGTAAAATTATAGATAGGATTGACTTTAATACGTTTGAGAATAAAACAATAATATAAGAAATCAATGACACCAAGTAATTATTTGTTAAACACAGTTTTATTAAAACCAATATGCAAATTATTCACATGATATACTATGTAAACATTTATTTCTTAATGATATATAACGCACATCACAGGATTTTAAACACATTAATAAAATGAGCTGTTTTGAAGCAAATCTATCTCATATAGACCTTAATAGAGACATTAATAAATAAGATGATTATTTAATAATCATTGATAATATAACTTAAATAACTAAAGGAATTGTGACATTGATGGTGACAGTTTCGGCTACAGACACACAATCTCAATTATAATAAGACTAGTGTATAAAAACAACAATACGTATAATTTAGGCTTCTGCGTAACCAATGACCCTGATAATGTTGGTTTCATGCCATATCAACTCTTGTTGGGTTATTTAATACCCAAGTCTTTTTTTAAAAGTAATTATAGCTTCAACTATTCTTAATACAAAATTCAAATCCTGAGCAAGGCTGGTAGCATTTCACAGTGATAATAGCCTCAGGGAAAAGTATGAATCCAACTATATCTCCTCTCCCATTATGGGTAAATAGTAGGGTTGACTGGGCTCTTTAACATTGGTATGGCAACCAGTCTGGGAGAAGGAAACTGAATTCAAACCTGTTAAACTCCATTTAATCAACAATGTGTCACATTCTACATGTGTAGAGCGGTTGGTAAATAAAACTACATATAAATAAATACTATATTTACATATACTAGCAAAAAAAAAAAAAAAACAAAAAAAAAACCGGATGGTGTAAAAATGAATTTTTGACATATTGCCTGAAGGGGTGGAAAAATTAAATAGATAAAAGTAAACCTTTAATACTTTT
>CM042156.1:83203113-83220613 GCA_023376005.1 Doryteuthis pealeii | reverse complement strand
AATTTACCCCCCCCCCCCCTAAACGGAACAAATATTGATATATATATTTTTTATTTTATAAGAATTAATTAATTATCGAAATGAGTAAACATAAATAAATAAATAAATATCTCCAAAAGTTATTTTAGTTTTTATTTCCATTTTATTTTCCGATTTTCGGTACTTATTTACTACCAGAGCAGATTCATTAAAAATGTTTTTCTATTCACACCTTCGATCTTTTGTCTTTTTATTTATGCAGAAAAAAGTATCAATCACATAATCACACCGATATAATAGGGTGGGGGTCAAAAGCTAAATTGGGTGGGGTCAAAGTTAAATTACCTGAAAAAAATCAGAAAGTTTTGAAATAAAATAACTGATGCATTATAAAATTCATTTATTGATAAATCAACACTGAAAATTTCATTAAAATCGGACAATTCCCTGATTTTTGGTAAATGTTTTTCAAATGGGGGAGGGGGGGTAAATTTGTTTGTAAAAACACATTTTTCGATAAATTCTGTATAGTATATCCAATGTACCTATTATAAACAAGTGAAGGAGTTGGTTTCTCGTCAAATTTTTACCGAAAACCTTTTAGAATTTTTTTTTTTTTTTTTTTTTTTGTATTGTGTAAAAGATTGGGATGCGGGGAACTTTAACAGACGATTTTGTAATTCACCATATTTTACCGACATATTCAGAAAGATTGTCAGGTGTGTCATTTTACACCAGACATTGAAAATAAAATTTTTTGTTTTAAGCTGGGGGAAAAAAAAAAAAAAAAAAAGAAGCTTTTTTTCTTTCTTCCTTCCGTTTTTCTTCTCGTTTTAAATCGGGTAACGAAAATAGAAAAAAAAGAGGGAAATTTGCGATAAAAGAAAAAAACAAGTTAAACAAAAGTCAAGATAACATGTCACGTGGTTGAGTATGACTTGTCCCGTTATTTTCTGTGATTGAAAGACAATTGTGTGAAAATAAAAAATAAAAGTTAAAAAAAAAAAAACAACAACAAAAAACTAATAAAAATCTAAAAATCCACAGTATTTTAATTTTTGCTCCAAAACAAACAAAAAAATTAATTTTTTTACCTCCCAATTATTTATTAAACAACAAAGACGTTTGGTGTGACCTGAACATCTTATTTGACAATAAATAAAATAGTCACACATAAAACTTTGATTTCATTTCTTAAAACGAATAAACACAGATTAAATTTTTGAAAGGAAAAATAGAGTAATCAAAATGTTATGCATAATTTTTTTTTCTTTCAAAAAAATCTCTTTTAAGTTACGACATAGTTTTTAAGTCTGTTTCCCCCCCCCCTCGTGTTAGAGAGTTTATTCTAAGAAAAAACAAAAAAAAAAACCCTTAATTTTACATCAACATTTTTCAACAATTTATAAAACAAAACCTTGTTAACAGCAGTTTAAAAAAATAAATTAAATTAACACAAGTTTTAAAGCAAGGTAACAAATTCAAAAAATTGACAAAGGAAATCAAACAATTCTTTTTGACATGAGCATAACCGAGCCGGCATTTTAAGCCTTTCTTTAAATTTATCTAGGTTTATTACTAGGAATAAGATTAAAAGTAACTTTTGGAATGACTAAAATAAATAAACATGAAATAAAACTATTTTTGTCGGTTAAAGAAAAAAAAAGAAAAGAAAAAAGGTTTGATGTCCCTTATAGAAAAAAGAAAGAAAAAAAAATCCCCACCCACTTTTAATAAGAAAATAACTTGTAAATGAGGATGAATGAATCCTAAGTTAAAGAAATTACTTAACTAGTAACTTTTTAGATTTTACTAAATTATAAATAACTATGAAAAACATGTTTTGAAATTAGCGGGAAAGTTTAAAATTTGTTTTTTGGGGAGATAAGGCAATGAATAAAGCACTTTTAAAACTAATTTTAAACAAATTTAACCTTAATAACATGTACAAACAAAAACGATAAAAGAATTACTTTTCACTGTATCAAATGAAAATTTTTAAAAAGCCTCGAAATTTACGTATATCTTTTTTAATCTTTTAAAATTAAAACATCAACAAGGCAGATTCTTTTTCAAAATTTCTAAAAAAAAAAAAAATGCCGAAGCAAAAATCACACTTGTTTCCGTTAAAGAAAAAAATGACAGAATTGAATCAATGCATGAAATAATACACCAAAGAAAAGTTAATACAGCAATTGTATATTTTATAGACAAATTGTTTCAACATACGGAAATATTCTGCAACAATTTCTGCTGAACCTTTCAGCTTAATAGATCCAGTCACTTTAGTCCCCGCCATTTCTTTGAATTTCTGCACTAGAGGGCGCTGATATGTCAATATGGATTTTTTATTATTATCTTAGTTGCCACAAGAGTTACTGCCCTTACATTTGACACCTTTTGAGGCGTTTTTTTCTTTTTTCTTACAGAATACGTGTTAAAAAAATAAAAAAAATACACACAACAAAAATAAAAACAAAAAACAAACAAGGGTCGTCACTTTGTCAAATTACATTAAAAAAGACACATCAGAACGAAATTTTTATTAGAACAATACACTTAAAATACTCCAAATAAAAATAATAATTTTTTTTTAAATTAAAAAATAAAGCAATTTTCTGTCCAGTTTGCAAAATAATAATAATTTATGGGGTCTGCATTTAAAATCAAATTTAAAATAAATTAGATAATTTGAAAAAAAAAATTAAAATAGATCACTAAGTAGGCCTGAGCCTATTCTAGTAGTGACCACCCCAAACGGATATTTTAAGGGGTTTGAATTCAGAGTTTTCCTTCTCCTAGACTGGTTGCCTAACCAATGTTAAAGAGCCCAGTCTGCCCTACTATTCATCCATAGTTGGAGGAAGAATAGTTGGATTCATACCTATTCCAATGGTATTAGTGCTATGTGAACTGTGGATTCATCCAGGATTGGAACCCAGGTTGACGAGTCCATTTCATATGACTCTAACCAGTACCCCACCACGTTCTTCAACACCACTACTCTCTCCTTCATTCATTCACACTGAATTAATTGATTTTAATGGAATGTCAACCCGTCAAGACTTGTTCCGTGCCGAGATATTAGGGAATTGCATTCATTTCATGTTTACATATACATTTTTGTATAATTGCTTCTTAATTTAAAATTTTTTTTTTTGCACACAGTTATACACTGCCCAGTCAGTTGAAGCAATAGATACGCTGACTGTACCTCTGCAGAGGGGTAAGACCACTTCCAATGGGTCCATCTATTGGCCATGGGTGGTGACACATAATGTTTAAGGATGGAATCTTGGTGGCTGAGCAGTCCATGACAAGCAACACCCCACTTTGGTTCTTACTCGATGTTTTGGCCGATACACCCTCCAGCTTTCTTCAGGTGTTTCATGTTGAATTCAGGAACCTTCTTGTCAAACTTGGGGATGATATATTTCAAAATGTGTATGGTTAAACTATGTTAAATATTCTATGTTATATTCTAACTAGCAAACATATGCACCCTCCGTAGGGTGCAAGTATCTAAGTTTTAATGTAATAAAATATCATATTAAATAAGAAAGGCTAATTCAACTAAATAAATATGCAGATAAAAAGTTTTAAAAGAGGGGTGTATAATCGAAAAATAGAACAACTAAAACTTACTCTTCTATCATTCCTGTCTTTCATTGCTAAATTTTCCTAATTTAACTATTCAGTTAAAATAAGAAGTAAAGAATAAAATTACAGTTATTTCTTCTTGTTAATGGATTTCTTTTAAGATTTATCCACAAGATATTTGCTCATATTCATTAAGATAAAACCAAACAATTAGAAATCAATAATACTAAGCACATATTTATTAAAATCAAATTTTCAATATCAATATGCAAATAAACTTTCCCATTCACACTGTAAACCACTATTTTGTTGTATATATAAATACAATTTCATGTTATTAGTATGTAGACCTGGTCAACACCAGGGGTCCAGTGGCTTCGGCCCTGGATCTTTACGAGTTAATAGCGTCGATCCCAGGGGGCCATCCCCCCAGGCAACACCTGCCCCCTCGATTTAAAGGGACAGGGCTGGGTTTATTGCCCAGCGCCTGAGGCGCCCCCCTTGAGAGGGAATGCCAACGGGATCGACGCAATTTTTTCACCTGCCACTCCATGAGCTTCGGCTTGTGGGTGGTCCCACGTTAATAGGGACTTTGTGCCTGACCCGTACAAGTGGGGTACGCGGTAAATATCATGTAGATATGGTCAATAGTATTGATAATGTAAAACAATCTTATTAATAATTGAGGTTTAAATAAAAATAAAATCATGGTAAATGTGATATAAATAACTCAGGGAATTGTGATATAGTTTCAGTTACAGACAGACAAAAATGCAATGTCCATTATAATAAGATGTAGTCAGGATTGAACCTTGCAACCTCCAGATGATTGTCACTAGGAAGTATATTAACTCAGCACTTGTATCCATTAAGCCTAAGTGTCCTGTCATAGTGTAATGGTTTGTAAGCTAGTCTCACAGATCCATTGCTACTGAATAGCAAGTTTGATCCTTGCCGGATGCCCCATACTTGTGACCTTGTGTCACATCCTACTCATGGCAAAGCTGTTGGGTAAATAAGGCCATTCAATTGATTATACTACTGAATAGCGAATTCAGTCCTTGCTGGATGCCCATGTAGCGTTAGTTTGTATTCGCCTGGTGGAGTTGTCTGCCCTTTTTAGTTTGATGATGCCCACCAGGGGCACCATAGTATTTTAAGCGCCGGTTTCAAATCCTTTCGGCCTCTTTATAGTTTCAGCAACTACGAGCCACATGGGGTAGATTCTATCTAAACCCTCTCGTGGGGCTCCGCCCTCCTTACATTACTGTAAGTCCTCACAGCATGGACTATTCCTAGTCTCATGTCTGTGCCTTTTATTGTATATCTGTATCATTCACGAATGTGTCTATCTTTATTTGTGTACCTCTTTTTATATGTACTCTTTATTATGAACGTTGTATCTACTGTTATCCATGTGCTGTGTTTATTAAATGTTTGTCTATTAACCTTCGTCGGAGTTATTTGTATCCAAAGTATGTTGAACTTTGCACCGTTATACCCATACCTTGTGTCACATCCTACCCATAATGAATGTTTTGGGTAAATACCTGTTCATGGATGTCTCATCATGGTGTTAGCTAGTCTTACAGATCCATTACTACTGAAAAGCAAGTTCGATCCTCACTGGATGCCCATACCTGTGACCTCGTGTCAAATCCTACCCATGGTGAATGGGTTGGATGAATTTTTTTTTTTTATATCCATTACGCCATGTGTCCAACTGGACAATTCAGACAAACAAAAGAAAACAGTTTTAATGTCAAAGTTTATTTTATTAGAAAAATCAATATAAAAATGTTTATATATTCAATCACTGATAAAAAATACTTCAGTGAAAAACTTAGAAGAGTAAGAATTGGCAAATATACATTATAATCATTTTTGGGTTGTTTTTTTTTTTCTTTTTTATATCAAGCATAAAATTTTTTTTTCTTTTACTTTCAAAAAAGGAAACAATTGTGTGATCAATAAAAACAAATGAAACTGCATTTTTTTCTTTGGAACTTCTGGTCAGTTTGTGCTCACATTCATAAAAATTTTAAAAAATTTTTCTTCACAAATAATTTTGGTTGCTTTTCATTCGTAAGAACTTCCTCTGCTCAGGGAGTTTGTTAAAACTTAATTTCTTATACTAGCAAAAAAAAAAAAAGAGAAAAAAAAATGTCCTCCAGGTAGTGTAAAAATTTATTTTTGAAATATATTGCCTAATGGTGGGTTAAAATTCAATATCAGAAGGTTTTTATCATAAGTAAAATCATCAAATTTATTAAAGGAGTAAAAAAAAAAAAAAACAATTTGAAATGGAAACTTAGTAATGTCCGTACTAAGTTTCCATTTCAAATTGTTTTTCTTAAATAAAATGTTGCATGCTTCTATTAATTATTAAGAGTATTAGCGCTATGTAAAATGCAAACAGTCGCATCCAAGATTTGAACTCGTCTCATGGCGTCCATTTAATATGACGATAACCATTACACCATGCAGCTTAATAATATAATATATAAGTTATATATTGATTCTACCTCTAAAAATCCTTTAAAATCAAATAATTTTCAAGAATTTGGGGTTGTAATATGTAATTAAAAAAACAAACTATGTAGGTGTGACAAGACTTTCGGACCACTCTTTATTTATTTAGAAGATAGGATCCTGTGTTTAAATCCATAAAAAATCAATTAATTTTAAATTTGACAAAGTCTCTAAGTAGAGGAAGTTCTGAACCAGAAAGTAAGCAAAATTATTTGATAAAGATTAAAAAAGTATTCTTTTTTTTTTTTTTACAAGTTGGACCCTGACTAAAAGTGCCATCTTTTAAATATGAATAGAAAATATATATATGTATAATTTTGATTTTTCCGACTCTTGTCCTCATTATTATTGTGGTTTGTATAAAGATGATATTTTGGCTGCTGTATCCTCTGGCCTTCCTCAGGTATTTCCCGTGTATCTGAGAATTGCAATGACCCAACTTGAATAACTTGGATAGTTTGACTGTTGATCAAACAAAGCGTCGAAGATCTTATTCAAATAATGACATCAACAGTCAAACTATTAAAAATGATTTCTCAGGTTTAGTCATTACTATGCTCAGTAATACACAGAGAACACCTGAAGAATGCTGGAGGATACAGTGGCGGAAATGTTGTGGGCTGAACTTGCACAAAGGTGTCAAAATTAGAGTGACCCAGAAAAAAACAGAACCCACAAATTTTGTAATAAAACTGTTAATTTTAACTATGGGGGTCTAGGGTTAGGGTGGGGTTTTAAGTTTAGTTTAATGGGAAAATGAATAAATAATTTGGGTTCTGTTTTTTCTGGGTCACCCAGTATACCGGTGACCCAGAAAAAACAGAACCCACACATTTTATAATAAAACTGTTAATTTTAACTAGGGTGGGGGTTAGGGTTGGTGTTGGGGTTCTTGGTTAGTTTAATGGGAAAATAAATAAATAATTTGGGTTCTGTTTTTTCTGGGTCACCCTAATTTTGGCACCTTTATGTAAGTTCAGCCATGTTGTGTTTATACATACATCAATAAAGATGAGGACAACAGTCTGAAAAATAAAAATTATACACATGAAGCCTCATCTAAAAAATTCAGACAGAAAATAATACAATTTTGGTCAATTTTTTAACCTTACCCAACCATAATAAAAAATTTCATCATTTTTATGGCATTTTTAAACTTTCTAGTGGCACATCATAGTAGTAGTAGTTAGTCTCACAGACCAATTAGTCAGAGATGGATTTAGTTCTTGTGGGCCCTTCTGGTTAGGGAACCTCTCAAGTTGCCTCAACATAGAAATTAAATTACATGAGAAATAAAAAATAAAAAATTGAAGTAAAATGAATTTATTAAAAGAAAAAAAAAGGTTATGTTCCAAAGAAAATTTTGATTTTATTTTTCTCAATTATATTGACTATAAGAATAACTTTTACTACATTTTTCAGTTTGTATTATTATATAACAAAGTGAATAAGATTTTTGAATGTTTGTTTTTTAGAAGCATTGTTGAATAAAGTATATATCATATTTTTGCTTGAAGGCAATTACAATTCATGTATCGCATAAAATTCGATACTTTTTTTTTAATAGAAAATGAACATGACAAGTGTAATCCCGGCAAAGGATTTTCTATAAAAAAAAGTATTGAATTTTATGCGATACATGCATTGTAATTGCCTTCAAGCAAAAATATAATATATAACAAAGTGTTATAATTCGGTTATTTTGAACTTTAAGTGACTAAATTCTTGGACAATGCTTGTAATTTATCTTCCCATGGTGTAATAGTTTAGTTTAGTTTAGTCTCTTTGTTTAATGGCATAGCAACCTTTGTGAGTTATTTAATGCAAAAGCTATCCTTGCAGAAGAATAGTATAGGTACTATTTAACCATAGCTTGGGGGGGGGGGGAGTTCACATAATTCCCAAGGGCATAACTGGAATTTAAACTTGCTTGTCTCCCTCTTCTTTAGGATGATGTTTTTGCATAGCAGTCATAAACATCCACATCTTTTCAATATACACAGATAACAAATTTTTTAAGATTTAAATAATTTTGTGCTTTATATTTGTTGAGCCAACATAAATATTTAGAAACAGTTAAATAATAATTTTACATGGTGAATTTGGGTCAAGATGATGGGGAGAAAGAGTGGCAGCAGTAGGTGAGTAAGCAAAGTTTTTAGAGAGCATGGGCTATTTAGTGGGGAAGGTTGGAAGGTAGACATATTGTCATTCTTTCCTTCCTCTTCTTCTTTGGATATATAAATATCATTCTCCCTTTTCCACTGTGATGCTGACCTTACACTCGAAGGTAGGTAGATATTACAGTATCAATATATAGAAGATTATTAAAAAAAGTTTTTTAGGAGGATCAAACACTTCCTTGATTTATCCACTGATTTAAAAGATCTTTTTCTTTTCTTTTCAATTCATTTAACCCATTGTGTCTAAGTAATGATTTAAGGTGCAAGTTGAACATGATAATCAGTTTTTAATCAAGGTTATAAGAGAGAAAGATATGTAGTGGCAGTAGTAGGTGAGTAAGCAAAGTTTTTAGAGAGCATGGGCTATTTAGTGGGGAAGTTTGGAAGGTAGACATATTGTCTTTCTTTCCTTCCTCTTCTTCTTTGGATATATAAATATCATTCTCCCTTTTCCACTGTGATGCATACCTTACACTTGAAGGTAGGTAGATATTACAGTATCAATATATAGAAGATTATTTTTTTAAAGTTTTCTTAGGAGGATCAAACACTTCCTTGATCCCCTTCTAGATTATCCACTGATTTTAAAGATCTTTTTCTTTCTTTTTTTCAATTCATTTAACCCATTGTGTCTAAGTAATGATTTAAGGTGCAAGTTGAACATGATAATCAGTTTTTAATCAAGATTATAAGAGAGAAAGATATGTAGTGGCAGTAGTAGGTGAGTAAGCAAAGTTTTTAGAGAGCATGGGCTATTTAGTGGGGAAGGTTGGAAGGTAGACATATTGTCTTTCTTTCCTTCCTTTTCTTCTTTGGATATATAAATATCATTCTCCCTTTTCCACTGTGATGCATACCTTACACTTGAAGGTAGGTAGATATTACAGTATCAATATATAGAAGATTATTTTTTTTAAAGTTTCTTAGGAGGATCAAACACTTCCTTGACCCCCTTCTAGATTATCCACTGATTTTAAAGATCTTTTTCTTTTTTTCCAATTCATTTAACCCATTGTGTCTAAGTAATGATTTAAGGTGCAAGTTGAACATGATAATCAGTTTTTAATCAAGATTATAAGAGAGAAAGATATGTAGTGGCAGTAGTAGGTGAGTAAGCAAAGTTTTTAGAGAGCATGGGCTATTTAGTGGGGAAGGTTGGAAGGTAGACATATTGTCTTTCTTTCCTTCCTCTTCTTCTTTGGATATATAAATATCATTCTCCCTTATCCACTGTGATGCATACCTTACACTTGAAGGTAGGTAGATATTACAGTATCAATATATAGAAGATTATTTTTTAAAAAGTTTCTTAGGAGGATCAAACACTTCCTTGATCCCCTTCTAGATTATCCATTGTTTTGTATTTTTCAATTCATTTAACCCATTGTGTCTAAGTAATGATTTAAGGTGCAAATTGAGCATGATAATCAGTTTTTATAAAAATGACTAGAATAATAAAAGTTTAAATGGCTATTATACATCTTTTGAACAGCTCTGATTCAAATAGAGTCTAATAGTATCATGAGGAATAAACTCTGTATATACATAGGTGTATGTGGCAGGTGTTTTGGGGTGCAGACCCGCCCACCCCCGGCAAACGAATTGTACATTTTCAGTGCAAAAAGCTGGTTATTTTCCGGGCAAATAATTCTGTTTTAAAATTTCATATTGCCAACATTACAACCAAAATGAAGTCACCGCATTATTTTTCACAAGAAACATACTTATTTATTTTAAATTCTTTATACAACAATGTATGTATCTTCCTTGGTGAGTCAGTGGTGGGCAAATATTTAGAGTATTATTAGGAGAGTACTCAATATCTGTGATAGAACTATTATATAATAATGATAATTAAATATATATTAGTTTGTATATATATAATTAATTACATGAATATAATTGTGTATATATATTTAATTAGATGGATATAATTAGTTTGTATATATATATTTAATAACAGGGATATTTTATATTTTAGAGAGATATTATCTATTAATAATGAATAAGTATATTATTTTGTGTATGTATATTTAATCACATGGATATTTTATTAATCTTTATTTATATCAATGTAATTAGATATACACAAACTAGTATATATTTATTTATGATATATGTATATAATATATAATATATATATATATATATATAATGTGGTTATATAAAAAAATAACCTATATTCTTTTTTAATTAATAATTAATAATATTTTATTTTATTTTACAACAAATATTTTTTATTTTATTTTTCAGTTGAGTTTTATCATTTAGAATTTGAATATAACCTAAATTTCTGACAGAATTTTTAAAAGGACATTCGTTAATCTTAGTTTGTTTTGATTTTTCAATTTTCAATTTCTTAATATTTTTACGTATATTTATTTCATGCTTCAAAAGAGTTCAGCAAAAATAATTTTGTTTAAAAAAAGATTTCTCTCAAATTTTTTTTTTCTTTAAAAAAAAATTATTTTAAGAATTTTTTTTTTCATAAATCCTTAACTATATATGTATATATATATATATATATATATATATACTTATTTGCTGCTGATATAGCTGATTTAAGCTAGTATCTAATGATTTTTATTGCCATAATTCTCATGATGTTTTGCTATAGATTATGTCTAAATTAGCCAAATTTTACAATATATATATATACATATTTTTGGAGGATATGTGCTTAATTGAAGTCATACCTAATTTTGAAAATTAATTAGTTAATAATTAATGAATTTTAGGCGGGCATATATGTTCAAATGTAAGGCTAAACGAATCGAGAAAATATCAATCCCTGAATGTACATTTCAACCTATTAGGTCTCATCAGCAAGGTTATAGACAAGGTTTATCATTTACAATTTGATGAGACCTAATAGGTCGAAATGTACATTCAGGGATTGACATTTTCTCAATTCGTTTAGCCTTACATTTGAACATATATGCCCGCCTAAAATTCATTAATTATTAACTAATTAATTTTCAAAATTAGGTACGACTTCAATTAAGCACATATCCTCCAAAAATTGTTGGCTTAAAGCCATATAAAAATAAACACATTTGTTTGTTTACTTAACCTCATATATACATATACTATACTATACTACATATAAAGGTAAAGGTAAAGTCGACGGGGCGGCCTAAAGTCGGTATCAGCCAGTCAGCGAGGGAGTCTATCCCCTTTTCAATAGCGCTAGACCAAGGAGATTGTTTTAGCATCTGAGGTGGAGCGCCACACCTACCATCAGCTCCTTACTTTACCGCACAGATCCCTGTGCTACTCATACGCTGAGTTGGCGGGGACCGGTATTGAACTAGGAACCTTGTGGTTTCTAGTCGAATGCTCTACCGACTGAGCTAACCCGGCCCCATACTACATATATTACTATATATATATATATATATATATATATATATATATATATACTCCTAAAAGAAAAGAGATGATGATGAAACATTCTTTTCACATAACTTTTATGATAAGTATAAAAATAATAACTGTGTAAAATATATTAAGTATCAGTAGCTTTACAGTCATCTCATCATTCCTATTATTCCACATTCAATAAATGGTGACCCTCTTGGTGACTCAAATTACAAACAATGTTAATCTCATTTCAATATGTAGTTGTAAGAACAAAAAAAAAGGGTTCATAGTTTAATAATCAAGCAAAATATTTATGTGAAATCCCGCCAATTATTTTTCAAAGTAAATCTTGGCACCTTTTTCAGGTAGTGTTATTTACCTAGCCTTCCAACAAAGGCAGGTGAGACACTAGATCCCTGTTTAAAGACAGATCCTTCTTATGTGCAAGTAAATAATAATGAGAAGATGGTACCAAAAAAATGGCTAAGTTACATTGGCATTCATCCTTTTAAAGTACCCCAGGCATCAGAAACTTACCCTGACCTTATCACTTTTTACTGCAACGGGGTAGGTTTGGTTTGGTTTGTTTTATGGCATATCAACCTCAGTGGGTCATTTAATGCCGATAAAGTTTTGAAATAAATTCATTCTTAATGGATTATGGCATATCAACCTCAGTGGGTCATTTAAATGCCAATAAAGTTTTGAAATAAATTCATTCTTAAAGGATACTCAATTTTTTTTTTTATAAACACATTTTACTATTTAACCCATAGATGGGACCCTAACAGGTACTACCACTCTGGGTTGGAGTGGAGCAGGGAGCAATGGTGGCAATGGGGTAGATGCTGCCTGGGGTTTCTAATTATCGTTATCCTAGTTTAAGCGTGCTCATGACCAAAATAGTGTATAGTAGTGACCTTGATCTTATTACAACTGCATCATGTCATGTTGGTTAGTATTGAAGCTACACATGCTAGACTGAATGTATATGAAGTATGCTGTTTATTTTGGTACATCTAAACCAGTTGGGTTCCATCTAGAAATAAGTAAGTAAAAACAAAGTAAAGTCGGTGGGGCGGCCTAATGTCAGTATCAGCCAGACAGCAAAGGAGTCTATCCCTTTTTCACTAGCACTAGACTAATCTCCGATGGCTGGGCAATGTCCGCCGGATGGATGATGGAGGAATCCCGAAGGACATCCTCTATGCAGAGCTTTGGTTTGGTGACCCCAGCTGCGTTTCAAGGATCTGTAAGAATGATCTCAGGTGCTTTTGCATTACCCTTTCCAGTTGGGAAAATTTGGCTCAGGACCGCCCTTGCTGGTGGCAGGTTCTCCGTAAAGGACTGTTCATGTTTGAAGTCACCCTGGCGCACACCATGAAGCCAACAGGTCCAGAAGAAAGCGGCGGCAACAAAGCACCGGCACATCAACATCTTCAGGGACAGCCTTCACATGTGACATCTGTGGTCGAGGCTGTTTTTCGAACATTGGACTTCACAGTCACAGAGGCGCTGTAACTTCAGGGGCACAAGAATTATATAGTCTTCTGAGACTGCAATGCCAACATAGACCAAGGAGACACTCTACCAACTGAGCTAAACAAAAGATAGAAAATAAAATTTTCTTAATTAATTTTTATTGTTGAGCATTCAGAAGACCTTTCTCTACCACCCAGGCAATTTGTCAGTTTTTTTTAAATATTGATTTTCTATGGTTTTTTAAACGAATCCTATCTACAATATAAATACAATTTCTCTGAATGTTTGAGATGAGGCTTGATGATTAGTATTATCTGCGTTATTCGGACTATTGTCCTCATCTTTATTGTTATTTGTACAACGTTTCGGCCGATATACCCTCCGGCCTTCTTCAGGTATTTCTTGTCGGACTCGAGAAAGAAGGTTCTTTTTATATTAACTCATGTTTTTCTATTTAATCCACAGATGGGACCCTAACAGGTACTACCACTCCAGATCAGACTGGTTTGGTTTAGTTTGTTTTGTTTTGTGGCATATCAACCTCAGTGAGTCATTTAATAATGCCTAAGTTTTGAAATAAATTAATTCTTAATGGATACTCAATTTTTTTATAAACACATTTTTCTATTTAACCCATAGATGGGACACGAACAGGTACTATCACTCTGGGTCAGAGTGGACCAGGGAGCAATGGTGATGAAGGGGTGCTCCACATTCCCCAGACCTCCAGAACTGGAACCTCACCATCAGATAGAGTTTAACGTTATTCCAGGACATGAAGACCCTTAGCCACTGCCTTCTAGCATCCATATGATAAAAGGGTTGGGGCTTGCCATAAGGGCAATAGGTTGGGAAATCATATGGGTGCTAGGGCTTGACGTGACCAGCCGATTGATTGGAGGGGGCCTGAAAACTATTAAGACTAAAAGTTTCAATGTCATTTTATATTTGACCTTAGAAAAAAAATAAATTTAAAAAATCAATAACTGAAATAAAGGAAAGATAACTCTTGTACAATCATAGTGCAAAGTCAGAAATCGTTTTGACTCAGTGTTTATATTGTAAATACTAGCAAAATTGTATTTATATTATAAATATTGTATTTATATTGTATTTTATATTGTAAATATATTTATTTATATTTATATTGTATTGTATATTGTGTATTTATATTGTAAATACTAGCAAAATTGTATTTATATTGTAAATATTGTATTATATTGTAAATATATTTATATTGTAAATATATTTATTTGTATTTATATTGTAAATATATTTATTGTATATTGTAAATATATTTATATTGTAAGTATATTTATTTGTATATATTGTATTTATTATATTATATTGTAAATATATTGTATTTATATTGTAAATATATTTATTTGTATATTGTAAATATATTTAGTTGTATTTATATTGTAAATACTAGCAAAATTATGCACCCCCGTGTGCAAGTATTTAAGTTGTAATGCAATAAAATATTATATTAAATTAGAAAGACTAACAAAACTAAGAACAAATATAAAAATATTACACTTATTCTAATTGATTTCTATATAAAATTATATAAAATTATATATAGGATTTCTTTTAATATGTTTGAGAATAACATGATAGTATTAGAAACTAGCAACAGCAAATAATTATTTATTAAACCCAGTTTTGTTAAAATCATTATGCAAATTATTCCTATTATATACTATATAAATCTTTATTTCTTAGAGACATATAGCATACTTCAGGATTTTGAATGCATCAATAACATGGGCAGTTTTTAGATAAATCTAACTCAGCTAGACTTTAATAGAGACATTGTCAACAAATAATATGCTAATTAAGATTAAATGACAATTTCATAATCGTTGAGAATATAATGTAGATAACTAAAGAAATCATGATGTCAGTGGTGACATAGTTTTGGTTACAGACAGTTACATAATCTCTATTATAATAAGAAGATTAGAGTTAGGTGTTTATTAAATATTCATTAAATAAGTGTTAAAACATTTTTGACATACCATATTATATATATATATATATATATATATATATATATTGATAATATAGTTTGCTGTATTTATGATCAAAAATACGTTTAGCTAGGGCGATGTTTAGAAAACCTCGTTTAATATGGTATTTGTGTTCTGATAGACGTTTAGATAAAGATCTGGAAGTCTCGCCTACATATTTTTTGTTACAATTTAAACAATCAATTGTGTAGACTCCAGCTTCGGAATGTGTGTGTTTGATTATTTATATTCTGTAAAATGTTTTTGACTGTTTTAGTGGAGTGAGTGACTGTTTTAATACCTATTCTTTTAGGTTTCTATTTATTTTATCAGTAATAGGGTTATTAGGAAGTATAATGTACCTATCAGAGTCGTTATTATTGTTATGTTGTGTGTTATTGTGAGATGTAATATTATTTTTTCTACTATATATTTTAAATGCCTTTTTTTTAGCACGGGGTATGAAATTTAAAAGGTATTGTAGTTTAAGAAAAGACATTTCGATAATAAGTTTGGTTTGGTTTGTTTTACAGCATATCAACCTCAGTGTATCATTCAATCCGATAAAGTTTTGAAATAAATTTATTCTTAATGGATACTCAATTTTTTTTATAAACACATTTTTCTATTTAACCCATAGATGGGACCCTAACAGGTACTACCATTCCACTTGTTTAGTATACTTATAAATAAAGAATGAGCAATATTAGTGATAGAGCATATATATTTAAGTTAGGATAGCAAAGACATAGAATTGTTGGTTATTTTTGTTTTATGGCATATCAACCCTTTTTGGGTCAATTAATGCTGAAGTCATTTTTATAAACAACTCTGGCTGCTTACACTACAGACATAGAATCAATGGTGTTTGGTGATTGTCAGATCACACAGATGAGAAATTGATAGTCACCAAATGCAAGTGACTCTATAGACAACACTATCCTAAATTATAGATGCATGTATTTTCTTTTCATATTTATATTGAATATTATTCAAAGTGACAATCTATAGATTTATAGAATTTTACTTCTAGAATAACTAAACAGTTTATTGGTGCCTTTATATTTTGCTATTTAATACTATCAAAGACAATTTTAAAATGTAAAAAAATTTCACTATTCTAAAAAATTCAACTCCTAAGTAAAAAAATCCAACCAAAATAAAATGTATTGTAAAATCTATATATTAGTAAAGCTCTCAAGTCAGTGAGTATATATTATATTAGATTATTTATATCACATTGGATATTATTGTAAAAAAAATATTAACAATGCCCTGATAATGGTCTAATATACAAACCAAAATGTTTTAAAATTGGGGGAACCAAAATGTTTTAAAATTGGATATACTTCTAACTATAATAAAATCATCCTCTGAATACCTTGTTTATATATATATTATATATATATATATATATATATGTAAAGGAAAGGAAATGAATCCGACAATATGAGTATGAAAAGGTGGAATGAAAACATCACACAATGCTGTTAAAGAAGAAAACAATTTATAATATAATCATAGCGAAATATTGATCAGTATCAGCTATGATTATATTATAAATTGTTTTCTTCTTTAACAGCATTTGTGATGTTTTCATTCCACCTTTTCATACACACACACACACACACATATATATATATATATATATATATATATATATATATATATAGTGAATAAATGAAGGAAAAAACTTTATAATAGTAATAGTTATTACCATGTTTTTGCTGATGTCTGATAATGCTACATTTCTGCAGTTTAAATAAATTATTACAAAGTAGCAAATTTAAAGGTTTTTCCTTCATTTCTTCACTATACTGCTCTGTCTGTCCACATACTGGTATTAGGCACATTGAACTCTTACTACGGTTAACCTGTAACATTACAGTTGAACTCCACATGGAATGATCCTCATCATCAACTAGATATATATATATATATATATATATGTGTGTGTGTGTGTGTGTGTGTATAAGTGTTATGTTATTATTATATCATTTATGTATCATTATTATTTATGTATGTAGATATATGTTTTACGTCTGTTACCGTCAAGAAAAACATAGTATAAATAAGGGCAGGAATCCTGGGCAACTAAATGTTTACAGAACCGAAATGGTTTGCTCAAGTGATCACTCAAATATTCTCTTCTCGTGTCAAATATCGTGAAACGCCAGTGGTCAGATATTTTATCAGGATATATGTGGACTGGACATAGGACACAGGAAAGTGAATTCAAGTTTCTCATATATATATATATATATATATATGTAGTATATTAAGAAAAATGAAAAAAACATAGGTTTAAATGGGTTAAGTGGTGAGTTTATTGGCTGATGCTGCAGTGTT
>CM042156.1:83100613-83198113 GCA_023376005.1 Doryteuthis pealeii | reverse complement strand
CTTTTGGTACCATTTGTCTTGAACGAACGAAGGAGGAAGTTGTTTATACTTCTTCATGCGCGTACCGTTGGCACTGTAAAAGATCAGCTCACCAGAACTGGTACAAAAAAGAATGTCTAACATCCCATCACCGTCAGCATCGTACTGCAAAGGACTGGCATACATCGAGCGGTGTAAACTCTGGACAGGCCAAAGGGTTCCCGGAAGGTGCTGACCGGTGGAGCCATCCAAAACGGTGAAGCTTTCCGAGAATGGAGCGGCGACAACATCCAGTCGGCCATCGCCATTTACGTCGGCTATCAACGGAGCGGCCGCAAAAGGCGAATTTGCAACCTCACGCATCCACAGTTTTTGTACATCATACGAGCACTCTGGTTTCAAGAATTCATCAAAAGTATCGCTGCAGCAGGGTCTCAAAAGTTGGCATGCTAAAAAAATATATAGCAACAACAGAGCTTCCCTCACCAATACTAAGGGCGCCGCCATCTTTGTTTAGAGTTACTTCCCCATGGGCAATAAGAGTGACCTCCCTTGAAATTGAAAAAAAAAAAAAAGAAGATTATTTCGAGACTAGGTATATTGCAAAGGTTATCAACACAAACAACAAACAAAAACAAAGAAAACGAAATCAGAATTGGTACTTGTGGATATTTATGGTCCGTATTGGAAGTTGGGTGAAGTAACAGAAATATGTGAACAAGTGGTACCAAAGATTGGTTGATTTATTAATTATAAAAAAAGTAAAGTCGTCGGGGCGGCCTAATGTCAGTATCAGCCAGACAGCGAGGGAGTCTATTCCCTTTTCAATAGTGTTAGACCAAGGAGATTATTTTAGCGTCTGGGTGCAGCGCCACACCTACCATCAGCTCCTCACTTTACCGCACAGATCCCTGTGCTACTCATACGCTGAGTTGACGAGGACCGGCCCTAAAATTATTTATTAATTATATTTATTAATTGTAACCCAATTTGTCGAAAAATCCGTGTTTCACAAAACAAATTGCTCTCACCCGCCGTTTGAAAAAAAAAATTACCAAAAATCAGGGAATTATCGATTTTAATGAAATTTTCAGCGTTGATTTATCAATGAATGAATTTTATAATGCATCAGGGGAGGGAAATCTATTTTGTAAAATCCGTATTTTACGGCAACTTAATGACCATGTTTACAACATATTTGAGCAAAATTGACCACAAAAATAGTTTAAAATGTATTAAAAATAAATTACATGTGTAATATTATTTTGCCTTTTTTTTTTTTTTTTTTACTGATGCTTATTATGTTACTACTTTTCGACTTAGACAAAAATTTGACCTTAAATAATCAATTTAATTAATTTTAATTCGTTTTTAAAATGAAAAGCAGACGAAAAATTGGGTATGTTTAATTTATTCTGTTTGAAATTATTAAACTACTGAAAAAGTTCAACACAATTTAATCAAAGTAGAGACTGTAATTTAACCCCAGCTTTGTATTCAGAAACAAATATTATTTTTAAGAATTTTCACTTTGTGGTGATCAATAAGACAGTTTATAGATCTAATAAAATAAAAAGAAATAAAAAATGCATTTCTCTGAATTTTTGAGATGAGGGTTGATAATTAGTATTATTTGGATTATTCGGATGGTTATTTCCTATAATTCCAACATAAACAATGGGGAACCACTCTTGACTGATAAATTATTTATTTATTGATCTACTAGGAAAAAAGAAGACAGGGTTAGGTTTAGGGTTAGAGTTAGGGTTTAGGGTTAGTTTAATGGGAAAATAAATAATAATTTATCAGTCAAGAGTGGTTCCCCTTTGTTTATGTTGGACTCATAGGAAATAACCATTCGAACTATTGTCCTCATCTTTATTGTTATCTGTACAACGTTTCGGCCAATATGCCCTCCAACCTTCTTCAGGTATTTCTTGTTGGACTTGGGAGCCTTCTCGAACTCAGGAACCTTCTTGTCGTAATTGGGAGTCATCACGGAACTTTGAACCCTACCCTTTATTCAGTCCACAGGGGTATCCTGTTCTCATTCTGCTAATCATAGCTGGGGTACAGGTGTTAAGCTGTTAATAATTATTCTATGTTACTGTTGCCCTTGACCAGGATTGAACCTGCAGCCTAGAGATAACTGTCACTTTGAACTGTCTTAACCAATGCCTTTATCCACTATGCTATGTGTCCAATGTGATTCTTTTTTGGTTAGGCTCAGAACTTTTAACCCCACCCCATCAATAAATGTATAATAGACATACTGCAGAGTTATTAAGTTATCTTAAGTCTTTTTATTAAAATTTTTTAAAATCAAATAGAAACATAAAACTTAAATTGGTTATTTCCTAGTTGAGGAACATAATATTACAGAGTGACCCAGAAAAAAGCAGAACCCAAATTAAAATTAAAATTAACAGTTTTATTACAAAATTTGTGGGTTCTGTTTTTTCTGGGTCACCCTGTAATATTATGTCACTCAACTCGGGGTGGGGGTTAGGGTTAGGGTTTAGGGTTAGGGTTGGGGTTTAGGGTTAGTTTAATGAGAAAATAAATAAATAATTTGGGTTCTGTTTTTTCTGGGTCACCCTGTAATATTATGTTACTCCAAGGGGGGTAGGGTTAGTTTAATGGGAAATAAATAAATAATTTGGGTTCTGTTTTTTTTGGGTCACCCTGTATATTATGTCACTCAACTAGGGGGCGGTTAGGGTTTAGGTTAGGGTTTAGAGTTAGGGTTGGGATTTTGGGTTAGTTTAATGGGAAAATAAATAAATAATTTGGGTTCTGTTTTTTCTGGGTCACCCTGTAATATTATGTTACTCAACAAGGGGGGGTAGGGTTGGTTTAATGGGAAATAATAAATAATTTGGGTTCTGTTTTTTTGGGTCACCCTGTAATATTATGTCACTCAACTACGGTGAGGGTTTAGGGTTAGGGTTTAGAGTTAGGGTTGGGATTTGGGTTAGTTTAATGGGAAAATAAATAAATAATTTGGGTTCTGTTTTTTCTGGGTCACCCTGTAATATTATGTCACTCAACTAGGGGGTGGTTAGGGTTTAGGGTTAGGGTAGAGTTAGGGTTGGGATTTTGGGTTAGTTTAATGGGAAAATAAATAAATAATTTGGGTTCTGTTTTTTCTGGGTCACCCTGTAATATTATGTCACTCAACTAGGGGGCGGTTAGGGTTAGGGTTAGGGTTTAGAGTTAGGGTTGGGATTTTGGGTTAGTTTAATGGGAAAATAAATAAATAATTTGGGTTCTGTTTTTTCTGGGTCACCCTGTAATATTATGTTACTCAACAAGGGGGGGTAGGGTTAGTTTAATGGGAAAATAAATAAATAATTTGGGTTCTGTTTTTTTTGGGTCACCCTGTAATATTATGTCACTCAACTAGGGGGCGGTTAGGGTTTAGGTTAGGGTTTAGAGTTAGGGTTGGGATTTTGGGTTAGTTTAATGGGAAAATAAATAAATAATTTGGTTCTGTTTTTTCTGAGTCACCCTGTAATATTATGTCACTCAACTAGGGGCGGTTAGGGTTTAGGGTTAGGGTTTAGAGTTAGGGTTGGGATTTTGGGTTAGTTTAATGGGAAAATAAATAAATAATTTGGGTTCTGTTTTTTCTGGTCACCTGTAATATTATGTCACTCAACTAGGGGGCGGTTAGGGTTTAGGGTTAGGGTTAGAGTTAGGGTTGGGATTTTGGGTTAGTTTAATGGGAAAATAAATAATAATTTGGGTTCTGTTTTTTCTGAGTCACCCTGTAATATTATGTTACTCAACTAGGAGGGGTTAGGGTTAGGGTTGGGGTTTAGGGTTAGTTTAATGGGAAAATGAATAAATAATTTGGGTTCTGTTTTTTCTGGGTCACCCTGTAATATTATGTTACTCAACTAGGGGGGGTAGGGGTTAGAGTTTAGAGTTAGGGTTGGGGTTAGGGTTAGTTTAATGGAAAAATGAATAATTTGGGTTCTGTTTTTTTTTTGGGTCCCTGTAATATCATGTTACTCAACGAGGAAATAACCCTTAAATCAGTGAAGTCTACTGTTATACACCAAAGACAAACATCACTGATTTTCCTGTACCTCATGTTCAGCCCTTCCCCCAAAGTTGTAAAGATATATAGTAAAAAAATAAAAGTAGTAGGCAGAGTGGCCTGTTGCTAGTATCAGCCAGACAACAAGGGAGTCTATCCTCTTTTCAGTGGGGCTAAACCATGGAGATTGTCTTTGGTTGGTTGTTTTGTTTTATGGCATCTTAACTCTTTTCAGATTATTTAATGCCAAATCAAATCATTTTGATATTTGGTTTGTTGAGAATTTTCCAAGTCCAGAGCCCCATTCCTATAAGGATTTATCAATAAACGGCTAAAAATGGCATTTTCATTTAAAGTTAGCTGTTATTTCCCATAAATCAAAGACTACTAAATGTTTAATATTACATTTAAACAAAGGCTATTGTTTGGAGTAGATTAAGAAAATGAATGTGACTCCCAGCCGGGTGGAATGAGGTGGTATAGGATGTTAAGAGTTAAATGGTCACCCATCTAAATAATGAACAGAAATTATATTCCAATAATAAATTTCAGTTTTATACCCTTGTAATTGAAATAGAGGTCTTGATTATGATATTTCAAGGTTTCTTTTTTTTTTTTTTTTTTTTTGCAGGTGCCAGGTTGGTGATATTCAATTAAAAACCCCAGTTAAAGAAAGAAAAAAAAAAACTTCAAATTTTGTGACACCACAAATCAGTGCATTAATTGTTAGTTGTTTTTGTTTTACTGCATCTCAAACCCTTTTGGATCATTTAATGCAGAATCAAGTAATTTTGGTAAACAAAGGACTCAGGTTGCTTCCAGTACCTGCTGTTGCTTAAGTGGTCACCCAATTAAGTATTGAACAGGGTAATCACTGCTTAACTTCAGTGATCTAGTGGGAACCAATGCTTTTAGTATGACTTGACTGTAATCCCTCTTTCGGGTTATTTAATGCCAAATCAAGTCAATTTAATAAAAAATGGACCCAGGTTGCTTCCAGTACCTGCTGTTTCTTAAGTGGTCACTCAATTAAGTATTGAATAGGCCCATCGCTGCTTAACTTCAGTGATCTAGTGGGAACTGTTGCTTTCAGTGTGACTTGACCATAATCCCTCTTTCAGGTCATTTTAATAAACAAAGGACTCAGGTTGCTTACAGTACCTGCTGTTGCTTAATTAGTCACCCAATTAAGTATTGAATAGGCTAATCACTTAACTTCAAGGATCTAGTGCGAACCAATTGTTTTTATGCCACACCTACCATCAGCTAAATATAGATAATATGGGTGCTATACTTATTTGTAAGGGGCCGGGTTAGCTCAGTCGGTAGAGCGTTCGGCTAGAAACCACAAGGTTCCTAGTTCGATACCGGTCCTCACCAACTCAGCGTATGAGTAGCACAGGGATCTGTGCGGTAAAGTAAGGAGCTGATGGTAGGTGTGGCGCTCCACCTCAGGTGCTAAAAACAATCTCCTTGGTCTAGCGCTATTGAAAAGGGGATAGACTCCCTCGCTGACTGGCTGGTACCGACTTTAGGCCGCCCCGTCGACTTTACTTTTTTTTACTTACTTATTTGTAAACAGTGCTCAATATCATGGATAGAGCATTTATATCGAAGTTAAGGTAGCATGGACCTGAAGTCAATTGTGCCTAATTACTGACTGTTTCTCGCCAATGTGATCTTCAGACCATGTAGAAAAATGATTAAGCGGTTGAGTTATATATGCTGTGGTTTGGTTCTTTAAGGACCTGACAAATCAAAACTCACCCACTCCACCCTCTCCCTTGTTTAAACGACCAAACCAAAGCATATATAGCTCAACTGCTGAATCATTTTCCCACTTGGTCTGAAGATCACATAGGTGAGAAACAATCAGTAACAAGGCACTGCTGACTTCATGTTCACGCTACCTTATCTTAGATATAAATCCTCTATCCATGATATGAGCTCTGTTTACTTATATATATTTTTTTAATATTATATTAATAATTTGAAGGCAATTACAATGCGTATAAAAAATAAAAACAAAAAGATGTTGTTTTTTGTCTTATCGATTTCAAAGAAAATTTTATCTTCAGAGACGAAAATCAGAAATGAACGTGCTTAAGTTTTTTTTGCGTGGTTATACTTTTTTCTTTCTTTTTTCTTCTTTATTTTCTACGATTTTAGGTGGGTTCCCCAGAAGTTTCTGGAAGTGGTCTTTCCATTTCTGGAGTCTATCTTTTTGGCTGGTTGTTTTTAGCTTCAATTTAGAGGTACATGGCAGAATTATAGGAAATAACCTGTCACGCAATTAGCATGGATATCCATGACAATCTCTCGCCAATCTTCTCTATCATTCATTGTCCCTGGGAGGTCCTCTGCACAGCATCCAGTATACGTGCAGAGCTGGTCAATGTAGGTCTTTGCTGGATGGCCCACATTAGCATGTCCATGTGCTGGTTTCCACAGGAGAATGTTGCTTATGAGTTCATCCTTGCTTCTCCAGCAGTATCCAGCATGTCTTGTCCATCTCACTTGGATGGTTTGTGAGATGGGGGGCAGGTGGCCGTACAGCTGCTTCCTTGTGGGGTGTTGTTTCCACGACTTGTTCAAGATCACATGCAGCATTCTTGTGCAGCTCCCATCTAGCTTATTCTCCAGGCACCCTGTTAAGGTCCAAATGGTGCAGCCATACAGCAGCACTGATACAACCACAGCTTGGAAGAATTGTCGTTTTAACAAAGAGAGATACTAAACCATTAATGACCAGAAAATTGGTGTAAGCAATTTTTACCTTTTCATACTTAGCACAAATTTATTATCTTGAATATTCCAGTAGGAAAAAGATACAATGGAATCTTGTCAATATATGTTACATAATCTATGCATAGATTATTGTCAACCCCCTGTATTTCTGAAAGGATGGTCCCTTTTCATATCACGGGCGGGACTTTCCATGGAATATTACAGAAAGTCCGCAAAATACGTGAAGTCAAGTGGGACCTGGTTGGCTCTCAGTTTCAGCTTGGACGTCAGGCAGATAAGGCCTTAGCTGGAGCTCACCTGCATACGCGCGCTATGTTAGTTAGAGAAATATGTTTAGTTAAGTAAATAAAAGCTTACATAAATAATATGGTTTTGTGGTTGATGAATGTCTTGGCAACAAGACAGATCTAGAAGAAGAAATGAATTAAGTGCGACCGACCACCAAGACGAAGTCCGGACGCTAGAAGATGAACGTAAGATACCAAAGAAAAAAATATTGGTTGTTTTGTTTTATGGCATGAATTAAGTCATTTTTGATAAACAAAGGACTATGGTGTCTTACAGTATCAACTGTGGTCACATTTTTTTAAGCTCTCTGAAAATCTGTTTTTAGGTAATTCTATCAGATCTTATTAAAGAAATTTGCCCCACGGCTGTACCAAATTCTCTTGATATTTTTTAACTGTATGATGGTATATTTCAAAGTTTACTATCTATTCAATTTGAATTCATTTTATTGAAATAAAGTCCTATTATTATTCTAATCTGAGTCTTTCTGCTCAATTATAATGAGTTAACCATCAGTTTTTGTACTTTGCTTGGCTGTGAGTGGCCTAAAGTAGGCAAACATTTCAGTCTTGCTAATGTTATACACCCCTTCATCTGCTGGATATATAATGGGGAGGAAGGTTCTATTTCACCGACTGGTCATCTTCTTTTGGGTTAATTTCCTTCATCTCATCCTCTGGTTGATACGGGCTTCTTTTGTACTGGCTCCAGTTGTGTTCATTCTTTTTATTTAAATGTTTTTATAATGAACTACCCATCAGTTTTTGTAATTTGGATCACAGTGGTGAGAGAGCCACTATGAGTGGTTTAAAGTAGGCAAAGAGTTAAGCAACTGCTTAAATTACTTGTGTTAGCTCTGAATAAAAGTAACAACTATTAACTCTTAACATCCTATACCACCTCATTCCGTCCAGCTGGAAGTCACATACATTTTCCTAATTTACCCCAAATGATAGCCTCTGTTTAAATGTAATATTAAACATATTTAGAATTCTTTGATTTTGGGGAAATGACAGGTAACTTTAAATGAAATGGCCATTTTTAGCCATTTATTGATAAATCTTTATACGAATGGGACTCTGGACTTAGGGTATTTGTCTCATACCCCACTTGTATGGACTGGGCACAAGGCCTCGTTTTAACGTGGGCCCACCCACAAGCCGAATCTAATGGGTGGGAAAGAACAAAAATGGTACTCTGGACTTAGGTTTAACTCTTGTTGAGAATTTTCTGTCTCTTTTAGCCACTTTACTCTGCCGGGTTAACACATGCTTTCTGTCTACGCTTTCCATTTATTGATAAATCCTTATAGGAATGGGGCGCTGGACTTGGAAAATTCTCAACAGGATGTTAAGAGATAAAATACTATATCACCCATAAACAAATGACCATGTGTCAGACTAAGCTTTTTTTACTCTTAACATCCTATACTGCCTCATTCCACTTGGCTGAAAGTCACATTCATTTTCCTAATCCACCCCAAATGATAGCCTTTGTTTTAATGTAATATTAACCATATTTAGAAGTCTTTGATTTATGGGAAATAACAGGTAACTTTAAATGAAAAGGCCATTTTTAGGCATTTATTGATAAATCCTTATAGGAATGGGGCTCTGGACTTAGAAAATTCTCAACAGGATGTTAAGAGATAATGGACAGGGAAAGTAACATTACAGTATGTTTAATTTGGAGGTTGAGAATTTTATAAATTGTTTATTGTTAGGGGAGATAACTCTTTCCTAACGAATGATATAACTCTTTAGTAAAAGAGTTGTTGGCACCTTTCTGTCCACTAAGGACGATGGCGTAGTGTCTCAAAAAAAATTTTTTTTTTTTAAATTTATCTGCATCTACACAAGTGACTGTGCTGGCCAATTCTTGAGTGACAGTCTTTGGTGCACTGACTGCACATAAACTGTGATGCTTTTTGGGGCTGCTGTCTCTTCTCTCTCTTTCTGGCTCTCTTTGCTGTCAAGGCTACTCTCCTCTCCACCTCAACCCTCTCTGTGCCTTGCTTAACGTTAAGCGCCAGGCTGCTTGATTTTTTTGCATCTACTTCCCAAGTGTTTGCGTCAATGGGGTATATCCTCATGTCTCTCCTGCAGACATCTTTAAAGTATAGGCGTTGTCTATCTACCTAAAAGGGTAGTACAAAGACAACATTAGCACTGAGCACAATCATTAAACAAGAAACAGGATTTGGACAGCTAATGTCTTAACCATATCAATCCTCCTGTACCATGGTTGTGAGAAATGAAAACATTGAGGATTGATATAGGTTTCTGCTGGTTTGGTCTACACTGGTGTATCCATGTGTAGGTGTCACTGATGTCATGCTGGCAACACAGATTTCCATGACTCTCTTGCCACCTGTCCCTATCAGTCATTGCTCTGATCAGGTCTTCTACACAGCATCCAGAATCCACACAGAGCTGATTGATATAGGTTTTTGCTGGTTGGGTCTATCCTCTATCCTGAAGGACATCCTCTATGCAGAGCTTTCGTCTGGTAAGAGACAGATTAGTTGCCCCCAGCTGCATTTTAAGGATGTCTGTAAGAATGATCTCAGGTGCTTTGGCATTGCCACTTCCAGCTAGGAAAATTTGGCTCAGGACTGCCCTTGGTGGTGGCAGGCTATCCATAGCTTACTGTTAATGTCTGAAGTCTACCTGGTGCAACATCATGAAGCCAAGAGGTCCAGAAGAAAGTTTATTGGAAAAGACAGCATCATCTCTGATGGCTGGGCCATGTCCACCAGATGTATGATGGACAAATCCTGAAGGACATCCTCTAAGCAGAGCTTTTGTCTGGTAAGAGACAGATTGGTTGCCCCAGCTGCGTTTTAAGGATGTCTGCAAGAATGATCTCAGGTGCTTTGGCATTACCCTTTCCAACTGGGAAAATTTGACTCAGGACTGCCCTTGGTAGTGGATGCAGATATTAGGCTCTCCGCAGTGGACTGTTCATGTCTGAAGTCACTCTGGCGCAACACCATGAAGCCAAGAGATCCAGAAGAAAGTGGCGACAACAAAGCACCGGCACATCAACATCTTCAGGGACAGCCTTCACATGCGACATCTGTGGCCGAGAATACTTTTCAAACATTGGACTTCAGTCACAGGAGGCACAGTAACTTCAAGGTCACAAGAACTATATAGTCTTCCGAGATTGCAACGCCGATGATGAAACACTAATCTATAAAGTGAAACTTCCTGGTTCGATTGAAACCATTAAGTTCATATGAATCGTTATTGCTACAAAACTTGCCATTTTTATGGAAGACATTCATTGGTGCTACATGTATTTGAGAGTTTCTACAAGTTATTTTGATATTAATTCAAAGATGAATAGCACTAACCTATAAAGTAGAACTTTCTGGTTTGATTGAAACCTTTATAAGTTCATATGAATCTTTACTGCTATAAAACTTGCCATGTTTATGGAAAACATTCAGATGAGATGCATTCATTGGTGCTACATGTACAGGGTGACCCCCCCAAAAAAAACAAACCCACAAATTTTGTAATAAAACTGTTAATTTTAATTTTTTTTTTTCAGAATATTCAGTCATATATGGGTTCTGTTGATTTTAATTTTTTTAATTTTTAATTTTAATTTTCTTTTATTTTAATTTTTTTTCTTTCAGAATATACAGTCATATATGGGTTCTGTTAATTTTTAATTTTCATATTTTAATTTTAATTTATTTTATTTTTTTAATTCTATTTTTTTTTTCTTTCAGAATATACAGTTGGTATACCCAGAATTGACGTAAAATCCATTTTTGACAAAATGAATTTAGAGCCCCCTACAGAAAATAATTTACCAAAAATCAGGGAATTATCAGATTTTAAGGAAATTTTCAGTGTTGATTTATCAATGAATGAACTTTATTTAATTTCAAAACTCATTTTTTTCAGGTCATTTAATTTTGACCCCCCCCCCCTTATTTTGGGGGCGTAACATTTTCGGGAGTTGGTCATTTTCTGTACTAATTACAGTATAAATAAAGAGATAAAAGACCGAAGTTATGAATAGAAGAAAAAAAAAAATTACGGGGCTTTTCTATGAGAAAATAAGTACCAAAATCGGAAAATAAAATGTAAAAAAAAAAAAAAAAAAAATTTTTGAGATTTCTTTTTTACTCATTTCAATTTTTATTTAATTGGCTATTATCTTATAAAAGAAAAAATTATACATTGATATTTTTTCTGCTTAAAAAGAGGGGGGGCCTAAATTTTCATTAGTGTTTTTCTTCAAAACTTATTACTTTTTCTACCTAAAATAAGGTTTGCATTAAATAGATATTTATTTCTAGAATCTAAAAATATAACATTTTAAACTTAACATCAGGCTTTTCCTATTTTAAATGAATTTTATATATTAATTTTTCATAGCAAAAATACTTAATTAAAGTTTTGAAATAAAATAACTGATGCATTATAAAATACATTAATTGATAAACCAATACTGAAAATTTCATTAAAATCGGATAATTCCCTCATTTTTGGTAAATTTTTTTGCAATTGCAAATGTTACAAGCCATTACAAGCCATTTAAAAAGAGCCAAAATGGCCGAACACAATTGAAATTGACAAAAAAATCGTTTTAAAAGTATTAAAAATAAATTGCATATGTAATGATATTTTTCTTTTTTTAATGATGGTTATTATGTTACTGTTTAACGTTTTAGACAAAAGTTTGACCTTAAATAATAGATTTAATTAATTTTAATTCGTTTAAAAAAAAAAAATCTGATGCTAGCAGCCGAATTTTGGGTAAGGCTAATATACAGTCATATATGGGTTCTGTTAATTTTAATTTTGATTTATTATTATTTTTTTTTAATCCTAATTTTTTTTTCTTTCAGAATATACAATCATATATATTTGCTCATAAGGTCATTAATCATCTTAACAGCAACCTTGAGCACCTTTTTGATCTCCATCTTTTTAACACACATGGGCATGCCTACAAAGTCAGAAAACAGCACTGCTCACGTGACTTTCGGAAACATTTTTTCACGCTCAGAATTGTGGAGACATGGAATAAACTGTCCGCGTCTGTTGTAGGCTGCCGAAGCACTGAATCTTTCAAAGCCTCCATGCTTCCTGTAGTCCACCGACACTATACCTGATGCCACTCTCCTCACACATATGCACACACGTGCACACATACTTGCATATTACTACTGTAAACTGTTCATGTTCCTGACACTAATACATTATTCTATGTACTTGACATGAGACTTTGATGAGTTGTGGTGCACCTGAGAACTGTACACAATAAATTTCATTATTATATGAATTCTGTTTTTTTTTTTTGATCACCCTGTATTTAAGAGTTTCTACAAATTGTTTTGCCATCTCCAAGTGAGCAGTCTTCTTTCTGAATCTTCTCCCCCAGAGGATGTGCATCTTTCCAACAGTTCCTTGAACATCTGCACTGTGCATCAAACTCCCTCAGGAATGTTCTCTTTTCGGGTATTATTGCATAAATGCGTCCTGGCCTCCTGCCCTAAAAAACGCTAAGTGGTGCCTGCTTAATATCCGACCCTACTACTTATGAACTCCCTAGCTGTTTTAAGGCGTTTTTCCTGAAAAGTTAATGTGATATGAAAACAATATTTTAGCCACCCCCCTCCAGTCATTTATCAACAAGTAAATGTAAATAATTTACCTCCTCATCTCTTTAAAATATTTTTTTTTAGCAGTTTGAAGGCTTTTTTTATCGACAAATAAGTTTTTTTAGTGGTTTGAAGGCGTTAAAAGTAAGCCACCCCCAGGTTTTTATAGACAAGTAGATGTAGATTTTACTCCCCGCCATTAAAATATTTTTTCCAGTATTTTCATTTTATTTTAATTGAAACCAACTGTCATGAATTTTTAAATAAATACGACCAAGTTTTGAAAATAAAAACAATCAATACGTTATTCATAAGTAGCACGGGTCGGATTTTGAGCAGGCACTGCTTAGCGTTTTTTAGGGCAGGAGGCCAGGACGCATTTATTCGACCCCCCCCCTATCAGCTATAACCTTAGACCTTTTTAATTCAGTCTTAATGAAGTGTCAGTTTGGACATCTGCTTTTGTTGTTTCTTTGTAAGATTCTTTTCTTACATCCTAACTCTTCATTTGTCATTTTGTAAACATTTTACCTCAAGTGGCCAAATTGGATTTGCTTAAAAAACAAATTTTGAGCATTATAAAAAAAAAGAAAAAAAAAGAAGAAATTATCAGATATTTTAATTTTATTTTTTATTTTTCACTGGATTGTTAATTTTAAACATGAATTCTATTTCTTTTTTTAGTCTTCAAAGTGGATTAAGATACAAATGAATAAGAAATAGTTAGATTGTAGAATTCATTTTTTAAAAAAAAAAAAAAAAAAAAAAAAAAATGAATCTAAATTAAAAATCTAAAAAATATGAATAAATAAATCAAATTAAAAAAAATCTTTAATTAAAAAAAAAAAAAAATGCAGAAAAAAAAACTAATATTTAAAAAATTCATTTTGAAAAAAAATTCTTAATTTAAATCTAAAAAAAAAAAAAATTAGAATTGAAAGAAAAATTTAAATTAAAAAAGAATGGCAGGAAAAACTAATATTTAAAAAAAATTCAAAAATCAAATTTAATTTAAATCTAAAAAAAAAGAAAAAAAAAAAAAAAAGAATTGGAAATAAATTTAAAATTAAAAAAGAATTGCAGAAATGAATAATATTAAAAAAAATTTTTTTTTTTAAATTTAAAAAAATAGAATTGAAAAAAAAAAAAAAAAAAAAAATGGCAGAAAAAACTGATATTTAAAAAGAAAATCACTGAACATGGTCTCACTTAAAATTGTGCTTTAAAGAGACATGATGAGCAAATTTTTAATTATTTAATCTATATGTTGTCTGCACAGCAGTAACAAAAAGACTCTAAGAGTCTCTAAGGGATTAATAAAAAGATCCCTTTTTTTTGTATAAAAGAAATGTAAAAAAAGTGTTTACAAATCAGTTGGTTTACTGCAAATTGCAATAAATAACATCAAAAATGGAGAGAATTAAAAGAAAGAAAAAAGACAAAGAAAAGTTAAAAAGATAGTGCCAATAAAAGTAAATAAGCTACAATTTGGGTTTTTATATGACAAATATCGTCAACTCCATTGTAAAAAAAAAGAAAAAAAAAAAAAAAGAAGATATATTAAATAACATTTATTTTTGTTGCTCAGTTCAGATTTATCAAAATTTGTTATTAAATGGAGAAGGGGATGGATCTTCTTATATATTATTATTATTATTGTAGCTTAAGAGCCTTGACAATTTAAAATCTGGCACTGAAGAAAGAAAATGAGAAAGAAAAAAAGAAAGAGAATAAGGGAAAAAGAAAAAAGAAAAGAGTAGAAAGAGAGATAGAGGTTAAAAACAAAAAAAAATTAAAGAAGGAAGGAAAAAAAAAAGAGTAAAATAAGGAATTGGAATAAACAGTAGAGATATATTAAAAAAAAAAAAAAAGGTTTAAAAAAAGAGAGAAGAAAATAAAAAAAACAGAGAGAGAATATAGAGTAGAGAGATATTTATTTATATACATATATATATTAATAAAAAAAAAAGCAGAAAACTCTAGAAAGTATCAAAGTTATAAAAAGATAATAGCAACAACATTTGTCGTAAATTGTTCTGCAAAAAAGCAGTTCAATAATAATAGAGTTAAAAAAAAAAATGTTAAAAAAATCCCAAAAAACAACAACTAATTTCCGGATGTCACAAGATGTTGAGCAAAGATATTAACACTCTAATCTTTTTTTTTTTTTTTTTTTGCAAAATTTTTTTAATTTTTTTTTTTTTTTACTTAAAATCAAATTTCAATGGATACCAAAAATCAGGATCCATAGAATCTTGCACTTATATACAAAACAAGAGCAATGGTAGTCAGAGCAGAAAAGGGCAGAGGCAAAAATTGCAGAAACTACCAAACATTCAATAGACTAACAAACATGCAGCATCTTTTTCCCTTTTTTTCTTGGTACCAATGCAGAATAGTGCGCAAGAGATAATATCATTAGATTATGTATAAAAAGCATTATATTTCATGGAAATACCCGAAAATGTTGAGACCCTAGGATTAGGGAAATGGTTAGTTTTAGGGTTAGGCTACTTCAAGAGTTTCTGTAATCTAATACTATTTATATGTAAAATGTGATTCTAATGATGTTATCTAATGCAGAATAGTGCGCAAGAGATAATATCATTAGATTATGTATAAAAAGCATTACATTTCATGGAAATACCCGAAAACTTTGAAACCCAAGGATTAGGGTAAGAGTTAGGTTTAGGATTAGGGTCAGTGTTAGGCTACTTCAGGAGTTTCCGTAATCTAATACTATTTATAATGTAAAATGCAATTTTAATGATGTTATTTCTTGCGCACTATTCTGTATTAGTACCTTTTTTTTCTTCTTCTTTGTTTTTTTTTTAGACATGATTATTTTCCAAGAATATCAATTCAGTTCTGGTATTGAAGATGCACCCAAGCACACAATTCGATACAAACATATTTCAAACTTACTGCCTTAGCATTTATATTTCTTATAAACAGCTTTTTTATTTTGTGGTTTTTAAATATTTCAACACTGCATGCACGTATCTATCTTACCACTAATAATAAATGTGAAATGTCAGTGAGTCACAGTTTTTTTCTCAACTTTATTCCTAGAGGCTGTAGCCCAACATATCATACCATTTTGGAATCGGGCTGACTCTGCGAACAAATTAAAATCATTTCGAGCCACAATGCTGAAAATGTTGGATTCCTAAGTTTTAATTGCAAATTATTAGTATCAAATAGGAATACTTAAAATCATAGAGTCATGTGTAAATTAGTAGTAATGAGAATAGTTACTTGAACCAACATAGTTGATTGAAAAAACAAATGAATAAATAAAAAGAGCTGACTTTGGTCAACAAGGGTTGATATGCTATAAAACCAACCAGCAAAACACTAATATATTTACTACTAAACATTTCATGCTATCTATCTATATATATATATATATATATATATATATATATAATCCAAAAGTCCAGAGAAGAAATCTTCCTTACGACACAAGAGTTTTATTTTTAAAAACTTGTCGCAGTTTGGGAGCTCAATGTGTGCTCTTAATGTTAGAGTCACAGAGCAAATATATAAGTAAAGAAATAACAAAAGACTTAGAGATTCAGCCATTATAGCATTAAAGCTCCCTGAAATAGACTATAATGCTAAATCTATAAGTCTTTTGTTATTTCTTTACTTATATATATATATATATATATATATATATATATATATATAGGTACTATATTTATAAGTAAACAGTGCTCCATATCATGGATAGAGCATCTTGGTCTGAAGATTGCATAGGCAAGAAACCATCAGTAACCAGGTGCCATTTTCTCCATATCCACACTACCTTAACTTTATATATACATATATATTTCTTTTTTTATTACAATTGCCAGCTGAGGGATAGGATTCATGAAATATTGCAAATCATTTATTTTTTTGTCATACTACATTTCCAACAGCCTTTAATTTTAAATACATTATATTTCCTTCAACACTTTCTTTTAGTTGTTAATATTAGTTAAATATATAGGCCATACCATTTTCATCATATATATATATATATATATATATATATATATATATATATATATATAGATAGATAGATAGATAGAACATTTTATTTTTCCTATTTTATATATTTGTCGGTTTCATATTCGTATCTTTCCCCTATATATATATATATATATATATATATACTAGAAGCAGCTAACTCAGCATTACCTGAGTAGTGAAGGGGGTAAAAAAAAAATTAGTCTCACAAATCCATTATTACTGAATGCGAGTTGTATCCTCATAGTATGCCCCATTAAAATCCCTATGTAAAAAACAAAAGATGTTGCATTGATCCAGCCTCTCTGGAAATAAAAATTAATGTCAACTATTTAAAATATTAAATGCAAAAAAAAAACTATGCTATTATCATTTAAATTTTATTTTTTTAAAAGTATCTTTACTAATATAAATCAAACCTTCATTATTTTTGCTCAAAAACCTGAACTGATGATATTTAATGTGTATGTATATTTACTTTGTTATTAATTGTATTATTTTCGAAGTTTCTTCCGGACATACACATAACTGCCTATATATATATATATATATATATATGTGTGTTTGCATTCATTCAAGCAGATTCAATATAAGTACAAGAACCTCACATCTATTGAGAAAAACTCCTTTCAGTTTATATACAGGCATATATCTCTCACATACAGGAATATCTATATACATGCCAAATGTATAAATGAAAATGTATATCATGAGATTGTATATCATACATATTTGGATTATGCATAATATTATACATAATAAATTATTTTAACATATTATACATAATATACATATTTGGCTTATACATAAAAATGTTTATCATGAAAAAAATGTGATTAAAAAACGTTCTTTTTATCTTCGTTCTTAAAAGTGCTCTGATCCGTTTTCCAAAAAAAGTTTATAATGGTTTGCATATATCAATTAAAATGAAATGCAATGAAGATTGACTTTTTTTTAAAAAAAACCATGTATCACATCAAATACGATTCATTTAAAAAATCTTGGCCATAATGTTTTGGTTCAAAGAAAATGCACTTTAAAAAGAATAACAAAAAAACAAAAAAACAATTTTTAAAAAGTATGGAAAGCACAAAGGATCATTTAATAACAGTCATTGAATATATAAATTCAATATCAAACAGAACAAGGGTTGCTATAATTTTATTACTGGTTTTACTCCATATAATCATTGCTGCTTATTCTATCATCTCAACTCTCTGGGTTTGTAACTTTTCAATCATTAGATTTGGTTTGTTTTGTTTTACGGCATATCAACCTCAGTGGGTCATTTAATGCCGATAAAGTTTTGAAATAAATCAATTCTTAATGCATAATACAATTTTTTTATAAATACATTTTTCTATTTAACCCATAGATGGGACCCTAACAGGTACTACCACTCCGGGTCAGAGTGGACCAGGGAGCAATGGTGTGAATGGGTGCTCCACATTCCCCAAACCTCCAAAACTGGAACCTCACTATCAGATAGAGTTTAACGTCATTCCCAGGACATGTAGACCTGCAGCCACCGCCTTCTAGCACCCATATGATAAAAAGGGGTTGGGGCTTGCCATAAAAGCAATAGGTTGGGAAAATCATATAGGTGCTAGGTCAATCATGAGAGAAAACAGTGCAAAAACCAAATATAAAGAATTAACTTCCATCAACATTTGAGTTTGCAACCATTTTTCATGGACGTCTTCTTTACCATTTTGGTCACAGAAGCTTTAAGGATCAAGGATCGGTGAAAGAAAGCAGCAATAAGAGTAAAGCCAGCAATAAATAATAATTGTGAAAAACTTTATCTCAAATAAATAACAATGTCTATTCATAATATTATATTCTTGAAAACATGAGAATTAGGTTGTTAAAAAAAAAAAGAAGAAAATAAGATTCTTAGAAATAATTACTGTATTTGACAGTATATAAGACGTGTATATATATATATATATATATATATATAATCCAAAGATTGAGTGAAGTAATCTCCCTTACGACGTAGTATTTTTTCAGTTGTCGTAATTTACAGGCTCAATGTGTGCTCTTATTGTCAGAGTCACAGAGCAAAATTTTATTAGGAAAAAATAACAAAAAAAGATATTTAGGTTGCAAGCATAATAGACTATTTCAAGGAACCTAGAGAAATTATCAAGATGTTCCCATCATCAGATTCAAAATGAGGATTCCTTTATTATTCTTGAGTCGGTTGAAACCAGAATTTTTTTTAAAACAGCATATATATATATATATATATATATACACATATATATACTAGCAGAAGTCCCCAGTCCATCACCTGACTAAACAATTGAGGGAACACCAGAGAAAGAGAGGAGTAAGTGAGAGTAGGGAAGAGGAAAATAATTTAACAAATATCTTATTTAATATTATTATTATTATTTCCTTATCAGGTTTTAAAAGATTCACGAAAAATTTGTGTATTACAATGTTCGTCTATTCTAGGAGTTGGGTTTTTGTTTTGTGATGTACAGCGAACATGCCATTCCCCCTCAAGGGGTGTGACTCAGGCACTGGGCAATAAACCCAGCCCTGGGAGCAGGTATTGCCTGGGGGGATGGACCCCCCCGGATCAATCCTGTTAATATTACTTATCCGGTCCAGAGGCCGAAGATCTCTGGACCATCCTGAGAAGCAGGTATATAAGTAATGTTTTTTGCTATAGGTAAAGTGCTCCTGTAATATTTTCTAACTTAATGCTGGGCTTGCTTTAAGTATTACATAGTTAAATTTATACATAATATATAACATACACCAAACATTTGACTCTGACAAAGGCCGTTATTCTTTGTATGCTTAAAGATTTTGTAGTTTTCTATTATTATTTTATTTTATATTTAAAATAATAAATTGAATACATGTATACATGAATAAACTCCGGACTCAAACATGTGTTAGTAAAATAAAATCTATTTTATCCATTCAGCATTTTCTTTCCTTTGTTTATTTTTTCTTTCAACATACTTAAATACACTGAAAACATTTTTCCTGAAAATGTATAACTGAAATGCTAATATGCTCATGTGTCTTTTATGCTGTCAAATATGGTGGTCATTATCTTTTTGATAATTTTATTCATTAAATTAAAAAAAAAAATTAACATATCTGAATATAATGCATGGTAAAAAAAAGTTGTATTTTTATTAAAAATGTAAAACGTTTTTGGTTATTTTCTAGTTGAGTAACATGAGTGACACAGAAAAAACAGAACCCAAATTATCTATTTATTTTCCCATTAAACTAACCCTAAACCCCAACCTTAACCCTTGTTGGACTTAAACATTAAAAAAAAAAATTCAGTTTTATTACAAAATTGTTGGGTTCTGTTTTGTCTGGGTCACCCATTAATATTATGCTCAACTAGGGTTAGGTTGGGGGGGGTTAGGGTTAGTTTAATGGGAAAATAAATAATTTGGGTTCTGTTTTTTCTGGGTCACCCAGTAATATGATGTTACTCAACTAGGGTGGGGTAGGGTTTAGGGTTAGGGTTTAGAGTTAGGGTTGGGGTTTAGGGTTAGTTTAATGGGAAAATAAATAATTTGGGTTCTGTTTTTTCTAGGTCACCCTGTAATATCATGTTACTCAACTAGGAAATAACCACTTTTTTTTTAATACAAGGAGGTAACTCGTGTGAATAGTTTCTGTTAAATTACTTTTTTTTTTTCATTCTAGATTTCGTAAAAAATGACAACAGAACTGAACTTTGTAGTGAGAAATATTGAAATAGCATAGAAAGAGAAAATTTGTTGAATAAAATGTTTGCTTTTGTTTTTTTTGCTTTTTTTTTGCTTTAGATATTAAAAAATTTAGATATTAGGGAAAAGAATTGGAAAGTTTGACAAATTTTAATGAGTAGAACTAAAAGATAATATTGTGACTTTATGATTCTTGCAGACTAACATCCAATTTAAAAAAAAACAAACTTAACATCCTATACCACCTCATTCCACCGGATGGAAGTCACATTCAGTTTCCTAATCTATCCCAAATGATAGCCTTTGTTTAAATGTAATATTAAACATATTTAGAAGTCTTTGATTTATGGGAAATAACAGGTAACTTTAAATGAAAAGGCCATTTTTAGACATTTATTGATATATCCTTATAGGAATGGGGCTCTAGATTTAGAAAATTCTCAACAGGATGTTAAAAAGTTAACAATACACTCTTGAATAATTGCCAGGTTATATATTTGTATTTATACCATGTGAGTGATAAACAAAGGACTTGGGCTGCTTACAGTACCGCTGTTGCTTAAGTGGTCACCCAAATTAAGTACTGACCGTAATCCCTTTTGGGTCATTTAATGCTGAATCAAGTCATTTTAATTAATAAAGGACTTGGGCTGCTTACAGTACCTGCTGTTGCTTAAGTGGTCACCAAATTAAGTACTGACCGTAATCCCTTTTGGGTCATTTAATGCTGAATCAAGTCATTTTAATTAATAAAGGACTTGGGCTGCTTACAGTACCAGCTGTTGCTTAAGTGGTCATACAATAAAGTAATGGACAGGTTCATCGCTGCTTTGGTTTGGTTTATTTGTTTAATGACATATAAACTTTTGTGGGTTGTTTAATACCAAAGCCATCCTTGGAGAAGAACAGTGATGGTACTATTTAACCCATAGGTGGGCGGATGATGGAATTCATACCTTTCCCACCTACCATTACCAGATCTGAAAAATTCTCCCCCTTTTCAATAAAATAATCACCATGATCAGTTGACCAGTCCTATTACTTACAGACAAACAATATAATTATGCTTATTTGGAATGTAAGCTGTAGAGAAAAAAACTTGACATGATAGAAGAAAACTGACAGTTTGAATTCAGCACGCCAGTTTTATTCTAAACCAGGGATCACCAAACTTTTTTCATGGTGGGCCGGATAATTGAAAAAATAACGAGCGTGGGCCACATTATTATTGTGTCCAATACTTGCTAGTCAGAATGAAAGCTCTGAGAAAAAGATGTAAAACAAAATTTATCTTTCCATTTTATATTCATGGATGAGTGGCGTAAGAGGCACAGACTTTTGACCTATTCGTTGCTTCACATTCACTCTTTAAAAATTACCTGTGTTTTTCAAACAGTCATAACAAGTGATAATTCAGGATTACATAAGTAACAAGTGAAATGCTCACATGCACGAAATTTTGTAACGTACCTACAATAGTTAAGTCTATGAAGATTTAGTAAGCTTAACATGATATTTAAATTTAAATGGTATCAGAACATCTTGCGTTGTGTACGTTTTGTAACAAACAAATTCAAGTACCGTCAGCGGGCCTGATAAAATGCCAATGTGGGCAGGATCCAGCCGGCAGGATCCAGCCGGCAGGATATAGTTTGGTGACTCCTTGTCTAAATCAAATAAACTGCCCGCGTCTGTTGTAGGCTGCCGAAGCACTGAGTCTTTCAAATCCTCCATGCTTCCTGTAGTCCGCCGACACTATACCTGATGCCACTCTCCACATACATATGCACACACGTGCATACATACGTGCATATTACTACTGTAAACTGTTCATCTTCCTGACACTAATACATTATTCTGTGTACTTGACATGAGACTTTGAGGAGTTGTGGTGCACCTGAGCACTGTACACAATAAATTTCATTTCATTATTAAATGAAAAATCAAACTCAATAGAAATTATGTCCTAAATTATTCCCCAGTGTTATCTGTATATTCTTACAAAGATACTTAATGCATGAAGGTGAAATGCAACTTTAATACACATCACTTAATAATTTGCATTTTGCGTGATATAAACCCACACCCACACCGAAACTACCGTGCTAGATACATTATAAATTATAAAAACAAAACAATAGTCACCTGTTTGAGTCTAATGGGATCCTGGAATCGAGTGTAAAAAAGGATCTAAAGATCAGGATATTAGTCTGAATGAATCAAAAAGTAGCATCGGAAATGTTTCAACTATTCTGGTTCGATTACAATAAGAGTTAATAAAAAATCCAGTGGAAGTTTTGAGTAAACGGATCATCTCCGCGATCCATTGTTAATTCATGCAAAGGTGAGAAAAACCGCAACCCAAGTCGATTGCATCCGGATTAAATTATGTGTTCTTGACAGAAATAGAAAGTTGATATATTTTATCAGGAAAAAGAAGTCTGCTCGTTAAGTGAGATTCATCTCGTATCTCAGGCGAGAGTCTGCTAGGCGTGTATGAATATACGTATATCGTTGTACAGATATACATGAAAAGGAGTAATAGGTACATATATATCGATACATACGTGGATCTCTTAGGTATTAGACGTTTGAAAAACAAAAAAAAGAAGAAAAATAAAATACATTGGTCACATTCGAGTAAGAAATTTAAAAACTGCTTGTCCAATATAAAGTGTAGATTGTTACTATAGAATAATCAAACTAAGTCCCAATTACCGTCGAATTGGTAAGACACGGCAACAAGCAGTCGTAAATGAATACGAACCTGTCTTGCTGCAACCCTACTGCAGAATGACAGGGTATTTATGAAACTCCACAACATCATAGAAACCAAGCAGCCAATCAGAACTCAAGGAATGGAATTACCCAAATACATGAATGGACTATTCTTGATTTCCATAAATACCAACCGTCTTGGACACTGCTTCAGTTGTGCTTAGCCAGTTGCTGTTGTTCAAAACCAACAGTAGACTGACTGACTGAATAGTTACAAGGCTTGAAACCCTAGTGGATATTTTTCTAACCCCTCACAAGGTTAGATTAACAAAAGGTCTTTAACATAGTGAGCTACACACAAACCGAAGCTCATGTGATGGGCATTGCAAAATAATGCCTGGTTTCATTGGCATTCCACTTTTGGAGGTGATATACCCGGCCCTGCCTTTTTAGGTGAAGGAATAGGTGCTGCCTAGGGGGGGGGATAGCTCCTGGACCACACGATTCATTTCACCCACTCACTCAAGAAGCTTCTACACAAGGTATTTTTAACATGGGGAACCATGTACAAACCGAAGCTCATGTGATGGGCAGTACAAAATAATGTATGGTCTTATCGGCATTCCCCTTTTGGAGGTGCCTAAGGTACTGGGTAATAAACTTGGTCCTGCCTCTTTTAGGTGGTGGCACGGGTGCTGCCTGGTGGGTGGCCGCTGGGTTTGGGTTTGGTTTGTTTTGTTTTACGGCATATCAACCTCAGTGGGTCATATAATGCTGACAAAGTTTTGAAAGATTCATTCTTAATGGATAATCAATTTTGTTTATAAACTCATGTTTTACTATTTAACCCATAGATGAGACCCTAACAGGTACTACCACTCCGGGTCAGAGTGGACCAGGGAGCAATGGTGATGAAGGGGTGCTCCACATTCTCCAGAACTGGAACCTCACCATCAGATAGAGTTTAATGTCATACCCAGGATATGAAGACCCTCAGTCACCGCCTTCTAGCACCCATATGATAAAAAGGGTTGGGGCTTGCCATAAGGGCAATAGGTTTGGGGCAGATGGCCCCTGGGACCACGCAATTCATTTCACCCAATTCAATCAATAGGAAGATGAAAGTTCTACACAAGGTAAGTAAAGCTTTAAACCCTGGTGCTGTCGTGAGAAATGGGGGGGGGAGACAAATTGTTTTACCAGAAGAGCCAAACTATACAATGTATATGGGGAGCCATGCACAAACCGAAGATCATGTGATGACCAGTGCAAAATAATGTGTGGTCCTGTCAACATTTCTCCTTTTGGAGTGGCTCAGGCACCAGGCAATAAATGTAGCCCTGCTCCTTTTAGGCAATGGGATAGGTATTGCCTTGGGGACAGCTGCCTGGGACTATGTGATTGATTTCAACTCACTTGTTTGATAGGAGCCAAAGCTTCTACACAAGGTAAGCAAGGTTTGAAACCCTGGTACTGTAATGACAAAAGGGGGGGGAAGAAAGAAAGAAAAGGAAAGAGAAAGTAAAGGAAAAAGAAAGAAAGAAAGAAAAAAAGAAAAAGAAAAGAAAAAAGAAAAAGAAAGAAAGAAAGAAAGAAAGAAAAAAGAAAGAAAAAAAGAAAAAGAAAGAAAAAAGAAAAAGAAAAGAAAAGAAGAAAAAGAAAAAGAAAGAAAGAAAGAAGAAAAAAAAGAAAAGAAAGAAAGAAAAAAGAAAAAAGAAAAGAAAGAAAGAAAAGAAAGAAAGAGAAAGAGAAAGAAAGAAAAAGAAAGAAAGAAAGAAAGAAAGAAAAGAAAGAGAAAGAAAGAAAGAAAAGAAAGAAAGAAAGAAAAAAGAAAGAGAAAGAAAGAAAAAAGAAAGAGAAAAAAAGAAAAAGAAAGAAAAAAAGAAAAAGAAAGAAAAAATGAAGAAGAAAAAATGAAGAAGAAAAAATGAAGAAGAAAAAAATGGTACAAACTACTTTACCAGAAGAATCACATTATACAATGTATATAGGGAGCCATGTACAAACTGAAGCTCATGTCATGAACAGTGTAAGGTTTGAAACCCTGGTATTGTAATCATAAAAGGAGAAAAAAAGAACTATCCTGTATGATGTATATGTGGAGCCATGCACAAATTGTATTTACTGTGCACCATATGTGTGCAGGTTAGGCACAAGGCCCTATTAATGTGGGACCACTCACAAGCCGATTCATGGGATGGCGGGTGCAAAAAATATGCTGACACCATAAGCATTCTCCCTCAAGGGAGGTGCCTTAGACACTAGGCAATAAACCCAGCCCAGCCCTGCACCCCTGGGATCAATGCCGTTTAATTACTTCACTGGTCCAGTGGCTTCTGGTCTAAACCATGCACAAACTGAAGTTCAAGTGATAACCAATGAAAAATAATGAGGGGTCCCATTGGTATTCCCCCTTTTGGGGAGTCTCAGGTACCAGGCAATAAACCTGGTGACTGGCTCTTTTAGGTGATATGACAGGTGCTGCTTCAAGGTGTGTGTGATGCACCCTGGGACCATGTAATTGATTTCACCTCACCCACCTGATAGGAGCCAAAGATGGAGCACTGAATCTTTCAAAACCTCCATGCTTCCTGTAGTCCGCCAACACTATACCTGATGCCACTCTCCACATACACATGCACACACATACATGCATATTACTACTGTGAACTGTTCATGTTCCTGACTTAACATTATTCTGTGTACTTGACATGAGACTTTGATGAGTTTGGTGGTGCACTGTACACAATAAATTACATTATTATAAGTAAGGTTTGAAACCCTGTTACCGTAGAGACAAAATGGGGGAGGGGGAGAAGGGGGGGGGTGAGAGACAAACTGCTTTACCATAAGAGCCACACTGTATGATGTATATATACTTATTATTATATGTATATAAATATAGGTGAGAAAAAGAGCCAAAAATTGGCTTTTAAAGTTGCAATTGATAGAAAAGTATAAAGAAAAAAAAAAAAAGACTGTATTTGTAGATGCAACGAGAGAAAGTTAGAGATTGTTGCCTAAGCAGAAGATGCTCAAGTCAAATTCATTTTTCACAAAGTAGAGCTCTAGTTATACAAACCTCATTTTATATAAAAAGGTTCCCGAAAGATTAGTCAAGACATGTAGATATGTAGGTAGGTAAATAGGTAGTAAGAAGATAAATATTGAAAATAGATCAAGTTATAAAGTTTGCTATTATTGTGTATATAAATCAAAGTTAGAGAAGGTTGGGGTGGGGGCAGTGTTACTATGATAATAGTGAGATCTGCACCATTCGACAGAACAAGACTTTTAAAAAAATTTTTTATAGTCGTGCTCGCTACTTCTGTTAAATTTGCCAATTTTATTATTTTAGGAAAAAAAATTTTTTTAGAAAAAAAAAAAAAAAAAAAAATTCTTATTTTATTTTTTTTATAAAAAAATTTTTAGAAAAAAAATTTGTTTTTGAAAAAATGTTTTTTTTTTTAAAAAAGAAAATTCTGTTTTATATATATATATATATATATATATATATATATATATATTGACAAATGACTTCAGAATATCAAAGACATTTCAGATTTCTTGAATAGGGAAGGATTAATTCAAGAATCTAAGAAAAAAAAAAAAAGATAAATAAAATAAATCCAGGGAGAAGGGCAATGCCCATAAACAACTAGCCCAGATTTCCAACTTTACTTGTATATTTATACATTTATAAATTAATTACTGTGCAATTCAATTGATTTCTGGATAGCAACACAGAAAGATTGTAAAAAAATAAAAAATTAAAAAAGAATTAAAAAAAAAAAAAAAAATTAACCAGAGTGACATGCAGAACATGATATTTTTACCTAAAAAAAAAAAAAAAAAAAAAAAATTTTTTTAATCATGAAACAAATTTAGGTCCCTTCACTGATGTACAGATTACTTTTAGTTGAGCAACATTTGAATAGAGACCTGAGCCTCGTTCTGATAGATAATTAACCTTTTTGGATCAGTTACTTTTTTTTTTTTTTTCCCTTACCGATGTTCTTATAGAGGAACCTTATATGGTTGTAGGAGGTAAACAAACACAGTTCTGTATGTCATCTATTAAATACTATATTCTACTTGGCCTCATAGTCAGGAAAAACAATTTTGGAAGATATTTTATACTAATAATACTAACAAAAAAAAAAAAAAAAAAATGGTTCAAATATGTAGAAAAATTAGAATGTGATGACTAAATTTAATATTCTATTGTAAAAAATTCACAGGGAAGATAAAGGATGTTTATTCAGGTGAAAATATGCTACAAACAATTACTGAGCAAAAAGTTGAATAAATTTCTCCAGATATTTAAAAAAATTATTTTGCATTCTTTTTATAAAAATTTAAGTTTTTTTTAAAACCATATATATTTTTTAAGATAAAAGAAGAAAAAAAAAGCTTATTGGATACTTTTACTTCTTAAAAGAACTATGAGAAACTATGAGAAACAAAGATAAAAAAAAACCTCAACTTGATCATTTATTTTTGTTCTTTTCTATCTTTCTATTTTTCTTTAAACCAGCAAAGACCCTGAGGAAGATTTGTTAAACAAATCAAAACACAGCAGTGTCAGCTTATTAAACATCAATCATCAATGAAACTTGTGTTTTTTTCAATTTTTATAAAATTACATATTGTCAGATTTACTTTTACTTCTATATATCTATATCTATCATATTTTCATTGGTTATAGAGTATGCTTTTTAGTGTTTAGAGCAGTGTTTCTCAACTGGTTTTCCCTGGAACACTAGGGTCCTGCAAGATTACTAGGGGTTCGATGAGAAACAATAATGAATAGACTAATAATGAATAATTGTCATCTTTATTGTGTATAAACACAACATTCAACATTTTAATTTCGGGCCCTGTTTTAGGTGTTTTTATTTATTATTGTAATTACCTTAAAATAAGTCATCTTCAAATGTGAATTCAAACACAGTTTTGGAACTTAATCGTTACTGCTCACTCAGAAACTGAGGTTACAGTGGCCTGAACTTGTGTTTATACACTATAAAGATGAAAACAACAGCCTGAAATATCATGATTATGAATAATTATGATATTTCAGACTGTTGTTCTCATCTTTATTTAAGCTTCATTCATAAATATACATACACATAGGCTAATAATGGCGCATAATAATTTTAATTCTGCGAAAGTTTCTATCAAAAAGAATTAAATTAAAAAAAAAAAAAAAACCCAAAAACAAAACAAAAACAAAAAACCCAAAAAAAAAAAAAAAACTAACATATGAGGCCAGTAAAAAAATGTACATATATAATAGCTGGTATTTTTTTTTCTTTTTTGGTTAATGATGAAATTATTATTATTTTTTTTTATGCTTTTTAAAAAAAAAAACTCAATAAAAGCTTTTGTTTGATATACAAATAGATATTTTACAAATATGATTAAAAAAATTATATAATCATCAAATAATAATTAGCTTATCTGTCCGGATTATATATAGATCACAGGAGCCAATAAATTTTAAAAAACAATTTTTCATTTTAAATGTTGAGGGGGGAAAAAAGAGTGAGAGAGAAAAAAGATTTGGACATTAAAATTAATTTGAGTCTTAGTGAGACTCATATCAATGAGCTAAGGAAAAAAGATTTTTTTTTAAAAACCCAAAACATTTTGTTATCAAGTTAAGATTATTGCAAAGATTTATTTTTTAATTAAAATCTCTCGTGATAAACAATTTGAAAAAATTAAAATAATCTTGGAGAAAATACATATAACAATATCATATAATAGAGTTTTTTTTTTTGTTTTGTTTTTCTTTTGTTATAACATATTATAATTGCCAATAATGTTAACCTTCTCTCCTCTTTTCGCTCACCCCAAAGGAAACATAACAATGCATTAAAAAAATAATCATATTTGAAGTTTTTTTTTGTTGTTTTTTTTTAAATCATAAGAAAAAAAATCCTATATTCATAGGAATGATATGTCTTTTTTTTTCTTTTCTTTTTAGTTAGTTTTTTTTTTTTTGTTTTTTTTCTTTGTGTATTACATTAAAGTTCCATGCACCAGTTTTGATCAGAATCAATTATATTTTTTTTTTATATATATATTTTTTTTTTTAAGATCAATAAATTCCAGGAATGGAAAAATTTGCATCATCTTGATATGGACCATAGGGGAGTTACAATTCCGGAATCAAACATTTTGTTAACTTTTTTATAAAAGTCCTGCACATAAAAAGCGCTTTAAGGCTAATCCAAAGCCAATCTTTTCTTTATACCTTATTTTTCTGATGCAGGTATCATTGGGGAGCAAGAAAAGTTTTTAGTAAACGGGCCCGGCCATAGTTTACCTAAACTTTTCTCATTCGTCAAATCTGATTGGAAGAATAAGGTCATTTTTTTTAAAAATCTTATTTTTCTGATGCAAGTATCATTGGGGATCGAGAAAAGTTTTTGGTAAACAGGCAAGGCCAAAGTTCCCCAATTTTGAGCAGAAAATATGGTAAAAAAAAAAAAAAAAAAAAAAAAAAGGCTTGGTTTTGGATTATCCTTGCTGCAGTTTTAACCAGGACTATTTAAGATATCTTTTTTTTTTTTTAATTTTTTAAAAAAGTTTTTAATCATTTAATTTAAAAAAAAAATTCACAAGATTTATTCTTCGTGATACTTGTGAAACACTTTAAAAAAATGCATAGCATTTTAATGATAAAATTCCAACCTCAGTGATAACTTTTTTTTTTCTCCTTTCATATTTAGTAAAAAGCAATTGCTTACTTAAATGGTAATAACCATTTTTTGGAAGCTTCTATCCCATATTTATGAAAAAAAAAAAAAAAAAAAAAAAAATTGAACTGGATGATGGATTGATTTGGTTTGTTTTTTTTGTGTATATATTTCTGAGCAGTATTTATGCAAATAATCGTTGTATAAATAATAATACTGATGATGATGATAATAATAATGTTATTTTAAAATTTGACTTGGCTTTGTATTAAAGCACCTGGGTGTAAGAAGAGACAAAAATCAGGAGACTCAGTTCTTTCTCAGTTGTAGTATACTTTCAAGAAAAAAATTAAGCTACCGAGTTTAAAACTTAAAAAAAAAAATTTTTTATCTGTAATAAACTTATTTTTAAGAATGAGAAATGGATAATATACGATATTGGACAAAAAAAAAAAAAGAAAAAAAAAAGTGAAAAAAAAAAATGAAACATTTTTTTATTATATCTGCAAATTTTAATGAAATTTCAATGGCTTAGCCACACATAGGGAGTGATTATTTTACTTGATTATTGTTGAAGAGAAAAGTCCTAATTTCTTAAAAAGTAAATTCTCAGAAATAAAAAGAAAAAAAAAAATGAAGATTTCTCAGAATGTTCTCTTTAGAAAATTGACTTTTTGCTACAATTAAGTTGAAGTTTCATTAAAATTTGTGGCAAAGTCATAATTTTTTTTTTCAAACAGAAAAGTCTCAGAAAGACCAAAAGGAATTCTCAGAATTTTGTTTAAATTAAAATGACTTTTCATTACCACTAGGAGAATTTTGACAACAAAGATTAAGGAAAATAATCACTTCCTATCTATACCTAAGCCATTGAAGTTTCATCAAAATTTGTGGCAATAATAAAAAAGGGTCCAGTTTTTTCCAGTGATTTTTTGTTGTCCAATACTTATATATATATATATATATATATATATATATATATATATATATATATATATTTACAGCATAATTTCCCTTTAACTATTTTTAAAAAATTCTGGAAAATGATAATCCTGGTAATGCATAAGGATAATTTGCTCTAATGAAAAAAAAAGCCCAGTGAAATCTTGTCAAACATTTTTTGTTTTTCAGATGAGGGTTCAGAACCCCCCTTAAAAAAAAAAAAAACACCCAATTTATTTTTACCGCCAATATTTACTATGATTTCCAAGTCCAAATATACATGCAAAGGTTATTAACAGGAATGTGCCTGGGTAGTTGGTTTGTTATTTATCATTTGTTCATTAGAGATAGAAAAAAAATCCCAACAGAAAACTGCTAAGACTTCTATACAGGGTTATATTTATATTATACTAGAAGTGGCTACTCAGCATTGACTGGGTAGAGGAGGAGGGGTTAAAAAAAAACAAACTCTGGTGTATTGATTTGTTTATTTTTGAGATTCACAAATACTAGACATTTTTTTAAGTAGAATTTCAATGTTATTTCTATGTATATTTTAATTTTTAAATATCTTTGAATATAAATCAAATCTTCATAATGTTGAAAGCAAAGGTTTTAATACTAGAAGGAGGGAACCCTGGTGTATTGATTTGTTTACTTTTGAGATTCACAAATGCTGGACATTTTTTAGTAGAATTTCAATGCTATTTCTATGTATATTTTAATTTTTAAATATCTTTGAATATATATCATTTTTTTGCACAAACACAGGAACTGTTGATATTTAAAGGTGTACATATATTTACTTTGTCGTTAATTGTTTTATTTTCTACTTTCATTCAGATACATACACACCAACTGCCCTTATATATGTATGTATAGATAGATAGATAGATAGATAGATGTATTTATATACAGGATTATATTTGATACTAATATTTATTAGACTAATTTATAAAAAAGATAAAACATTTAGATAACATAAATATTGATTTCTCTAAACATAGTTATCTAGGCAGATTTAAACTTAAAATGCTCCTTTATAATATATATATGTTAAAAGAAAGGAAATTAATCCGACAATATGAGTAAGAAAAGGTGGAATGAAAACATCACACAATGCTGTTAAAGAAGAAAACAATTTATAATATAATCATAGCTGATACTGATCAATATTTCGATTTTACAAAAATCATCATCAGAGCTCATTCACTCCCGTAGTTGTTTGGGTCGGAGAGGAAAGTCATTTTGACTTTCCTCTCCGACCCAAACAACTACGGGAGTGAATGAGCTCTGATGATGATTTTTGTAAAATCGAAATATTGATCAGTATCAGCTATGATTATATTATAAATTGTTTTCTTCTTTAACAGCATTGTGTGATGTTTTCATTCCACCTTTTCTTACACATATATATATATATATAAAGAAAAAAAAAGAAAAAAAGCGATTTGATATGTTTTTGTTTTTTGAGAAAATATAATAAATTGTTTGACTTTTTTGTAGGAGTCATTTGATAGCAAATAATTAAACTTGTTTAGGACTAAAAATTATATGGAAATAATCAAACCGTCATTATAGTGAAATATTATGATTTACTCTCAAAAAGGTACCAACTCATTTCTATATCTTAAAGGTAAACATATCAGAAATAGTATCAATTTTGTGTTAGTATAAATCTCACTAAAGAAGAAACATTTGCTTTTTTATTAGTTTAAATTCTAACAAACATTTTCTGAATATTTTTGTTTGGGCTTTGTTCATTTTTTCTTCACATTTTTGGATTTCCCTATATATATATATATATATATATATATATAATATATATATATATATATATATATATATATATATATATCAATAAAGGAAGAACTCAATACAGTAATCCCATAATAAATTTATTTCGACAAAAATTGGGGCCCATATAAATCTAAGTTGATTTAAACCGGCTCCCCAAATTTTCGCCTCATCAGATGGGTCTCAACTCACTTGAGCTCTCTTTAGTGATTTAATGATTCACTGTATTTATACATACTGGATCATCAATATTAGTACAGTGGATCTTGAAATCACATATAGAATCATCCCTTACTACCAAGTTTTGGATAAATCTCTTATATATATATATTTATTTATGGTGATTGCCACTTCTTCACAGAAGAAGGCCATTTCTACAAAGTGCGGTTGTGAGCACACAAGTGGGTCAGAAGTCCAGCTTTGCTTTTACATGTCCTGTCGCATAAAAGACACGGGAGACCTCCGCCTTTCACTCATACAGACACGTTTTTCACATGGTCGTCTTTCCTCATGAGACCGCATATGACTCCAGAGACCAGCCGTGAATATATATATATATATATATATATATATATATATATATATATATATATATATATATATGTGTGTATGTGTATGTGTGTGTGGTTGACTCTCTTATTGTAAACAATAAATGAGTGTGAATGACAGATTTTGAGCCACTCAGTTGCCAATCAACCTGCACTACGATTTTTTAAAAAGTGATCTGTTGCTTGTGCGATGCAAAGCACACTCTCTCCATCAAAAATAACATAATATATATAAGTGCACTGTGTGACACACGTTAGGTGTTTGTTTTGATCGCATGTTGTTTTATCACAGAGTTTGACCTCTCCGGGACATTAGGTATATGGCTGGTTACCATACACCTAGTGGATTTCAGTGTTCAAGGTACACTTTATTCGGGAGAACTTTGTTTTCCTGAAGAAGGTGTACCTTGAACACAGAAACTGTGGTAGAGAGTAAAACTTTTTTTTTTACAACTATACATATGTGGATGACTAGGTATTATATATATATATATATATATATATATATATATATATATATATATATATATTTTGCAGTTACCATTAAATCCACCAAGCAAACAAATATAAAATACTATTTACTTCTGGATTTAAAAAAAAACTGAAGAAGACCTTGAAGATTCATGCTACTGTGAGAATCTAGTCGGTAATTTTAAACATATAGATAGATAGATAGATAGATAGATAGATAGATAGATAGATAGATTATATATATAGTGGGTTTTGGTGTAATGAGTTTTCCTTCTAATACATAAGTATGATAAACGTGTTTTCTTCCTCCAGGTTGAATGGGTCAATAAATATATCCCTGTATAGATTAGTAGTAAAGTAGTGTTTTATGTTAGGAATCTTATAACTTTATTCATCTAGTATTTATACTCAGCTCAGATTTGGTGTATAACTTTGTCTTCAGGAATTAACCCTTTTCATACAAACTTGCCAGATACGTACATTTGTTTATGACCAATGCTCGTTGAGCAGGTACACAATATATAAATTTGTTTCAAATTTGAATTTAGAAATTTACCCTGGAAAGTGTCAAAATCTACCAGAATAAATTTTAAAAAAAATAAAAAAAAAGAAGTTATATAAGATGATTTAATATATTTATCAAAAAAAGAAGAAAAAAAATTTAAAAATGTGGAGGAGGCGGTATGACAGTTAACAGCACAGAAAAAGGAATCAGTAGACCAGAGTTCAAATTTCAGCTGAGGCTGTTTTATGTTCACTTTACACCTTTATGCCCTTGAGGAAGGCATGAATTCACTTCTCCCTGAGTGCTGTCCATTATTGTAAGATATAGCTGATATGCAAAGATTATTGACAGAAATGAGAGTGGGGGTGAACATATACCACCTTTTTATAACTATCTTATCCCCCAGGCAGGAGCAGTAAAAAAAAAAAAAAAAAAATAAGAACAACTGCTTATCTAGAAAAAAAAAAAAAAAAAAAAAAAAAAAAAAAAAAAAAAACCCAGAAATTCTTTGATAATTATATACAATTAAATGCTATCAGAAACTCTGCTTTTTATATCTTTCTATAACAAACAAGAGATAACTTTATCAAATCATTTTAAATCATCAGATCCCTGATCAATACAATTATGATGACTTTCTGGATCTGTATTTTTTTTTGTATCTTATAGTTTATGCTCACTTAAATGCACTAATCATTGTAGCTTTATTTTTCTATAATTTTCTATCTGAATCTGCTAGATACACTTAAATGAACTAATCATTATAGGTTTCTGGATCCATATTTCGTGCAGTACCTTGTATACTATGCTCACTTAAATGTACTAGTTACTGTGGCTTTCTGGATCAACATTTTTCTTGTATCTTATATGATATGCTCACTTAAATGTACTGATCATTATAGCTTTATGTATCCATATTTCATGTATCTTATATGATATGCTCACTTAAATATACTGATCATTATAGCTTCATGTATCATATTAGTGTAGTATCTTATATGATATGCTCACTTAAATGTACTGATCATTATAGCTTGAGGTATATATTATGTATCCTATATGCTATACTCAGTTATATGTGCTAATCATTGAAACCTACAGGGTCATCTAGTTCAACACTTTAATCCTCTCCCAAATTATTTCTGTGCATTACAAATTCAAAATACCCAAATAAAAAAAAATAAAAAAAATAAATAAAAAAAGGAAAAAAAACCCCAAACATTAGCAGTCTTGTTAAGACAGAAAGCAACATGGAAACAATTATTTCTTTACATGGTATTATATATAGATACAAATATATAGGTACAAAAAATGCATAAAACACAAACCATCTGTATTACTTAAAGATAGACTCCTTGTCTATCCCAGTCGGTCCGTAGCGATTAATTTAAACCACAAAAAAGTTTTCAAAATTCAATGGAAGCTTCAAAAGGTCTGTTCCCTGTGTTGACTCATTTCTTCTTTTTCTTCTTCTTTTAAAACATTTTTTTTTTTTTTTACACATATAAACAAATGCTAATATGGGACGTGAATTCACAGTCAGTCTGTGGTGTGAGTAGTTCAATGTATTTTGAAATAAGAGTGTTGGCCTTGCGTATTTGATCACGATAACTTTCATACTTTCTAACTGGATCAAAACTTTTAAATTGTTTAAATTAAGAAATAAATTAGTTAGAAATTGAGCAAAAATGCCGATTTATGAAAATCTTTTTTTTTTCTTTTTTTAAATTTTTTTTTTTTTTTACATAATTTTTTAGTGGTTAGTCATTATAGTACAATGTGAGTGAATAAATTTTAAATTTTTATAATAAAAAATTCACATAGTGATAAACATGTTGGCATAATCCCTTCTGCAGACTTGTATTTGACCTTTTAATTTTTTTAAAAACTTGACAAAAAAAAAAAAAAAAAAAAAAAAAAAAAAGGGGGAAAAAAAGAAGGGTCCTTGATAATTTAAAGGTTGGTGTATAGCTACTAATAAAATGAGCAGGTCAATTTGTTTGAAAAAAAAAAAAAAAAAAAAAAAAAAAATCAAATTATTAAGTTAGAAAAGATTTTAAAAAACAAGTACTTGATAACTTAATAATTGGTGCATTTAAAAAAAAAAAAAAAAAAAAATTAAACTATCAAGTTAGAAAGAAATAGATAAAAAAAAAAAAAAAAAGAATCCTTGATAACTTAAAATTTAGTGTATTTGTTTGAAAAAAAAAAAAAAAAAAAAAAAAAAAAATGATCTTTATAATTTAAAGGTTGGTGTATAGCAACTAAAAAATGTGCATATCATTTTGTTTGAGAGGCAAAAAAAAAAAAAAAAAAAAAAAAAATCAAAACAAAAGATTTCGGACCCCCCACCCCCAGAAAAAAAAAACAGTCCTTGATAACTTAAAGTTGGTGCATTTGTTAAAAAGAAAAAAAAAAAAAAAAAAAAAGCCCTAAATTAATCAAGTCTTGAGCGTTTCCTTCATTCACACCACTACAACAACAACGACCAACTGCATCATTCCATTTTAAGGATGAATAACAGATTGGGAAGGATCATGCAGAAGAACATCATTCCGATAGAGATGAAGGGTCAATTTGTTACAAGGTCATTGATGCACGACGAGGGGGACAGCCAAAACTGAGCATTTCTAGGGAATAGCCACATAGATGACAATCAATCCTCTAAGGCCACGAGGTTATTTACCTGAAATAAAGAAAAAAAAAAAAAAAATCAATCAAGTAATTATACCATTGAAACATCCAGAGAAAGTTAGCAGAGATAAAGAGACAAGATAAAGAGATAAGTTTATACCAGGAAAGGAAAAGTCAGACACATGGTCACCAAAAAATTCCACTCACTTTATATTACTGATCATCATAAGAAATGAATTCGGCAATCAGAGTTCAAATCTTACGCAGGTTTTGCACTTTACACAGGGCTAATACCTTTGAGAAAGGTGTAATAAACAGGGTAAGGGACCGGGTTAGCTCAGTCGGTAGAGCGTTCGGCTAGTAACCACAAGGTTCCTAGGTCGATACCGGTCCCCGCCAACTCAGCGTATGAGTAGCACAGGGATCTGTGCGGTAAAGTAAGGAGCTGATGTTAGGTGTGTCGCTCCACCTCAGATGCTATAACACTCTCCTTGGTCTAGCGCTATTGAAAAGGGGATAGACTCCCTCGCTGACTGGCTGATACCGACTTTAGGCCGCCCCGTTGACTTTTACTTAGTATGCAAGTGTATGGTGACGGGAAAAGAACAGACACGGATTTTGAGTTTCAAAATTGTATTGAAAAAATAACATGAGAACGATGAAAAGCTGAAATTGAATTTAAGAGAGAAAGTCTGATTTTGGTGATAGTAGTAAAATGACTAATAAAGTCATTAAAAATGTCAGGATGGCCGAGTCAGTTGTAGTGTAGGTGGAGAAGTGGGCAGATGAACCAGTGGTAGTGGTTAGGTGTTGATTAGATGGGCAAGTCTTGTGTTTTTAGTAGTCGTTAGCGGTTGTATCATGTATCAGTCGGCGTACGATATGGTATCGCTGAACGAAGTGGAATTGTTTGTTTGTTGACTGCCTGTAAGGTCAGATTTGGGTAGAGGTAGGTGAGGGTGTAAATCGGCGCCTGTGATGTATGTTCATTTGCGAGGTCGGCGCCGTCGATGTGTGCGCGACACTGACGCCTGAACCTCTCTGTCTTGTTGGCTTTTCAAAGCCGATTTTATATAGGCCTGTGTGATCTGAAATTGGCTCACTGAAAACTTTTTTGTTTTTTTTGGGGGAGAGCTTTCTATTGGATGAAAATGTGAGTTTATTTACAAAATTTTATTTTTATTTTTTGGGCATTCTTGTTTTCCAACCAGAACTTCAATTTGGAGCTTATGCGCAAAGACGTGTTAAATTGGTCACTTCTTTTTAGGCTACCATGGAGTAAACTTCCGGTTGGCGTCATAACTTATGTTTTGTTTGTTGTCGAGTGTGTGTATCTTTTTTATTGCCGTGTGTGCGCGAATTGAATTGGTAATTAGTGAATCGGGAGATATCTATTATTGTTTATGTAACAAAGGTATGCATTCTACTATTCTCCGTCTCCTTGAAGCTGTGGTGTGGGAACATGGGCGGAGCTAAGTTGATAGGGTTGGTAAAACTGAAAGATAGAGAACGTGTTGACTCCATAATGCATGAAAATATTCTAGTAATGGTGCGAGGATGGGGAATGGGGAATAACAAAGTTGAAGAATTAGTTAGGCTTAAACTATAGTAGGAGAAATTTTTTTTTAGGGTGGCAGATTTTGTGTAGTATTAAGAATGGCAGCTTGGTTTAAATTTGGCATCTTAAAGCTATTAACAATTATTTTTATTAAAAACAGTGAAATGTTGAGAAAACCGGGTCTACTGTTTATAGTTGGTTATAGAGGACTAGGTAATTTTCACCTTTAGTTGTTAAAATTCCTAGCATAAAATTGTGTGCACGTAGTATCTGAAATGAACTTAATTGTTATTAAGAACACATTTTATGATATTTTTGTGTCAAAGCATGCAGTTGTATTGGTTTCGAAAAAGTTTCTAAGATTTGTTTATTTCGCACGGAGACTTTTAAAATAGCTACCGGCTTAGTTCAAAGTGAAAATCAAGGGAGGTTACTCTAATTGCCTTATTTGCTAGGAATTTTGACAACTAAAGGTGAAAATTACCAAGCACTATATAACAGATTTTTAAAATTTTCTTGTTCTTGTGCAGACTAGAAAAGGAAGTTACCTGGAATCAGGTTTGGAACATCGAGAAATGTTTTTTGCTTGTTGTCCATGTTTTTGGAGCTGGGGCAGTTCATGAGGAGGTGTTTCATGGTCTGATCCTGGAAATGAAACAAATAAGAAAAATACATTAATAAATCAAGCAATGAATATATGAGGGTAATCCCGAATGTAAGCTTTCCAAAATATTTAAAAATCAATGTAATATTTATTGTTGTAGCGATTGTCTGCCCCTGTTGGGATGGACATGGGTCCAAAAGGGTTATCTTCCCTTGATGCTGTATTTAAACAGTAGCCCAGGAAAATTCTCAGTCTCTTTTCCCTTGGTCTAGCAACCATTAAACATGTACTAGACCCCTGGTGTCTCTGTCCCTTAACTCTTAACATCCTGTTGAGAATTGTTTAAGTCCCAAGCCCCATTCCTATAAGGATTTATCAATAAATGGCTAAAAATGGCATTTTCATTAAAATTTACCTGTTATTTCCCTTAAAACAAAGACTTCTAAATATGTTTAATATTACATTAAAACAAAGGCTATCATTTGGGCAGATTAGGAAAACAAATGTAACTTCTGGCCGGGTGGAATGAGGTGGTACAGGACGTTGAGAGTTAAATGGGAAGCTTTGCCCCCAACCACCAGTAAGTGACTTTCGTATTCATTATGAACTTTCTCATTTCTTTAGGACTTTAGTCCCATGTGCTTCTGTATCTATGTTGTATTTTATGACGACTTTACTTACGTACCCCGCTCTCTCTCTCTCACTTCCTGGTGTTCCTAAAATCATTATCTGGTCATGGAGTGGGTACTTCTGCTAGTTACTTATGTTACATAATTATTAGATTCCTAATACTTATGTACAGTAGTGTAGAAACCAAAATGGCTGTTATAAGTGCAGCTGGTGGCCTTGAAAGATTGAATGACAAGGCTTGACCTCAGTCCTGATCCTCCTTCTGGTGGATACAGTGAGAATCGGTGGAGAAGACCCTCTTCCGGTTTAGATCAGAGAGAGTTTTAGCTAGATCGGCCAAAACCACGATGGCGGTAAGTTGTGTTATGCACGGTGCCGACTCAATCTGCGCAGGTAGTCTGGTGGGGATTTCGAAATAAAATATGATCTAAGTGAATCGAAGTCAATGACACAGGACTTCTGATAAAGAGAAATCCCCAGTGGAAGACCAGACACAATGTCCCCAAGACAAAGTCCAGACGCTAGAAGAAGAACATAAGATACCTTTGTTTGTTTGTTTTGTTTTACGGCATATCAACCTCAGTAGGTCATTTAATGCCGATAAAGTTTTGAAATAAATCAATTCTTAAGGATAATACAATTTTTTTTATAAATACATTTTTCTATTTAACCCATAGATGGGACCCTAACAGGTATACCACTCCGGGTCAAAGTGGACCAGGGAGCAATGGTGGATGAATGGGTGTGCTCCACATTCCCAAACCTCCAAAACTGGAAACCTCACCATCAGATAGAGTTTAACGTCATTCCCAGGACATGTAGAACCCGCAGCCACCACCTTCTAGCACCCATATGATAAAAAGGGATTGGGGCTTGCCATAAGGGCAATAGGGTTGGGAAACGTAAGATACCAAAGATGAGCAGAAGAATAATAGAAGTAAAAAAAAGGATATACAACACTTATAAGTATATAATTTACTTACCTCAGTCAAATGAACTGGTGAGAGATCTAATCTGTTGACAAGGCTGATATTGGCTCCAGCCTCAAGTAATAAGGCCACAAGCCTTATGTCATTAGTGCATACAGCTTCATGTAGACAAGTGCTACCGACATGATTACGCTGGTTGACTCGAGCACCATGCTGCGAAAATAGAAACAGGATTAATGAATATAAACATACACACACATTAATATATATAATATACTAATCTTATTAGTAAACCGTTGTGGCAAGAAAAAAAAAAGGCAAATAGTTTGATAGTAAAAATATACTACCAAACTTCACCTGGGGGGAAAAAAAAAGAAAAAAAAAAAAAAAAAAAAGAAAAGAAAAGACCAAGAGGGTTGTACCAACTGAAAATAATTGATTAACACTATAACACTTAGCCAAAAGAAAAGAAAAAAAAAATTTTATATATATATATATATATATGAATAAATAAACTGTTAGGATTGTTTAAAGCTAAAATGTAAAAAGTGCTTGAGACCTGAGTAGAGCAAATAATAAAGTTAAACCTAATGAGTCAGATACACCTACTAATAGCATACATACAAATAGTAATATATATATATATATATATTTCACTTTTGCCCTCCCTTAATAATCGACATGGATTTTTTAATATATCACCGTTTCTAGCTAAAATAGTTTTAAATAACTACAAAATACCAGGCTTCATTTAATTATTTAGTTATCATTCCCACTTTGTCCCCTTTGTCTCTCATAAAATCAGTCCATTAATACTTTTTCTTGTCTTTTGTTGAATGCATTTCTTCGAGTTGTGTCACGCGTCATGACATCTTTGTGTGTGTGGATTGCAACTTGTCTTTAAAAAAAAATAACGCTGAACAAATACAGTTACACAACAAAAAAGATTTTATAAAGATTTTCATCTCCTGTCATCTATAAAACATCCATCAATTTCTTCACCCCAAGATACATCCTGATGAAGGTTTAAAGAAACCAAAATGTTTAAACATCGATAAATAAATTCATCCTATTTTCGGAACACTTGTTTTTTTTCAAATTTCTTAATATTGTCGGATTTATTTTCCGTATTTACTCCCATATATATATATATATATATATGAATAAGATATAATGAAAAAACAAACGATGTTTACAACTGAAATAGGCTCATCAGAAGAGAAAGTGTGCAAACCGTTTCGGGGCCCAATTCTCTTGACGGTTTAAAAAGCAACACTCGGCCCATCCTCAACTAATATGAGGACCCTATTGCATTATAATGTATCAACCGCACGTGGGTCGGTCATCAACAAAAATATAAGACTATATAATATTATATAATATTAATTGAGGATGGGCCGAGTGTTGCTTTTTAAACCGTCAAGAGAATTGGGCCCCGAAACGGTTTGCACACTTTCTCTTCTGATGAGCCTATTTCAGTTGTAAACATCGTTTGTTTTTTCATTATATCTTATTCATACTGTCGGATTAATTTCCATTTTATTTTCACATATATATATATATATATATATATATATATATGGTCCCCCTTTCATAATACCCATGCAATGATTTAAAAAAAAAAAAAATCCCATTTTATAAGGTGTAAAATGTAGTTGATATTGTTGATATAATATTGTACCTCAAGCAATATGGCTGACATTGTTATGTTGGCAGTTCGGCAACAATGATGTAAAGGACTGTTTCCACAATGATCTGCCAAGTTCACTTTGGCCCCATTTGACAACAGTAGCTCCACTAACTGTAAAGAGAATCAAGAAAAAAAAGAATTAATGATAATTTGATTATTACGACATTTAATATGCTTACTTAAGAACTATTACCATATAGTTCAATATGTAAAAAATATGATAATCTTGATATAACTTTCTCACTCTTTCTTTCTTTCTTTCTTTCCTTCTTTTCATCATTTCTATCTTTCCCCTACTCTCTTTCTTTCTTTCTTATTATATTTTTTGTGTAGCATGTCCTTTTTCTTCCGTTTTTTTTCTCTTTATAATAAAAACGGAATGGTGCATTATTTAGCTGAAGTGACGACACTCATAAGAAATAAGAATTCGGGGGTTAAGCAACACTGGATGATCAGGAATTACTTTTTTGCATTTCATCTTGGACACTTTGAACAGTCTCACTTTTAATTGTTTACATACACTTATACAGTTTCAGGTGACAATTCATAATCTATTAGTAATGGAGATGCGCTTCCGGTTTTTGTCTGTAACAGTAGCAATAGGACTTGATGTGACCAGCCAATTGATCGGAGGGGGCCTCTCTGATTGATCCTTACTTTGGCTAGATGGGCAAAGTAAAGTATTGTATGACATGGACTGCTCATCCCCCAGGATTCCGTCCTTAAGCATCACGGGTCGCCATCCACATATATGATTTTGAAGTGAATAGTTTGAGCAGTCCAGCTTTTTAATCATCAGGTGATTTAGGGCGTTCTGGTAGATAAGGGATTAAATATTAAATCTACACTGTTTTGTCTTTTTGTATACAAGAGAATATCAACAGGTTAACAATGGATTTAGTAGAGTGTGTTTATTTTATTTCTCTGAATGTTTGAGATGAGGCTTGATGATTAGTATTATCTACGGTATTCAGACTATTGTCCTCATCTTCATTGTTATCTGTACAACGTTTTGGCTGATGTGCCCTCCAGCTTTCTTCAGGTATTTCTTCTCGGACTCTGGAACCTTCTTGTTGTAATCGGGAGCCATCAGGGATTTTGAACCTAACCCTTTATTCAATCCACGGATATCCTGTTCTCATTCCACTAACCATAGCTGAAGTAGAGGCGTTAAGCTGTGTTAATTATTATTCTATGTTACTGCTACCCTTGACCAGGATTGAACCTGCAGTCCAGAGATAACTGTCACTTAGAACCGTCTTAACCTAACTCCTTTATCCACTAGGCCATGTGTCCAATTGGACTGTGTTTATTTTATTAGGGAGCCATTATTACAAGGAAATGAGTTTCATTTTCATTAGCTTGGGAGAATTTAAAGAATGGGATATAAGAGGGAGCAATTTGTTATTTATACACATAACATATACCTGAGGGCATTCAAGCATAGTGCAATCATTACAGCTAGTCCCACAGCTCAATTACAGATTGTAGGTAAATATTGTTTTGGCTTTATAAACTGGTAGAAATAATTTTCCATCAGACAGGATGGAGGAGAAGAGGAACAATATGACTTACTGTAACAAGGCGATATGTGTCACATAGGCCAACTCAAGTTGTAGTAGCAGTCTTCATTATTAGTAGTCGTTAGGTCAGAAACAACATACATGCAAGTTGTATAGTCACAAGGGGCTTTGTATTTATTTCTAGGCTCGTGGGCTGTTTTTGGAGAGAAGGAAAGGCAGAGAGAAGAGAGAGAGGGTACGGTCAAATTACTCCGTCGTAAATCATGTTCACTACTACTATGCCAGACCCATCCGGGGACCCATGAGCCAGGTCTGACTCCCACCAGAGCCAAAAAGGAAAAGAGGCAGATTTTCTCTTCTACTGTTTCTCGTCCTGGCGTCACATCCAGTTCCGGTCAAAACCCCGGAACCTCCATTTTTATTTTTTATTCTATTTCCGGGGTCATTCTTCGGTCAAATTACTAGCACCCTGCTTAGTGTTTACTCTTCCAAATTTTAACCTTTGCTTGTTCTTATTTTTCCTTTCTCTTTCAACGCCTGTAGACCACAATAATTACGCTACACTCACCTCTGTATTATTGCTTTTGCATGCCATGTGCAATGGCGTAAAGCCTTCTTCAGACATGCAATTGATATGTGCTCCTGATTCCAACAACAGTTTTGTAAGTTCTACACTGTTCTGTTGGACTGTTAAATGAAGTGCTGTAAGCCCCTCTGAATTGTGCCCATTGACATCTACACCCACTTCTTTCTCTACCAGTTCCTGGATTAATAGAACGAACACGGAGAGAAAAAAATACATTAGTATGTTAGAACATCAAATAATACAATGGTTGAGAAATATAAGCAAAATATATATATATATATATATATATAATACACACATACTGCACAAAGAAAAAAATGAAACAAACAAAAACTCCAAATAGCCAATTTATACATCAAACAATACAAACCATCCTTAAATAAGATTAATTTGAAATACAGCTGTCACATTTTAAAATGCCTATAACCCATTTCCTGCTAATTCTCCTCCTTCCAGCCCCTACACCACTTAATATGATTTCTGAATTAATAGAAGGAACAGAGAGAAAAAAATACATTAGTATGTTAAAACATCAAATAATACAATGGTTGAAAAATATAAGCAAATATATATCTATTAATAATGGAGATTCGCTTCTGGTTTTTGTCTGTAACAAAAAATTACGTCACTGCTTACGTCACATTACCCAAAATCGTCATAACATAGAATAAATACTCAAAATTTGAACATGCAACATTAGACAGTCCTCATTGTTTTTTAAAACAAGTCTTAATAAATACATGACTGGTATTATATATCTATATATAGTTTGTTTTATTTTAATACATATTTAAAGTTTACATTTCAAATTGTTTTATTTTTTAATCCTTTGATGAATTTGATGATTTTACTTACTTAGGGTACAAACTCGCTAACAATGAATTTTAAAATCCCATCCCTCAGGCAATATCTTTCAAAAATTAATTTTTACATCGCCCGGGGGCGTTTTTTTATATTGCTAGTATATATAATACACACATACTACACAAAGAAAAAACAAAACAAACAAAAACTCCAAATAGCCAACATCCTATACATCAAAAAATACAAACCAGCCTTAAATAAGATTAATTTGAAATAGCTGTCACATTTTAAAATGCCAATAACCCATTTCCTGCTAATTCTCCTTCTTCCATCCCCCACACCACTTAATATAATTTCTGAATTAATAGAAGGGATGGGGAGAAAAATACATTAGTATGTTAGAACATCAAATAATACAATGGTTGAGAAATATAAGCAAAAATATAAAGAATAAAAGAAAAACAAGGAATAGACCCCAAACTTAAAATGGGAAATAATATAAGAAATGCTATGAATACAGGGCAGGAGACAAATTCTGACAAATTTACACGGAGAAAAAACTCGCTATATCTAATTACAAAAAAACAAGCAAACTACTAAACCAAAGAAGAGAAATTCTAAATGCATGGAGACATAAAAAAGCATGGCTCCTTAACCATAAAAAAAAAAAAATAAAAAAATAATAATTACAACACATTTTTATTAATTTTTGATTTTTAACCTTTTATGCAAATTTTTACCCAATCAGATAATAAAAGACATTTGTAATAACCACCGTCAGTCAAAATAATCCTGAAGAACCATTCATGTGAAACCTAGGTAGGTACTGTCTGACTCATGTAGCTCCTTATATATACATACACACACACACACACACACACACACACACACACACACACACACACGTGGGCTAGTGGTTAGAGTCGTGGAAAATGGACTCGTCGGTTCGAGTTAAATTCCTAGACGAAGCTGTTGGCATTTCACATAGCGCTAATACCCTTGGGAAAGGTATGAATCCATATATTATCCCTCCAGCTATGGGTTAAATAGTAGGGCAGACTGGGCTCTTTAACCTTGGTAGGTAACCAGTCTAGGAGAGGGATAACTCTGAATTCAAAATTCCTGAGGTCAGTCGTTGATTGGGTTCGTGGCATTCCTTGATGCACCAATTCTTTCCTATCGACTGTGCCAAAAAGTGTGGAATGGCGCAACACAAGCCTTCACCACTATAAACAAATCACTGTCTTGGTTGTTCACTGGATGAACACTCATGCGTCGAAAATCGACGAGAGAGTCCATTTTTTTTTTTTACATATACACACACATATATACATACGTATATTTGTTAGGACCAGTCCTAACGAAAAAATACATAGAGATGTTCCCCATGATCAGGAGGGGGACAGTTGCCTCCTGTGACAGTGCCTTGTGGTGGTCATGGACTGGAAGGACAGGATCCAGCTATAACACATGGCTTTAATGACATGTTATATTTTGGTCACATATAAAATCAGCTTTTTTTTTGTATTGAGCACTGTGAAAAATTTTGTGATTTGGAGATGCTTATGGCATTGAATGGTCTGTGTTGGAATATATATATATATTTATATACTGATATTCCGAGGGACCTCACATCAGTGAGGGGGGGGCGATGTTGCTTTTTAAAACCGTAGAGAGGAAGGCCCTGAAACGGTTGCACATTCTCTCCTGATGATCCCATGCATTTGTAAACATCTTTTGTTTTTTCAATATATCAAATTCACATATATATATATATATATATATATATATATATATATATATAGTAAGTAAAGTCGTTGGGGTGGCCTAAAGTCGGTATCAGCGAGGGAGTCTATCCCCTTTTCACCAGCGCTAGACCAAGGAGATTGTTTTTTGTGTTTGAGGTGGAGCACCACACATAACACCAGCTCCTTACTTTACTGCACAGATCCCTGTGCTACTCATACGCTGAGTTGGCGAACTAGCAACTTGTGGTTTCTAGCTGAATGCTCTACCGACTGAGCTAAGTCTCAACACAAACCATAATTGTATTAGTTTGAAGAGGAGGGTGTGAAAGAATCCAAAACACGTGTCGCACCCACTGAAATAATTAGGAAAAAAAAAAAAAAAATTCAAACCATTTTCTGAACTATGTTTATTATGAAATATTTACTTTTCTCATTGGATCTACAATATATATATATATATATATATATATATATATGAAAGCTGAAGACTTGTCAATCATTTATGGGTATTTTTCCATGATTCAGAATTTGCAAGTTACTTTTTGAATTCTACACAACTGTACATAATTTATAGGCAACCTATCAATTATGTAACATATGTGCTGCAAACTAGCACATGTCAATATATTGTAAAACCTTTGACTCACCCGAGTAATTGTGGAATATAATATCTAAGAAATAAATTAAAAATTCTAGTGGCAACTGAGACAGGTGCTTAAGCTAGGTCATAGTAATAAATGCCAACTACAAAACTAAATTTGAAACATATATGAACACATAGACATATACACAAACATACATTTAAAAAATTGCTAAAAATAAGAAGCATTCATTCCACATGCATTTTCATTTCTACCAAAAGGGGTGAAAAAAAAACTTTGGTTGGTTGGCTGGTTGGATTTTACGGCATGTAAACCCTTTCCTCTGAATTTTTGAGATGAGGCTTGAAGATTAGTATTATCTGCGTTATTTGGACTATTGTCCCCATCTTCATTGTTATTTGTACAATGTTTTGGCCGATATACCTCCGGCCTTCTTCAGGTATTTCTTGTCGGACTCGGGAACCTTCTTTTCGAACTCGGGAACTTTCTTGTCGTATTCGGGAGCCATCACGAAACTTTGAACCTAACCCTTTATTTATTCCACGTGGGTTTCCTGTTCTCATTCCGCTAACCATAGCTGGGGTAGGAGTTGTGTTAATTATTTTTCTAACTAAGGATTGAACTCGGGATCCAGAGATAACTGTCACTTAGAACTGTCTTAACTTAACTACCTTATCCACTAGGCCATGTGTCCAATCGGACAATTGAGTGTGAATTTTGGGAACTTATAAACCTAATGTCTTGATTTGGCTAGAATATCTACCTATTTACTTATGTATGATTTTTTACCTAGACTCTAATAATAATCCGCTAACCATAGCTGGGGTAGGAGTTGTGTTAATTAATTATTTTTCTAACTGCTTTCACTCAAGATTGAACTCGGGTTCCAGAGATAACTGTCTTAACCTAACTGCCTTATCCACTCGGCCATGTGTCTGACAAGAAATACCTGAAGAAGGCCAGAGGGTATATCGGCCGAAACGTTGTACAAATAACAATGAAGATGGGGACAATAGTGTAAACCCTTGTTGGTTATCTTATGTTGAAGATGTCATTTTTGATGGTATTAAATTTTTCTTTTTTTCAAACTCAATTTTTAAAAAAAACTCATTTTTTCTATTTAACCCATAGATGAGACCCTAACAGGTACTGCCACTCCGAGAGTGAACATGGGAGTAATGGTGATGAAGGGGTACTCCACACTCCCCGGGACCTCCAGGACTGAAACTTCACCATCAGTTGTGGAGTGTTGCATGTCATAGACTGCTCAGCCATCTGGGTTCCATCCTTAAGCATCACGGGTCGCGACGCATGGCCAATAGGTGACCCCATTGGGGAAGTCTTACCCCTCTGCAGAGGTGCAGTCAGTGTATTCTAATGACCCAGCTGACAGGGCTGTATTCTATTTGTGTCACACTTAATACAAATAATGTGCAAGCAAAATTAACCTAAAAAAAAAAAAAAAAAAAAAAAAAAAAAAAAAACACACGGAAAGCATTTTAACAACAACAGGCACGAGAGGATTTACTCACATCTTCTGGACTCATTGATCCAGTGTCAGACTGTAGGGTGAGAAAAACATTCATTCAAATAATTTGATTGCTGCTCAAAAAGAAATCTTAAGTGTTCAAATATGTATAACACAATTCGTATCTATCCATCTGTATATATAAGTCAGGGTAGAAAAGACATATAGGGTAATTCCATGTCAAATCATCCAGAAAAAAAACTAAAATTGTCACCTACCCACTTCAAATTTTCTGAAATTTTGTACAGGTGTGGATTATGTTAAAGTTAGACAATCCCAAAAATTTGAGCTTCCAATTGCAAAAATTGACAGAGTTATGTTGAGTTTTAGCTCTCCAAATTTGGTGTGGGTTTGCAAAAAATGGTTACTTTTGTAATCTATTTTTGTCTGTAAAATGAGTTCTAGAGCTTCCCTACAACTAAAAATTGGTTTATAAAAACATTTTTGCCCAAGGAACCCAAAAATGCATCAAACTGAAGCTACAACATCAGTTAAAATTTAGCAAATAAGAAATCATTGATAACTTAAAATTGGTTAACTTTAGGACTTTTTTGATAGCATTTTTGGATTTCTTGGGCAAAAATGCTTTTATAACCCAATTTTTAGTAGTAGGGAAGCTCTAGAACTCATTTTGCTGACAAAAATAGATTTTAAAAAAATCGCCATTTTTCATGTTTGAGTGTTAAAAATCAACAAATTTTTGGAATTGGAAGCTCAGAACTGTTTCCTAGGACTATATGTATATATTATATATTAATGATTTGAAGGCAATTACAATGCATGTAAAAAATAAAAATAAAAAAATGTTTTTTTGTCTTATCGATTTCAAAGTACACTTTATTTTCAGAGATGATTTTCAAAAATAAACGTGTACTTTGAAATCGATAAGACAAAAAAACATTTTTTGTTTTTATTTTTTACATGCATTGTAATTGCCTTCAAATCATTAATATATAATAACATACTTAACAATGCTTCAAGCAAATTACTAATTACTTATATATATATGTCATGAAGAACATTATAATTTAAATTTTTTAAATATCAAACAGAAATAGAATTACCTGCTGAAGAACATCGCACTTCTCACACTGACATAACGGATGGCACATGTTCTGTGTGCTCAGCTCACGTTCCAGCTTCTGCTGCAATTCTGGTTGGTTACCAGATTCACTCGAAGATAGTCCAAGGTAGAAACGCACCTTAAAGGAAAATAAAAATGAGTCCAAGTTTTCCTTTCTTGGTGGAAAAGAAAAAAGAAAAAAAAAAAAAAAAAACCCATAAAAGCCAGTGGTTAAACAAAAGGAGACAATTGACACATATAAGCGCTGAGTTAATACAGTTCTAAGTGACAGTTATCTCTAGGCTACAGGTTCAATGCTGGTCAAGGGCAACAGTAACATAGAATAATTAACACAGCTTAACATTTCTACCCAGTCATGGTTAATGGAATGAGAACAGTCTACCCTCATGCATTGAATAAAAGGTTAGTTTCAAAGTTCCGTGAAGGCTTCCGATTACAACAAGAATGTTCCTGAGTTCGAAGAGATTGTTCCCAATGATGCAGTTCCAAATAGAATTTTCAATCTATAGCAGTATCAATTCTCTATCCAGAACAGCATCATTCTGAATATAGAATAGACTTAATAAATAGATATAATGAAAATTTTTTTTAAGATAAAAATTTGGGTTATAATTTTTCAAGCAAAAAATCATTTTTTATATCTCAATTTACATCTTAAAAATTTGTATTAAAAAATTCTACAAAATGTATTCATACCTGGTAGTTACATACTGAGAACTAAATGAGAAATCTGGGTTTTGGGAAAAACAACAACAAAAAAGAAAGAAAGGAAAAAAAACAAAGAGAAAAAGGAAAAAGACAAAAGAAAAAGAAAAGGAAAAAAGAAAAAGAAAAAGGAAAAAAAAAAGAAAAAAGAAAAAGAAAAGAAAAAAAAAAAAGAAAAAGAAAGAAAAAGAAAAAAAAAAAAAAAAAAAAAAAAAGAAAAAAGAAAAAGGAAAAAAAAAAAAAGAAAAAAAAAAAAGAAAAAAAAGAAAAAAAAAAAAAAGAAAAAAGAAAAAAAGAAAGAAAACATAAAAAGAAACGGGAAAAAAGAAAAAATGAAGTAAAAAAAAATTTTAAAAATAAAAAAAGAAAAAAACAAAGGAAAAGAAAAAAAAAAGAAATAAGGAAAATGGAGAGAAACAAAAAAGAAAAAAGAAAAGAAAAATGAAGTAAAAAAAAGGAAAATCAAAAGATAAAGAAGAAAAAAAAGAAGAAAAGAAGGAAAAATGAAGTAAAAAAAAAAAGAAAAGGAAAAATGAAGTAAAAAGTGAGAATGTATTAAAAATGAACTTCCTACCAACTGTAGATCCCCATTTTTGATAGCTTTGTACAACTTCTCCTGCTGTCTGTATTTAGTTGGGTCAAATGTAGAGTGGGATAATTTGAGGTATGATGGTGTACTTGACAATGAGGAGGAGGAAGCCAGCGAGGAAGTGTATGACGAGGTCTGTTTACTTCGATCATTTGACAACTGGAATTAAAAAGATAAAACAAATAAAAAATATCAACTACATAAAAATATTCAATTATCAAAAATATTCAACATTTTTTCTTGTTAATTTCCTCGTCTTGGTGATCGGTCGCACTTGCTCATTTCTTCTTCCAATCAGTCCTGTTACCAAGACACCCATTAATCACAAGACCGTGTTATTTTTCTTAAGCTTTTATTTCCTTAACTATACATTTCATGTAACTAAATATCTGACTAACATAGCGCGCATATGCAGAGTGAGTCACAGTTAAGGTAGGACATCCTCACTGTCCGACGTCCAACTGAAAAACTGAGGACCAAACCAGATCCCATGTGACTTCACGTAATTTGGCGGGCTCTCTGTACTATTCCATGGAAAGTCCCGCCCGTGATATGAAAAGGGCCATCCCTTTAGAAATACAGGGGATTGACAATAATCTTATGCAACTGCATAGATTATGTAACATTAAAACTTACCTCGCCTGAATAGAAGGTCCATCTGGAGGTGTCATCTGCCCCAGCTTCTACGAGCAGCTGCTGGACATGTGTGTTGTGTGCACAGTTCATGGCAGTTTGTTTCTTTCTGTTGCGTATATCCGTACGGGCATTATTTTCCAGTAAGGTCCGCACTATTTCCTCTGAAAAAAGAAAAAAAGTTGCTTACATTAGAGGGGCATTAGAAATGGGTAAGCACTGAACAAAAAAAATTACTTTTATATTCAAATTACAGATACAGACTATGCAGATGATCTAGTGCTTCTTGCAAATACAGCTCCTAAGATTGAATCTCCACTGGAGCGGGCAGCAAGATGTCTTTGTCTCTATGTGTATTCAGAAAAAACAGAGTTTCCTGCATTTTAAACAAGATGGAGGCATTAAATGGCAAGCCTCTAAAATTAGTAGACCAGTTCACATACCTAGGTAGCAATATCTCATCTATAGAAAGCGATGTCAATACACAAGTAGGAAAGGCATGACAGCTATCGATTATATGGAAATGTTATCTCTCCAATAAGATCTGACAAAAACTGTGTAAGCCTCAGGTCATGTTGGATAAACAGTTCAACTATATACCATACTAGAAAAAGTACCTGGTCCATGACCGGACTATAAAAATTAGGAACACCACAGAGTGAGTGAGGACAAAACAGGAGTTAGGGAGAAAATAAGAGGAAAATGATTAATCAAATTAAAAAAAAGTCGCCGAGAATTTGTATAATAGAATATTTATTTGTTTTAGGATTTTTTTTTCATTTGTTTACAATTAAGATATTATTTTTAAAAATACATTTGGTTTTTGTTTAATTAATTAATTATATCCCTTAATCAGTAGAGATCAATAACCAAATTTGGCGTGTTTCTTAGTTATAGGAATATTAATGTGTATGCAAGATTTCGAATCTGAGTGTCTCCCCGTTTTGGAGTTATACGTCGACACGTACATACCAAACTTCCTTTTATATATATAGATGATGTGTTCATAAAGCAGTCACATTCTTTAGCTTCCTGTCTCTGATGCGACTGCGCATATCCGTGTTGACTTTGTTAGGGAGAGTTTATCTCCCCTAACAGTTTGTTTTCATGTTCAATACATAACGTTCATGTCACATCTATTGTCTTCAGTTTTCCCTTTTTTGTTGCTTCATTTAATTGTTTGATGTTCTTCAACAACTGCTTGGTTAAGCTATCTGTTTGATCTTCGCAGACAAGAGAAGGCAGAATAGATAATGAAAACTTGAACACACTTACCAAACCCCCATTTGGCTGCCAGATGAAGAGGTGTATCGCCTGCATCATTCGATGCATTGATATCCAATTTGCCATTTCCACAATCACTGAACACGAGGCCCTTGACACACTAAAGAGAGAGAGAGAGAAAAATTATGTTTACAGAATAAAAATAGTAACAAGAAATATCTAATGCATTTCTTTTCTTCCTATGAATAACCAAGATTAAACTACATGTAAGTAAAGTAAAGTCGACAGGGCGGCCTAAAGTCGGTATCAGCCAATCAGCGAGGGAGTCTATCCCCTTTTCAATAGCGCTAGAGCAAGGAGATTGTTCTTAGCATCTGAGGTGGAGCGCCACACCTACCATCAGCTCCTTACTTTACCGTACAGATCCCAGTGCTACTCATACGCTGAGTTGGCGAGGACCGGTTTCGAACTAGGAACCTTGTGGTTTCGAACCGAACGCTCTACCGTGGTCTTTAACAAATCATGGAAACAACAACACTCCACTTGCCTCCTATCACACAAACCATCTAAGTAAGATGAACAAGACATGCTGGACACTGCTGGAGAAGCAAGGATGAACTCTTAAAAGATGTTGTCTTGTGGAAACCTGCACATGTGCACACAAGGACCTACATAGATCAGCTTTGTGTGGATTCTGGATGCTGCACAGAGGAACTCTCCGGTGTGGTGGCTGTTGTAACAGGTTAATTCTAACAGGACGATTCATTTTATAGTCGATTTATGTCTCTTTCGAAAAATCTTAAAGCACAAACATTTGGCTAGATGGAATCGTAAGTTCTCCCCCAGAAATACTGTTTCTCTGTAGTATCATTACTATCATTGCCGACCATGACCAGGGAATATATTTCACATTGAAAAGGTTTAATTTTTTTATATAACCTGAAACCATAGATACATTGTTGGTGTGTTTGTTTTCTATAACTGCATAATTTTTTTAACTATTTTTTTTTTTGTTAGTTTATTTACAATCTTTTATTATTACATTTCTGAAGAAAAAAGGCAAGTTTGTATATTTTTAACATTTTTTTCGAAACAGACATAAATTGACTATAAAATGAATAGGCTTGTTAGAATTCTGCCTGCTTATATGACATATGGGGCTGTATATATTATTTGGCCATGCTCTGATGAATAAAAATCTAAAAGGACTCAGTAAAGTCATATCCATGCATCCCAGTGTTTTATATATATATATATATATATATATATATATATATATATATATACTAGAAGCGGCTACTTGGTGTCGCCTAGGTAAAGAGAGGGGATTTTTTAAAAAGTTAGTCCTGCAGATATATCATTACTGAATCGGGAGTTGGATTCACGTAGGATGACTCATAAAAATCACCATGTAAAAAAGATCTTATTTCACCTGTTGTGTTGGTGAAAGATTGTCATGGATATCCATGCTGCCAGCATGACCTTATTTATTGGGCAAAGTGAGAGAGAAAAAAACGTTTTAATTTTTATGATATTAGTAAAAGATACTTTAAAAACAGACGTAGTAGATTGCGCCAACATGAACAGCATGTTCTCCATCCTCTGCGAGAGGTGCCTTGGCTGGCTTGGTCAAGTCAGGAGGATAGGAAATGGCCCCATCCCGAAAGATCTATTATATGGGGAATTAGTAAATGTTCCTGATCAGTAGGTAGACTACACATATACACTCGTGAACAGAAAAAATGGGCCAAGATTGAAAGAAAGAAGAAAATAGATTTTTCGATATTTTTCAGGAATTTACTGAAATTTAACTGCAAATTCCTATTTTTCAGATCATTAACATTATAGTATATAATAATTTAGTGGTAAAAATGAGTCCTAAAAAGGTAAGACCGCATCTGGGCGAGGATATGAAAAACCGAATTGCAGGATTAAGGCAGTCTAATATGACTTACAAGCAGATTTTCGATATTTTGAAAAAAGGAAAATGTGACAACATCTCTCTCTGCTGTGAAGCGAATTGGTCAAAGGTTCGAAATCGAAGGTTCAGTAAAAAGGAAATCTGGATCTGGTCGCCCTAGAGCATCCACTGGGAAGGACAACCACAGGCTTAAAATAACTGTTTTGAAGGCCCGAAAGAAAACTTATGTTGACCAAAATGAATGGAATAGCATCCCCTCTTCACAGTGTTCCAAGTTGGTTGAGAGCATGGTTAAAAGGATTAATCTTTTAAAGAAATCAAAGGGGAAAGCGATTCCATACTAAGCATTTTATTAAAGTAAAATGTCTTGTTCTGTGTATATAAGACTCGTTTTTGTTTTTTGTTCAATTGTATTTTGTTTAATTTAGCTTTTTGTACAATAAAATGTATAATACTTGCTTGGCCCATTTATTTTGTTCACGAGTGTACTTTAAAGATGTCTGTGGGAGAGAAATGAGGACATGCCACATTGATACAAACACATGGGAGGTAGATGCAGAAAATCGAGCGGTCTGGCGCCTTAATGTTAAACAAGGCACAAAGAGGAGAATAGCCTCCACAGCAAAGAGAGCCAGAAGGAGGGAGAGAAAACAGCAGCCCCAGGAAGCATCACAGTTTGTGTGCAGTCAGTGCACCAAAGACTGTCTTGTTCAGCCCCTTGCACAGATGCAGAAATTTTTTTTTTTTTTTTTACACTACTTCATCATCTTTAGTGGATGGAAAGGTGCCAACAAACATGGAGAGGAGAGTAGCCTCCACAGTAAAGAGAGCCAGAAGGAGGGAGAGAAAACAGCAGCCCCAGAAAGCATCAAAGTTTGTGTGCAGTCAGTGCACTAAAGATTGTCACTCAGGGATTGGCCTGTTCAGCCACCTGCGCAGATGCAGACTATTATTATTTTTTTTTTTTTTTGACACAACGTCATCATCCTTAGTGAATGGAAAGGTGCCAACAAACAACAAACATGAAGAGGAGAGTAGCCTCCACAGCAAAGAGAGACAGAAGGGGGGAAACAGAAGCCCCAGAAAGCATCACAGAAAGCACCAAAGAATGTCACTCAGGGATTGGCCTGTTCAGCCACCTGCGCAGATGCAGACAATTATCATTATTATTTTTTTTTGTTTGACACAACGTCATCATCCTTAGTGAACGGAAAGGTGCCAGCAAACAACAAACATGAAGAGGAGAATAGCCACCACAGCAAAGAGAGCCAGAAGGGGGAAAACAGAAGCCCCAGAAAGCACCAAAGAATGTCACTCAGGGATTGGCCTGTTCAGCCACCTGCGCAGATGCAGACAATTATTTTTTTTTTTTTTTGGACACAACGTCATCATCCTTAGTGAACGGAAAGGTGCCAACAAACAACAAACATGAAGAGGAGAGTAACCTCCACAGCAAAGAGAGCCAGAAGGGGGGACACAGAAAGCACCAAAGAATGTCACTCAGGGATTGGCCTGTTCAGCCACTTGTGCAGATTATTATTATTATTATTATTATTATTATTATTTTTGGACACTACACCATCATCCTTAGTGGACTGAAAGGTGCAACCAAACAAACAGATACTTACTTCTACATGTCCATTGGCAGCACACAGATGTAGTGGAGTATTGCCATCATTGTCTGTTAGTTGCAGACTGGCACCAAAATGAACCAGCAGCAGCTGAAGATATTCAAAAAGAAAAAGAGTTTTATAATTTGCTTAAAGCATTTGGTTTATATTGGTTTGGTGGTTGGTTTTTAAGGCTATCACAATACAAGTGTAAAGAAAAGGGAGGTAACTATGATGTTGTTCATCTACCTATGATTTATTTTCTTTATATTTTCTTAATATTTCGGAATTAAAGATCTCTTCGTCAGAAGATTTCTGAAAGCTACTCACTTTGGGACAAGATATCATACAACAGAATGGACAAATACTAGTAACACGTTAACAACTCTAGTACTTAGCTTTCAGAAACCATCTGAAGAAGGGATCTTTATACTGAAATATTAAGAAAACAAATCAAAGGCAGATAAACAACATCCTAGTTGCCTCAATTTTTCTTAAAAAGTTAAAGAGATAAAAGTTTTATAATTTGCTTGAAGCATTGTGTTTATTTTAGTTTTGTGATTCGTTTTAAAGGCTATCACAATACAAGTGTAAAGAAGAAATGAGGTAACTATGATGTTGTTCGTCTACCTTTGATTTATTTTCTTGATATATTTCGGGATAAAGATCCCTTCGTCAGAAGATTTCTGAAAGCTAAGTTCTGGAGCTGTTACCTTGTTGCTAGGATTTGTCCATTCAGAATGGACAAATCCTAGCAACAAGGTAACGGAAAGCGAACTATCTACCCCAATGGATTAACTCTTTGCCTACTTTAAGCCACTCACAGTGGCTCTCATACAACACCCAAGAAAAAAGTACAAAAACTGATCGTTAGTTCATTATAATTGAGCAGAAGGGCTCAGATTACAATAATAATAGGACTTATTTGAATAGAATGAGTTCGGAGGTGAATAGATAGTGAACTTTGAAATATCTCATTATACAGGTAAAAAAATAACAAGAAAATTTGGTACAGGCAAAGAGTAAAATAAAGTGTTTGGTTAGAAGTTTTATGAATGCTTCTGCTTATGACAAGAAGATTTCAGAGTTTGATAGGAAACACTAGAAGAAAGCCAGAGGGCACATCGGCTGAAACATTGTGTATATAACAATAAAAATGAGAATGGTTCGAAAAATCTAAGCAATAAGTTTATTTATAAAAAAACATGATATTAGTATTATCTGCGTTATTCGGACTATTGTCCCCATCTTCATTGTTATTTGTACAAGAAGTACTGAACAAGGCCGGAGGGCATATCGGCCAAAACATTGTACAAATAACAATGAAGATGGGGACAATAGTCTGAATAACGCAGATAATACTAATCTTCAAGGCTCATCTCAAACATTCAGAGAAACATGATATTGTTGTGCTTTTTTTTTTTTAAGACAATAAATTTTGAGAGTATTGTTCAACTTACCATCACACTCTGGTATCCTTTCTGACAAGCAAGATGAAGGGGGGTAAAGCCCATGTAGTCTGTAACATCAAGAAGTGCGCCGTGGTACACCAAAATATCAATTAATTGGGCATGGCCTGAAGCAGCAGCCACATGGAGGGCTAAAAAAAAAAGAAATAAAAATGAAGAAATGCTATGATAGGAAAAGAAGAATGATCAAGAGTTTATATAAGTAAGTAAAGTCGACGGGGCGGCCTAAAGTCGGTATCAGCCATACAGCAAGGGAGTCTATCCCCTTTTCAATAGCGCTAGACCAAGGAGATTGTTTTAGCATCTGAGGTGGAGCGCCACACCTACCATCAGCTCCTTACTTTACCGCACAGATCCCTGTGCTACTCATACACTGAGTTGGCGAGGACTGGGATTGAACTAGGAACCTTGTGGTTTCTAGCCGAACGCTCTACTGACTGAGCTAACCCGGCCCATTAAGGGAACATAAAGTAATAAAGAGATGATCAGTGGACGTGCCAATGTTATGATCCAGGAGGGGAGGGGCAAGGACTTGGTCCGTTGCTCCAGTGACCAATAAATACCGATTCTGTGCACTTTCAAATCTCTTGTATTACTCGTTTTTTAAAAATTGACAATGCTGTGTTCTTATTGAAGTCAGTAAGTCTACTGTTGGTTTGAATAACAGCAGCTAACTAAGTACAACTTAAGCAGTGGTATATATAGAAGTCAAGAATGACCCATTCATGAATTTGGGTGATTTGGGTGATTTCATTCCTTGAGTTCTGATTGGCTGCTTGATTTAAATGACATTGTGGAGTCTTATATATATCCTGTCATTCTGCAGTAGACTTTGTGACTATTCGGGCTTGTATTAAGTTACAACCGTTTGTTGCCTTGTCTTCCCAGTTCGACGGTAATTGGAACTTTAATTATTCTTCAAAGAAAATCTATAGTTTGTATGCCTGATATTTTGTTTTTTTATTTGTTTTATATTTAACAAATTATATTTAAAAAAAAAATAAGGGCTGGGTTAGCTCAGTCGGTAGAGCATTTGGCTAGAAACTACAAGGTTCCTAGTTTGATACCAGCCCTCATCAATTCAGCGTATGAGTAGCACAGGGATCTGTGCGGTAAAGTAAGGAGCTGATGGTAGGTGTTGCACTCCACCTCAGATGCCGAAAACAATCTCCTTGGTCTAGCGCTAGTGAAAAGGGGATAGACTCCCTCGCTGATTGGCTGATACCGACTTTAAGGCCACCCCAACGACTTAACTTACTATTTTTATATTTTAAAAATAATTTTAAATAGAATATGCTAAAAATGTTCAATTCCCACCAAGAATCAATATAAAACATAATGTCTTCGGCATAAAATAACCCAACAATGATTGACATGCCGTAAAATTTAACTAAAAAAATCAACTAAAAACACGTAGTGAGTACGCTCTTGGAAAACCGTTTTTACTTGAATCTTTTGAACACACCGTATATTCAAATACCTCCCATAAAAACAAAACAAAATATTTTGAAAAAATTCAATGCCTATCATAAAATGTCTTCGGCATAAAATAACCCAACAATGGTTGCAATGCCGTCAAAACCAACCAACCAAAACCACTATTTGAAAACTGTGTTTACTTGAATCATTTGAAATATATTCAATATATATTGAAATACCCCCCCCCCAAAAAAAACGAGTTTAAAAAGTCTGTTTAAAATGTTCAATACTCAGTGTTACATAATCATTAGATACCTAATGATTATGACAATAGTGTAGAAATCATATTAGTGCAGCTGATGGCCTTGAGGGTGAGTGACGGCGCTTGACCTCGATCTCACCTTGCGTTCTGGGGAGAATCGTGAGAACGGAACCCCCGATAGAAGCCCCTTCCGGTTTAAGGGGTAAGCAACTCAGTTAGTTAGAGTTAGAACTTAGAAGCGAAGCTAGCAAGATGTGAGTCTCACTGCGTGATTGTCTGGTCTGGGGTTCTACGAATAAAGTAAAATCATCGTAAATCGAAGTCTTGTGTTATTACTAAAAGCTAACAATGACACAAGGCTTCTGATAAGGAGTGATCCCCAACAGAAACCAGACATGGAATCCTCAATAGAAGACCAGACGAGACCTTAGAAGATATACCAGGCCGGAAGAATAGACGACCAGAGTAAGACGTAAGAGAGGTATATAACATATAGATATATAGGGCCGGTAAAGAGGCTATGCAACACCCACCAAGAATGAATATAAAACAAAATGTATTCGGCATAAAATAACCGAACAATGATTGATATGCCGTAAAATCCAACCAACCAACCATAAACTCGTAGTGAGTATGCTTTTGGAAAACTGTTTTTTTTTCATGAACAGAATTTGACTGAAACAGGTGTTGACAACAACAGCAATAAATTTCATTTTAACCAAAGTAGATATATTTTTCTTCCATTCATTTTTTTTTAACATAGAGCCACATGTTACATAATTATTAGATACCTAATATTATGTGCAATAGTGTAGAAAACAAGATGGCGTTTTAAGTGCAGCTGACGGCCTTGAAGATTGAGTGACAAGCTTGACCTCAGTCCTAACCCTATCTTCCGGGGATAGCCGTGAGAACCGGTAGAGGGGACCCTCTCTTCCGGTTTAGATAGTAAGTAAGTTTCAGTCAGTTAGAAGGTAGCAGCGAGCTCGAAGGGGTAAGTCGCGTTATACGCGCGCCCTCTCATCTGCGCAGATTGTCTGGTTGGGGATTTAAAAATAAATTAAGATCAAAGCAAATCAGAGTCTTGTGTTATTACCTCTAAAAACTAACAATGACACAGGGCTTCTGATAAAGAGAAATCCCCAATAGAAGACCAGACCCGAAGTCCCCAAGAAAGTCCAGACCTTAGAAGATTCCAGACCAAGACAAGATACTATAAGATTCCAAAGACGGCCAGAAGAATAGAAGTAAGTAATGAGAAGGGTATGCAACACATATATCCTACTGTGAAAACCATTACACTCCGCTCCTTTATCATTCTATGTAAAATTTTGTGAGAACACCTATCATAAACTTTAGAAGAAAAAAAAAAAAAGAGTGGGTGAACTAAATGACTTACCTGTGTATCCTCGGTCATCTCGAGTGGAGGCAGTGACCAAACTAGAATCGCGGCGAGTTTCCCGCATCATGTTTTCACATTTATCACATGAACACAATGGATGGCAAAGTTTCTGACGAGCTTCTTCGGCCATCTTGTTTTGGCGGTTCAGAAATGCTTTAACAGAATTTTCATCTCCAGCTTCTACATGCTAAAAAAGAAACAAAAAAAAAAAAATATATATAAGATGTACATTCAAATTCTTGTATTGGATTCAATAGTATATATAAGATGTACATTCAAATTCTTGTATTGGATTCAATAGTAAATAAATATTCATTTATATTCATTTATTTAAAAAAAAATTCATTTATTTATAAAGAAAAAAAAAAAAAAATATATATAAGATGTACATTCAAATTTTGGTATTGGATTCATTAGTAAATGTTTGACTAATCATAACTATATTTTTCAATGTTCTATTGCACTGTTTTATTTGTGTATAATTTGTTTGCACAGTTATATTTATATCAAGTATTCCTATCTAATACAAATCTTTTACAAACAGATCTAATCAACCCAAACAGGTAAATCAAAAAACCAATTAAAATTATTCATCTTTACTTTAGGACCTGATATCTAAAATCATATATATATATATATATATATATATATATATATATATATATATATATATGTGTGTGTGTGTGTGTGCTTAATTGAAGTCGTACCTAATTTGGAAAATTAATTAATTACCTATTCAAATGTAAGGCTAAACAAATCGAGAAAAATCAATCTCTGTATGTACATTTCGGCCTATTAGGCTTTATTACCAGAGATCCTGTTTTTAGTCTGTACCTTCCCTGTTTTATTTAAAGGAAAGAGAGCATTCTCTTTTAGATGAGATATTGGAAATATTTTCAACAAGTTAATTATAAGAAAATGTATTTTTTGTGCGGTTATAATTCAAATAGAAACACTTTACCCGGAAGAATATATCGATGGGTGTAACTTCAGACATTTTACAAGAGCCAGTTGTTTTTTCAGCTTTGCTCACAAATATGGAGGGGATGGCACTTGTTTCTTCAGCCCCTGTATCTGATGAATCAAACCACTGAAAAAAAAAAAAAAAAAAAAAAAAAAAAATTAATAATTAAATTAATTTTAAAGAAAAAAAAAATATTTAGAATAATACACTGCAAGATTGGGCTGTAAAATTCTCAGTCTAACCAAGAATGGAATTACTTTTTTTTCAAGGGGGTGTGCAAAAAAAACCCAAAAACAAAACAACAAACATTTATTCAAAAAAATTGAAATTATACTAATTTGAAACTAATTTATTAAATTTATAGGCAAATTCAATATACATAAAAAAATAAAAAATAAAATAAATAAATAAAAAATGATGATATCTATTATTGTACTAAAGCTGAGTAAATCAATGATTGTTTGCTAAAGGCTTTTTTCCTATTTATTTTAATGACACAAAATACATCCCAAAATATTCCTTAGTTTTGGAATTAAGTTAGGTTTGAAAAATTTCATTTTTATTTGGTTCTTAATTAGTTGTAATTTGCAATTAAGTAAAAAACTCACCCATCTCTTAATCCACATTCTGCCTGTCACTTTCCCCTCTCTATATATATCTTGAATAACTACTCTTTATATATGTTAGTTTACCCTGTGAGAGTAAAGTGAGAGATTGGAGAGTGTGAGCAGTAGATGAACTTATTCGTATGTTAATTTTCAGCAGGTAACGGCTGGCTTATATATAAGACGGGTCAGTTTTGATTTAATTGCAAATTTTAGCAAAATGATTTTAAATGTTGTTTTTTCATTTTCTCTGGTCGCATTTATTTCTAATGTAATTCGTTTTGCCAACTAATTTTCTTCCTAATCACAATTATTTACCCAGAGCTCAATAGGTGACACAATGGATCATGTTTTTTTTCTAGTTTATTATTAAGAGAAATTAAAATAAAGCAAATTTGGGTTAGAGCTAGGCAGATTACATACCAATTCAATTTCATCACACGTAGATTGCAATGATGCTGATGTTACATAATTATTAGATTCCTAATATTTATGTACAGTAGTGTAGAAACCAAAATGGCTGTTATAAGTTGCAGCCGGTGGCCTTGAAGGATTGAATGACAAGGCTTGACCTGTCCTGATCCTTCTTCCGGTGGATACCGTGAGAATCGGTGGAGAAGACCCTCTTCTGGTTTAGATTAGAAAGAGATGTTTAGGAGATCGGCCAAAGACTACCTGGCTCCTCTGACACTTGAATGAAATTTCCTGTCTATAAATAAATGCATACATATGTATACATACACATGCCCACATATGTTTGTACATATATACATTGATGCTGATAGCTATTGATTTAGTGCCTCCTGGGAGGCATATATTTGTTTTAAACGAGTCCCCAGACCAAATTTATGGGTCTCAACTAAAGCTGTCTAACTCCTACCTTGTAACCTATCCAGTGTAATTCGTTTCTAAGAAACTATTGAAATGTATTTACAGTTAGCTTGAAGTGGTGAGGGAAGAAAAACGAAAAACACTGGGACGCATAGATATGAGTTTACTGTGTCCTTTGAGATTTTTGTGCGTTAGGGATGCAGGACATGTAGCTATCAGCATCTCTGAGATTGTATACCAAAGTAACTGTGACGGAGAACGAGAAAGGAAAAAGAGCAAGACATTGTCTTGCCTGCCGGGATCGAACTCGCGTCCTCCCGCATGCAAAAACAAATGTGTTTTGGGCACTGGACGGACGCGAGGTTTGACTGATGTGCCTGGATGTTTGGCTAATATGCCCATAAAATAACAAGTGAGTCGAGCGCTGGGGAGTCGGCAGTCAGCAGCAGCAGTCGACGACAAAGCGCTTTTCAGTAAAGAAATGGATTTTAGTCGAACAGAAACAAAACTAAATAGGAAATGTGATTTTGAACTGCTAAAGATTATTTCGACTACGACAACGGATTTTCCAGCTGCTAGACAAAGAATGTGTTGACCAACAGAGGGTCTGGCTTGTGAGAAGACGGAGAACTCGCTTGTTTTTGGTTCCCCCCTCAGCGGGAGCTTGTTGATTCGAAGGTCTATTTCGCCCCATATATTTTCCCCCCTTCTATAGTAACATCAACTGTTGTATAGAAGGTGTAATTGATGGCATCCATAAATTGGAAAAAAAAAGAAAGAAATGCTTACCTGCATTTTGGAAGGAGTTGAAGTTGGAATCTTGACTTTACCACCTTTGATCTGTTCTAATGCAGCTTCAATGGTGGCTAAATAATAACTGGAATAATACAAGGGATTATTACAAATGATTAATGAAGTCATAATAATAGAGGAGGTGATTACAAACTAATGAAATTATAATAGAAGTGGTGGTTATTACAAGATAAGGAAATCCTAATTGCAGAGAAGGTTATTAGGAAATGATAAAATCCTAATAGAAGAGATTGTTATTACAAGATAAGGAAATCCTAATTGCAGAGGAGGTTATTACAAAATGACAAAATCCTAATTGAAGATATGGTTATTACAAGATGAAAAATCCTAATCGAAGATATGGTTATTACAAGATAAGGGAAATATTAATTAATGACAAAATCCTAATAGAAGATATGGGTTGGTTATTACATGAAAGATAAGGAAATCCTAATTGCAGAGGAGGTTATTACAAATGAAATCCTAATAGAAGATATGGTTATTACAAGATAAGGAAATCCTAATGAGGTTATTACAAAATGACAAAATCCTAATAGAAGATAGGTTATTATAAGGGGGCAGATAAGGAAATCCTAATTGCAGAGGAGGTTATTACGAAATGATAAATCCTAATAGAAGAAAGGTTTATTACAAGATAAGGAAATCCTAATTGCAGAGGAGGTTATTACAAATTGGTAAAATCCTAATAGAAGATATGATTATTACAAGATAAGGAAATCCTAATTGTAGAGGTTGTTATTAGAAAATGATAAAATCCTAATAGTTGGAGAGGTTATAAAAAACTAATGAAATCCTAATAGTAAAGGAAGTTATTACAAGATAACAAAATCTTGATAGAGCAGATGTTTATTACACAATAAAGAAATATTAATAGAAGAGGACGTTATTACAAACTAATGAAACCCAAATAAATGAGGTGGTTTATTACAAAATAATGAAATCAAGTGTTGGAGTGATTGCGAGACAAAGATACTAATCCTTTTTTTTTTTTGTGAGTGACACTGAGTAAACAGAAATTAATATGAAGATAACAAGAAGTTCTTCTGTAACTGGGTGTGACCAGAAAATTAAGAAAGACAAACATATACATTCATCGGTTAATTAGGATCATGTTAGATATAATAGAGGCAACCAGAGATAACGACTAATACAACTGTCTTGTGTAAATATTTGCTAAATCCCATTAACTTTCATTCAAGCAGGTTTCATTAAAAAAAAAAAAATATGCAGAGACAGATTCAGTCAGTTTATCTTTTTTGTGAGAGTCCAAGTGGTGCAGACATACAGTAGTGCTGACACAGCTCCAGCTTGGAAAAATTATTGCTTTATCTTATTAGAGATAAGATTGCCATATGATTGATAATTTATGTATACATTGTTTATCAACCCCTCCACCTCATTAGATATTTACCCAACCCAATCGACACAGGTAGGATGTGACACAAGGTCCCAAGAATAAGGCATTGATAAAAAGATATCCTCAACCTAAACAGGAAATAATAGTTATGTGTAGTACAACAAAAGAATATGTCTCCATGTTCCTGATTTAAAAAGAACTAAGATGGAAGCAGAGAGAGACGACAACAACCGATAAGAAGATATCCTCAACCTGAAAGAGCTTGACATGGCTAGCAGAAGACATAGAAGGCATAAGAAGAAAGAAGAGTATTCAACATTGAGAGAGAGAGAGAGAGAGAGAGAGAGAAAAAAAAAAAAAAAAAGACAGAATTCAAATATAAAAAAAAAAAAAACTGACCTGTATTCATCTTTGTTTGAAGAACGTGAAAAATTAAAATGCTGGACGTATGCCAGGTTTGAGCACCTGTTGAAAAGAAACAAACAAATAACATTGCAATCTGATTTCTTACAAAAGAACATACATAAAGGGTTAAGAGAACATAAAACTCTGCAAGAGAAGAGTCGAAAGTTCTTGGATCTGGAGGAAAAGACTATGGGGTAATTTCATGTCATAAAAATCATCCAGAAAAAAGGTAAAATTGTCACCCACCCCTGGGGTCACCCTATATATATATATATATGAAAAGTAAATGGAAGTGAATCCGACAGTATGAATTAAATATTTAAAAAAAAACAAACGATGTTATATTTCACTGACAGAAATCTGTTTTGACCTTTTATTAAAGTGGTCTTCATCAAGAGTGAAATGTTTGTGATAGAAAGACGGTGTGAGTAAACCGTTACAAACAAAAGTGGTACAAACGAACGTTCATGTTCGGAGCCGGATTTTTTAAATTTTGAAAATGCATATTCCATTTTTATTTTTTTTTTTTTTTTAAATCAGAAGCATTATAATCCACAAGAAAACTTAAAAGATTTTGTTGTAAAAATATATAAAAAATGTATTAAAAAATTTTTTTAAATTCCGGCTCCGAACACGAACGTTCGTTTGTACCACTTTTGTTTGTAACGGTTTACTCACACTGTCTTTCTATCACAAACATTTCGCTCTTGATGAAAACCGCTTGAATAAAAGGTCAAAACAGATTTCTGTCAGCGAATTATAACATCATTTGTTTGTTTTTTCTAAAAATATTTTATATATATATATATATATTTACCAACTCCCCCGCACGAGCAGGATACGACACAAGGTTAACAGGTTTGAATTCAGAGTTTTCCTTCTCCTAGACTGGTTACCTAGCTATGGTTAAAGAACCCAATCTGCCCTGCTATTCACCCATAGCTGGAGGGAGAGTAAGATTCATACCTTTCCCAAGGGTATTAGCACTAAGTGAAATGCAATTACTACGTCTAGGATTTGAACTCGGGGCGATGAGTCCATTTCCCATGACTTTAACCATTACACCACACGCTTCCATATATATATATATATATATATATATATATATATGAAAATTAATTATTTTTTAAGTTTAAAAACCAGGTGATATTTTCAGACCAAAATATGTTTAAAAACCTAAAATTTAGATTTAAAATATCAATCTCCGAAAAAAGCCAACAAAAATAAAAACAACTGCACAATACTTCTGCTGTTACTCCAAGTTCTCTTGCCTGGTCAAATTTAGAGTAATGATATAAGCATGGCGGCTGTGTTCTCAGGGAAAAAATGTATTATAGACTGGCAGTTACTCATGCAGCAGGTCTCCCCCTCTTTGTGGTAATGATAAAGTCCAAGAAAAAGATAAAAAAGTGATACCAATTAGCATTGGTATTGCCATAAGTCTTGGCAGAATGACACAATGTTGGATTGCTTTAGAGACTCCAGGTTTTAGTTTAGAATTTAATTCTTCCTTCTCTTAGACTGGTTGCCCTACCAAGGCTAGAGAACCTAGTCTGCCCCTACTATTTTACCCATGGCTGAAGGGAGAGAGAGAAGAGATGGATACATGCCTTTCTCAAAGACAGTATAGTAAATTGAAAAACAAGAAGGGAGATAACAATTAAATGTTAATTACAGAATACTTCCCCTTATTTGTTTGCAATTAATGATAAATAATATATGGCTGCAGGTAGCCTTTAAGCAAGTCTTATTAAAAAGGAAAAGAAAGATAAACCTACCAATTTGGGATTTCTGACTTAATAATAATGAAAATAAGAAGTGGCAGGAGGTCGTCAGTGGTCATCACATCAGAAAGTGGTCGGTCAGTGCCATCTAAAAGAAAAAAGAAAAATGAATATTAAAACAAAGAGGCTGAAAAAAAAATATATTTGGAGTTTTCCACTTAGAACAATCCATACAATCAATTTTAAAAACAATCCACACATCCAATTTGAATTTTGTATACATACATTGAAATTAGAACAATCCATAAGCCAATTCAATTAGAATAATCCACACATCCAATTAAATATCCACACATCCAACCATACACGCCGTCGAAAAAACAATCCACACATCCAATCCATACACGCCGAATCCACACGTCCAAAACAACAATCCACACATCCAATCCATACACGCCGTCGAAAAAACAATCCACACATCCAATCCATACACGCCGTCAAAACAATCAACACATCCATAATCCAACTGAATGTGGAGCACCCTTCGTCACCATTGCTCCCTGTCCACTCTGACCCGGAGTGGCAATCCCTGTTAGGTCCCATCACAAGCAAAATGGGACACTAGATAAATTTCTTTTAAGCAAAATTATTGCTGTGTCCATTTTCTATGACAATAACCAATTCACTCCACAAAAATAAAATATTTCCAATAGAGTGAAAAATTCAAATTTCTAAATATCAATTTTATGTTGCAGAGTTTAAGAAGTTTAAAAAATTTTTTTTTTTTAGAAGCATAACCTACCTTCAGAGGGGGATTCCGGGGTCTTAGGCAAGCGTATGAGGGCAGCAATCACACGCTGAATGCAATAAAGTTTACCCATTGGGGTGCTGTATTTGTTTAGACGGGTAATTTCTTTCCTAGCAGCAGGGACCTTAGAACTGTCAACAGAAAAATAAATAAAAATCATGTAAATAACAAGTGTTACAATTTATGAAAATTCATGAATTGTGAATGTACCTGTAAGTTAGAATATTTAAATTAAAGAGTCATTGCTATATATTCAATATCAGTTATTGTTTTTATTATTACGGCTGGAGATGATAATAATAATAATAAAAATGAAATTTATTGCATACAGTGCTCAGGTGCACCACAACTTATCAAAGTCTCATGTATAGTATGAAATCATGGGCTAAGAAAATAAAACTTGATCAAGTATAACCAAGTCTTGTTGTTGCATTAATTAAACACTAAAGGCAATGTTAAGCCCAACCAGCACAACAAAGAACAGAAGAATACTCTCTTTTCATGGAAATACCAATTAGCTTTTAGTGTATTGACATGTCATCTAGTCAGTTAAGTCAAATCATATATCAGTGAATGCTTTGTTGCTAGAGAGGACAATAGGAATAACCTGCATCTTAATTTAGAAATCCGTATGATGTGACAGAAAGCCAACATCTGGTGGTATTATGAGATAATGTTTAAGATGTATACCATTATATAAACAGTAGGAAAAACATTGTTTAAAGAGATTTGTGGGGGGGAACTTACATAAAAGATTCCCTAATGTCCAAATGGTGAGACTGCAACTCTTTAAGATTCCTGGTACATTTGTTGATTTCTGCATCATCTGATGCCATGCATAGTGTGAGAGCCCCAAAGAGGCTTTTGTGAAGCTGGTGCAACACATAAGTCTGAAATTATAGGTCAATAATTTAATTAAAAGACAGAAACAAAAAACACAAACAAACATAAAAAAGACCTCTTTCTCTGAATTTTTGAGACGAGGCTTGATAATCTGTATTATTTGGACTATTGTCCTCATCTTTATTGTTACTGCACAATGTTTCGGCCGATGAGCCCTCTGGCCTTCTTCTCCCAATTATGACAAGAAGGTTCCTGAATTCAAGGAGAAGGTTCCCGAGTCTGACAGGAAATACCTGAAGAAGGCTGGAGGGAAAATTGTCCGAAACATTGTGCAGATAACAATAAAGATGAGGACAATAGTTTGAATAATACAAATAGTACAAAAAATACACCCCCCCAAACCCCCCCCCCCCAACTTAAATGTAAAATGAACAATGAAATTAATTCTAAAATCAGTTTGGCTAAATCTGTTTGCATTTCATTTTGTGCTAATGCCCTTGATAAAGGAATGGATTCATCTCTTGTCCCCTTCCCCAAGCTATAGGTAAATAGTAGAGCAGACTGAGTTCTTTAGCCTTTGGTAACTAGTCTAGGAGAAGAAAACCCTTGAATTCAAACCAGCTTAAAAATATTAAACCACTTAAAAATTGGCCTTGGGTCACATCCTGCCCATGGGGGAGGGGTTCAGTAAATACAATTGTCAATCTGGTCACTTTAAAATTATGAATCAAAAATTATTTAATATTTTGTATCTGCACTTATCTTTGTCATATTTTAGCTAAGATTTTATAATTAAAACCAGGATGGTCGATTCTTTCGATAGTGAGATGTTAACATACTGCACTAGACATACAGAACTTTTCAACTCACCTCAGCGGCAACTTTCAGACAGTCCATGTAAACTGGGTTGTGTCTTGCTCGACTCTTCTAGAAAAGAAAAAAGAAAAAAGATTGAATTATCTCCTTTTAAAAAATAAATTAGAATCGGATGAGGACTGTAAATAGTAAATGCTGATTATCTGGTGTTGCTTTCTGTTTTTAATATAAAGAAAGAGAAGAAAAAGGACATGTTACACAGGAAAAATATAATAAGAAAGAAAGAAAGATAGGGAGTAAGAGAAAGATAGAGAGGGGTGAGTGCGCAGAAGCGATAACACTAATCTGTTTCAATTGAATGTAAGAAAAGAAAGAAAAAAAAGAGGGAGAGAGAGAGTTAAATCAAGATTAATATACATTTTTACATATTGAACTATTTTGCAATAGCTCTTAAGTAAATATATCAAATGTTGTAATAATTAAATCATCATACTGCGGTATATCCACAGGTGCTGCTAGTATACCTAATGTTTTTGTGACAGAGAACACAAGTTGAGTGGTGGAAGTGGGGATGTACCGTATTCTCAAAGGAAGCGGGTTAGGCTTTGTTTGGTGTGTAGGAGAAGATGAAAAGGCGATACTTGAGAGTAGCGCTGAAGATTGAGTTATCCCAAGTTCCCAATATGTTAAAACCCAGATGCCTGTATGAAAGCTATAAGCACGGATATAAATAAACCAGTAAAAACCCAGGATAGACAGAGGAAAACTGTGTGTGTTATGAGTCAAAGACTATGTTACTGTTATAGGTATATCACCCTATAGACTAATGGAATGCGCTGATGGTTACTATAAGTAACAGGGACAATTATGGCTTGAAGAGTAAGCCAATGCGAGTCAGCTCATAACTCTATTTGTCGGACGTAATTCCCACTTCTCTGTACTGTAATTGTCTACTCTTTTGTTAATACATTTTCCTACATTTGTTACCCGTCGTTTTGTTCTTATTTGACCCCTTAAAACCCCAGAACAGTTATGTAGCGGCCTTCTTCGCTACTCTAAATTGTGTATGTTAGTAGTCGTTTCAGGTATATATGGTCACGTAGCGAAGTATGTAGTAGTCGCTTAACAAAATCACAACACATGGGTATTGTAAAAACTTTGAGTTTATTTCTTTTCCTCAACTGGTGGGTGGCGAGCGCTGACAATGATTACTACTATTGTTGGGATGACTGGCGATGGTGATATAAAGGGGTGTATAGCTTCACAATGAAAATGCCGGTGGCTGGCGAAGACGGCGTCAAGTGTTGACAGTGGAAAATGCCCGAGGGTTGGCGGGAAACCGAGATGATGCTATCGGCTGTTTTGCTGACTGACTGTCGGCTCGACCCTCTGGCTTTTGTATTGACTACACGCCTACGCATCTTTATCTTTTGATCTGGTTTTTACATCTGCTAATATGCCTATGCATTTTTATCTTTTGATCTGATAACGGACATTTGTTATATATTTCTTTATCTTCTCCCTGCTTCCTAAAGCCTCGCATTTTCCCCCTTTTTTTAAATATATATTTTTATAAATCTCTTTGTCTTTTTGTTGGAAGTTCCGTCTTCCGGACGAGGAGAATACAACAACTGCAGCCGTGTATAGGCTTAGAAGAAGAAACATCAAGACGTAGAAGTTGACTGCAACTCAAGAAGAAGTGTTGGACTTGTTTTTTTTTTGTGCCCCCTTAACAAAGACTTTATGTTATCTTAGATTTTATTTTCCTCTCAACAGTTTAATTCAAAGATAGAAAAAATTAACTTACCAAAGTTCCAGTTCAAGATTATTATACATTTTTACATATTGAACTATTTAGCAATAGCTCTTAAGTAAACATATCAAACGTTGTAATAATTAAATTATCATACTGTGGTTTATCCACAGGTCCTGCTAGTATACCTAATAATATTTTAATTCAAAGATAGAAAAGAAAAAAAAATGAACTTACCAAAGTCGGGTCTCGGAGCAGAAGCTGCATAGACTTGGTGTACTGAGCACTAGCAACATCCTGGCAAAAGACACAACTTAAGATTAGGACCATTCTTATAGTAACAGAATAATAATTACAAATTTTGTAGAAATAACAAAACACTAAACAAATATCACTCATGATGGATTTATAAAATTATTATGTACAAGAAATGTTTTCTTGAAGATTGAATTAAAAAGACAAAACAGATTAAATTCAGCAGAGCAGATGATAAGGTAAACAGCAAGTTTAAAAACAAAAACTAAAACAAAAAAATATCAGAGATTGAGGAGGAGGAGGAGTTCCCGTCTTAAGACAAAATTTAAACAACACACTACTAAGAGACTCCTAATAGAAAGCTAGTTCTTTTTTTCTTCTTTCTTTTCTTTTTGTAATAGTAAATTATCCAAAAGTGCTCAATATATCAAAAACATAGAGCAATAATGATAGTAATAGTTAAAAAGAGTTAAAGGTCTACCATAGCCAAGATCATTTAGATTGAAATAAAGCTGATGTCATTAAGTAATGACATTGACTTTCAAGTGTAAGGTAAGGTCATGATGAGATCATCTAGATCAAAACCATGGTAGATCCTTAACTCTTTTCCATTATATATACTAGCAAATATATGCACCCTCCGGGTGGTAGTATTTTAGTTAAATTTTATAATAAAATATGATATTGAATTAAAAAGGCTAATGAAACTGAATAAGAATGTAGATAAAAAGATTTTGAACAGAGGGGGTATGATTGAAAAATAGAACAACTTTGAAACTAACTCTTCCATCATTTTCCGTTACTCCCGTCTTTCATTGGTAAATTTTCCTAATTAAACTGTTTAGTTAAAGTAGGAAGTAAAGAATAATATTACAGTTATTTCTTCTTGTTAAGGGATTTATTTTAAGATTTATTGAAGAGATTTTTGCTCATATTCAATAAGATAAAACCAAACAATTAGAAATCAATAATACTAAGCATATATTTATTAAAATCAATTTTTTAAGATCAATATGCAAATTAGCCTTCCCATTCATACTGTAAACCTCTATTTTGTTGTATATATAAATACAATTGCATGTTATTAGTATGTAGATATGGTAAACAGTATTAATAATGTTAAACAATTTTATCAATAAAAATAAAATCATGGAGAATATGATATAAGATATATATATATATATATATGTGTGTGTGTGTGTGTGTGTTTTGTTGAACTCAACAGACAATTCTTGTCTGATAAGTTTTTTTTTATGAACCGCACCTGATGATGGCACTAAGTAGTGTAGAAAGTACTCATGTTAGAACCTTTAGTAGATTCATACACCAATTCCACCCTGATATTAAAAAGATGGCCAGACAATAGAAAGGATCGAAAAAAAGCTTGTCAGACAATAATTACCCACCGAGTTTAACAAAACATGTTTAAAAGAAAAAATGCTGGCATATATATATATATATATATATATATATATATATATATATATATCAGTCATCCACAGACACGTGTTTCGAAGTTTACTTATCAGTGCAGGTCGACTTTTTAACAGCTACCTCTAGGCGGGATCGAAACCCGACAGAATTTTTGTCTGCCAAGCTCCTTACCCTTGCGGCTATCAGCGGCTGTCAGTCTGGGGTGAACAATTAATTGATACATCCCTATGGGGAATGTTTTTTACAATCATCTATATATATATATATATAGGTCTGGGAGTAAGAGCAGCAAAGGGGTGACTTCACACATGCTGAAACTCCAGGACTGGAGCCTCACCATCAGATGCAGTTTAGTGTCACATCCAGGATACAAAATAAGAAGAGTATAAATTATTACAGGATTTAGATTGCTAGCAGTTAATCATACTTACCACTATGCTCCGAAAATTGTACACATCCAGTTTGCCATAGACATAAACAAATTGCTGTAATACTTTGTCGAGGTTATCTCTGGTTTTTCGACCACCTGAGATAAGAAAAAAAAGAAAAAAAAAAAAATCAAAATGTCTTACAAAATAAATATAATAAACATTATCAAGAGGAGTTGTTTTTTTTTTAAAAAAATGATATCTTAGAATTTGCTCAATAACCTTCAAGCTTTGATTCCCCCCTTAACAAGCAATGCCAGGTATCCCAGCTACTAATTGATAAAAATCGTAGGCTTTTTAACTCTTAATGTCCTATTCCACCCGGCTGGAAGTCACATTCATTTTCCTAATCTTTCCCCAAACAATAGCCTTTGTTTAAATGTAATATTAAACATATTTAGAAGTCTTTGATTTAAGGGAAATAACAGGTAACTTTAAATGAAAAGGCCATTTTTAATTATTTTTTGATAAATGGTTATAGGAATTGGACTCTGAACTTAGAAAATTCTCAACAGGATGTTAAGAGTTAAAAAGATTATTTACCTGGGTGGCCCCAGAGTAACTCTGAACATTCTTTGTATGATGTGGGTATGGATTGGTATGGTGAAGACTGCACAGTACCTAGAAGTAAATAAAATGAATGGGTTTTAAAAAAATCAGACAAGAACACAATATTGTCAAAATACTATTTAAATACACACACACACCCAAAAAAAAAAAACAAAAAAAAAAAAACAAAATGTGTGAGCCCATGGCTGTTGGGTGTATTCTACATCCCCAGCCAACAGGGCAACATTGCTTTTGGTTTGGTTTGTTGGATTTTACAGCACGTTAACCCTTGTTGGGTAACTTCACGCTCAATTCATGCTTGAAGGTTATTCAAATTTTTTTTAAACAAATTTTTTGAAAATTAATTTTTTTTCTATTTTACCCATAGATGAGACCCTAGCAGGAACCATCAGTCCGAGTCCGAGTGGATCTGGGAGTAATGGTGATGAAGGGGTACTCCACACTCCGCCCGAGCTCCATAACTAGAACTTGCTAGTCTCACAGATCCATTACTACTGAACAATCCTACTAATTAATCCTACAATTACTACTAATTCAATCCTCACTGGATGCCCAATACATGCAACCTTGTGTCACATCCTACCCGTGGGGTGAACGGGTTGTGTCACATCCTACCCGTGGGGTGAACGGGTTGTGTAAAAACCTAATTTCTTCAGTTTCTTTAACCTATTAAAAAAAATTAAATGGAATAAATTTAGAAAGAACAGAAGGAATAAACAAGCAGGGCTTGACATGACCAGCTGATTGACCGTAGAGGACTTCTCCAACCGCTTGTCTAACCTAAATAAGGGTAAAAGTAGAGTATTGCATATCATGGACTGCTCAGCAACCAGGATTCCGTCTTTAAGCATCCCAAGTCACAACCCATGGCCAACAGGGTGCCCCATTCGGAGTGTCTTACCCCTCTGCAGAGGTGCAGTCAGTGTATTCTACTACCCTTGCCAACAGGACATAATTTTGGTTTGGTTTGTTTTGTTTTATGGCATATCAACCCCAGTGGGTCATTTAATGCCGCCAAAGTTTTGAAATAAATTCATTTTTAATGGATACTCAATTTTTTTTATGAACACACTTTTTCTATTTAACCCTAACAGGTACTATCACCCCGGGTCAGAATGGACCAGGGAGCAATAGTGATAAAAGGGTGTGCCACATTCTCCAAAATTGGAACCTCACCATCAAATAGAGTTTAATGCCATTTCTAGGACACGAAGACCCTCAGCCACTGCCTTCTAGCACCCATATGCAATAGGGTTGGGGCAATCCTATAAGTGCTAGGGCTTGACATGACTAGCTGATTGATCGGAGGTGGCCTCTCCGACCGCCTGTCTAGCCTAAGTGGAGTGTTGCATGTCATGGACTATTCAGCCACCTGGGTTCCATCCTTAAGCATCACAGGTCGCCACCCACAGCCAACGGGTGGCCCCATTGGGGGAGTCTTATCCTCTGCTGAGGTGCAGCTGATGTATTCTAACGCCCCAGCCAACAGGGCGGGCATAAATTTGAAAAGAACAGAAAGAAAAAAAAAAAAAAAAAAAAAAAAAAAAGAAAAGAAGAAAATAAGCAGACATTATAGAAAGAGAATTGTAAACTTTTACTTACTACTATCTGTGTTGAAAATGTGTTCGACACATAACACTCGGTAAGACTCATCTGCGACATTGTAAAAAGTTTCTTCAAATAAAATGTTAACGTTCTGTTTGTTTGTAAAGCCTTCCTGTAGATGAATCTGCCCATTTGATATCAACACAGCCTGCACAGAAAAATAAATTAAATAAATAAAAATAAATAAAAATAACCACAAACATACATTGTAATAATCATCTTATTTATTGTTTTCTATTTTGCTACATTATGCTCTAAAACACAATATATATATTTATTTAAGAATGGAAATGAGTAACCTACTCGAGTTTCATCGATAGATTCTTCAGGGTTACTTTTAAATTAATCGAGTTTACGATTAATCTTTGGTGTTATAAACATGCCCGTTGGAATTCCAACGGGCATGTTTATAACACCAAAGATTAATCGTAAACTCGATTAATTTAAAAGTAACCCTGAAGAATCTATCGATGAAACGAGTAGGTTACTCATTTCCATTCTTAAAATAAATTTATGCTCTACATTGTATTGAGCACTTTGTATTTGTTTTTTCTCAACCTTAACCTCTGGATATTGTGCGCTTCCAACGATCGTTCTTATACCCACCGGTAAGTTAATACTTATACATATACAAATATATATATATATATATATATATATAAGTTAAAAGAAAGGAAATGAATCCGACAGTACGAGTATGAAAAGGTGGAATGAAAACATCACACAATGCTGTTAAAGAGAAAACAATTTATAATATAATCATAGCTGATATTGATCAATATTTCGATTTTACAAAAATCATCATCAGAGCTCATTTATTCCGTGGTGATTGTGGTCGGAGATAAATGTCAAATCAGTTCAAAAACAAAAAACCTTAATTTAAAGAACGAAAGTTGTTACATTATTCACCAATGTGGGCATTTGTTACATTATTCACCAATGTGGGCATTCGCGCCATATTTTTGTCGGTCATGACGATGTGTATAACTTTTTTGTCTGTCAACTCTTTATTGTAGCGGATTTTGAGATGTTGGCAACAAGACAAATTAACTTATTCAAAAGGGGATGGGTATTAAAACAATGTGACGGTTGGTATTCAAAAGATTTTTAGAAAAGGAATTTTTAGATTAATTATTTTTTATATTTTGTATTTCATAAATGATTAATTATTTATTTTTTTTTTTGTTTTTTTTATATATAAAGTAAAAAAGTTATGGACGGTATTTGTTATTATTTTAGATAATGTGAAGCTTTTAAATCTAATGTAAGGTTTTTATTTTCAAAACCGAATTCAAATCAAATAAAATGCAAAGTTCTTATTTATAAATCAAAACATAAACCCAAATTCAAGGTTCCATTTAAATCCAAAATCAAATGTTAGGTTCCGCACTTACAAATACAAATCCATTATTTGCAAATACAAATCTGATTCAAAATCCAAATTCAAATTTATGGTAAGGTTTTTTATTTTATTATTTGGCTAATGAGAACATTTTTTATTTTAATGGGAAGTAAATAACGGAAAAAGTTATGTGAAGGGGATTTTATGGTTTCTGACTACAAGTGTCGCTAAATAATGATTTATACAGCTATGATTATATTATAAATTGTTTTCTCTTTAACAGCATTGTGTGATACTCATATATATATATGTCATGATATTCTTGGATATCTACTCCAATAGATTAAATAAAGGATTTAGTTTGAAGTTCCATGAAGATTGTGACATGAAGGTTCCCAAGATCAACAAGAAATGCCTGAAGAAGGCCGATAGGCACATCAAATGAACAGTTGTATATATAACAAGAGAAGGACAACAGTCCAAAAATTCCAAATACAAATCATGTCTCATCTTAATTCACATAAAAAATATTTTTAGGCAATATTCACCTCATATATTTTTCTATTCTTTAACAGAAAAAACTAAACAAAAACCCCCCCCAAAAACAAACCATGAAATAAAATAGAATCCTTCTCACCTTTCCTGAAAATGTCTTTTGTAACTGCTTATTATCTTGTTCCTCTTCATTTTCTTCATTAGGAATAAGGATGTGATCTTCAAACTCCACTTCATTCAAATTAGCAGTCCTAGCAGCACCACACCTTGGCACACACACCTGAAATGATAAATATTAGATGATTGATTGTGACAAAAATTATCTTCACAATCATTTTAAACAATTATGATCTCCAATTATAAACAGTACAAAAATGTATCTTTTCAGTTATTTTAAACATTTAGGGTCTCCAATTATATACAGTACAAAAATGTATCTTCACAATCATTTTAAACAGATAAACACTTCATCTCAAACAGACCCATAGATGGAACCCTAACAGCTACTACCACTTAAGGTTAGAGTAAGCCTAGAAGTAATGGCAAATGAAAGGGTTACACCCATGTAGCATTGTTATTCCAGTAGCCATTGTTACAGTTGTTTATCTTAAGTCTGTAGTAATCCTTCAGTAGAAATCAGCAGTCTTTCCTCAGCCCTATCAAGACAGTGGTTTGGTTTGGTTTGTTTTATGGCATATCAACCTCAGTGGGTCATTTAATGCCGACAAAGTTTTAAAATAAATTCATTCTTAATGGATACTCAATATTTTTTTTATAAACTCACGTTTTTCTATTTAACCCATAGATGGGACCCTAACAGGTACTACCACTCCGGGTCAGAGTGGACCAGGGAGCAATGGTGATGAAGCAGTGCTCCACATTACCCAAAGCTTCAGAACTAGAACCTCACCATATAGTTTAACGTCATTCCCAGGACATGAAGACTCTCAGCCACCACCATCTAGCCCCAATATGGTAAAAAGGGTTGGGGTTTGCCATAAGGGCAATAGGATTGGGGCAACTATATAGGTGCTAGGGCTTGATGTGACCAGCCGATTAATCAGAGGGTGCCTCTCCGACTGCCCATCTAGCCCAAGAAATGGCCAAAGTAGAGTGTTGTAAGTCATTGACTGCTCATCCACCTGGATTCTATCCTTAAGCATCATGGGTCGCAACCCACGGTCAACAATTGGCCCCATTGGGAGAGTCTTACCTCTCCGTAGAGGTGCAGTCAGTGCATTCTAACGCCCCAGCTGACAGGGTGGTATCAAGATAGTGAATGATATTAAAAGCCTTTGTCCTGCTTCCTTATTGGCCACTTTTACCGTAAGTCATTGCTGCTGCTCCTGATGGGACAGTGTATATATAAAAGTGGTGATTCTGTTTGTGTCTTATACCAAAATTAGTTCAACAAGTGTAGTGGTTAACTCATTGGACTGTGACATCATACTAAATGAGTTTGAACTCCAGTGGTGCTTATTATATTCACCTTTGGACTAATACGCTTGGGAAAGGTAAGAACCCCATCATCCACCCAGTTATGGGTTAAATATGGCTGGTTTAGCCCAGTCGATAGAGTGTTCACCTGGGAACCACAAGTTTCCTGGTTCAATACCAGTCCTCGCCAACTCAGTGTATGAGTAGCACAGGGACCTGTGTGGTAAAGTGAGTTACTGATGGTAGGTGTGGCATCTCACCTCAAACACTAAAAAACAATCTCCTTGGTCTAGCACTATTGAAAAGGGGATAGACTCCCTTGCTGCCTGGCTGATACTGACTTTGGGCCATACAACGGCTAGTACCACTACTGTTCTACAAGGATGGTTTTGGCATTAAATAATCCATGAAGGGTAATAGAATGTATGTAATAGAAGTACTACTAGCAATTATAATTCCTCATCACAAAAATTACAAAGAAATTATTATGAATGAACAATATGTAAATGAACAATATGTAATGTTTAAAATTAAATACCGTGTCAAATTATTTAAACAAAAATTGTCATTCAAATGCAGTTGGTTTGCATTGCATAGGATTATGAATAATAATCTTATTATAATGGAGATTGTTTGCTTTTCTGTCTGTAACCGAAACTATATCACTACTCAAGTCACAATTCCCTTTGTTATTTACGTCACATTCTTCATGATTTTATTTTTATTTAAACCTCAATTTCTAATAAAATTGTTTTACATTATTAATACTGTTAATCATATCTACAAATGAATAATATTCAATTGTATTTATATATACACTAAAATAGCAGTTTACAGTGTGAACAGGAAGGCTTATTTGCATATTGAAATTATAAATTGATAAATCGTATGGTTTTATCTTAATGAATATGATCAAAAATCTCTTCAATAAATCTTAAAAGAAATCGATTAACAAGAAGAAATAATTCTGATTTTATTCTTTACTTCCTATGTTAACTAAATTATTAAATTAGGAAAATTTAGTAATGAAAGACGAGAGTGATAGAAGTGTAAGTTTCAGTTTCAGTTGTTCTATTTTTCGATTATACCTCCCTCTATTTCAAATCATTTTATCTGCATTCTTATTTAGTTTCATTAGCCTTTCTAATTTAATATATTCTATTACATTAAAACTTAAATACTTGCACCCGGAGGGTGCATATATTTGCTAGTTACTATAAAAAAGAACATGAATAACAGCTTTATGCAAATGGTTAATGATTAATCTTATTATAATGGAGATTCAGAGTTTGTTTGTACGTAACCAGGAGGTTGTGATGTAATGGTTAGAGTTATAGGAAATGAACTCGTTGAACTGAGTTCAAATTCTGGACGAAGCTACAGTTCACATAGCACTAATACCCTTGGGAAAAGTATGAATCCAACTGCTCTCCCTCCAGCTATGGGTAAATAGTAGAGCAGACTGGTCCTTTTAACCTTGGTCAGGTAACCAGTCTAGGAGAAGGAAAACTGATTTAAAACCTGTTAAACTCCACTTGGGTTGGTCACTACTAGAATAGGTTCAGTCCTAATTAGTGATCTGTTTCACTAATTTAATTTATAACCGAAACTATGTCACTGCTTATGTCACAATACTCTCAGGAATTGCATAAGTTTATCAATGAGCATTTAAATCAAAAGCATTAATAAATTGAATTCGTCTGAAATAGATCAGTGTATAATATCTGGTCTACTCATTGATGACATTAGATTTTATGCCTTGAAATGTGCAGGAAATGCCAATAAACAAGTTTTTTTCTAAAAATGACCATAATGCTTCATGTAACAGGTCTAAAAGATAGGCATACAAAAACAATGACGTCATTATTTGAACTAGAAACCCCCCCCCAAAAAAAAAAACGACCTTATCAAAAAAATAGTCATCAATTTTCTTGTTTGTGGTCCCCGTTTCTGAACTAGTAAGACAAACGCTAGAAAAAAAATCAGTAGTGAAAAACTCGTTTGAGATTAGAACTTTCAAATTTGTTTAGTATGAAATGTGGACTTACCGTGTACCTGCGTGACGTCACAGTGTCAAAGAGGGAAGAGTGTTGATTCTGCAGTGCCACGAAGAATGGGTTGTCCAGCAAATCCTCATCATACTTCTCCATGTTGATGATTTTGACATCTGTGGTTCCATAACATCCAGACTGATGCTCATATGCACTATCTAGAGAAAGAGAGAAAGAAATTAAGTAAACACTTAGGGAGAGAGAGAGAGAAGGAAGGAAAATAATTAAGTAAACAGGAGAGAGAGAGAGAGAGGGGGGAGGAGAGAGAGAAAAAAGAATTAAGTAAACACTTAGGAGAGAGAGAGAGAGAAGGAAGGAAAAGAATTAAGTAAACAGGAGAGAGAGAGAGAGGGGGAGAGAGAGAGAAGAAAGAATTAAGAAACACTTAGGAGAGAGAAAGAGAGAGAGGAGAGAGGAAAGAGAGAAAGGAGGAAAATAATTAAGTAAAACACTTAGGAGAGAGGAGAGAGGAGAGAGAGAGAGAAAGAAAAGAATTAAGTAAACAGGAGAGAGAGGTGAGAGGAAAGAGAGAGAGAGAGAGAAAATTAAGTAAACACTTAGGAGAGAGAGAGAGAAGGAAGGAAAAGAATTAAGTAAACAGAGAGAGAGAGAGAGAGAGAGGGGGAGAGAGAGAAAAAAGAATTAAGTAAAACACTTAGGAGAGAGGAAAAGAGAGAGGAGGAAAATATTAAGTAAACACTTAGGAGAGAGAAAGAGAGAGAGGAGAGAGGAAAGAGAGAGAGAAAGAAAAGAATTAAGTAACAGGAGAGAGAGAGAGAGGAAAGAGAGAGAGAGAAAGAAAAAGAATTAAGTAAACACTTAAAGAGAAAGAGAGAAAGGAGGAAAATAATTAAGTAAACACTTAGAGAGAGGAGAGAGGAGAGAGGAGAGAGAGAGAGAAAGAAAAAGATTAAGTAAAACAGGAGAGAGAGAGGAGAGAGAGAGAGAGAGAGAGAAAATTAAGTAAACAGGAGAGAGAGGTGAGAGGAAAGAGAGAGAGAGAGAGAGAAAATTAAGTAAACACTTAGGAGAGAGAGAGAGAAGGAAGGAAAATAATTAAGTAAACACTTAGGAGCAAGAGAGAGAGAGAGAGAGAGAGAGAGAGAGAGAGAGAGAGAGAGATTACGTAAACACTTAGGAGAGAGGAAAGAGACAGAGAGAGAGAAATTAAGTAAACAGTTAGGAGAGAGAAGGAAGGAAGGAAGGAAAAGAATTAAGTAAACACTTAGGAGTGGCACAGAGAGAAGAAGAGAGAGAGAGAGAGAGATTTTGATTTGATTTGTTCTTGTTTTACGGTATATCAACCTCAATGGGTCATTTAATGCCGACTGCATTTTTGAAATGAATTGGTGATAATGTTTAATTTTCTAAAGGTTTTTTTTTTGACATATTTTCTTTTGTGAATTAAACTTTTAGATGATTTTTTTTAACATATATTTTTGTGTTTTCATTTATTTGGAAGATTTTTTTAGATTTTGTTGTAGATGTGTGCTTCTTTTATGTATCCAAGTAGTTTTTCTGGGTTTATTTGGTAGAATATCTGTTTTAGATTTGTTGTTTGGTAGTATTTTTTTCGTATTTGTTTTAGGTTGCTACATTCTGTTAATATGTGTTTGATTGTGTAGGGTTTTTGGCATGATATGCAATATGGGTCATGAATGGGTAATGTATGAGTGTCCTATTCTTAGTCTGGATAATATTACTATTAGAGAGAGAGAGAGAGAAATTAAGTAAACACTTAGGAGAGAGAGAAGAGAGAGAGAGAGAGAGAGAAATTAAGTAAAACTTAGGAGAGAGGAGGAGAGAAGAGAGAGAAAAGAGAGAGAGGAAAGAGAGAGAAATTAAGTACACACTTAGACGAAGAGTGGTGTTAGAGAAAGAGAAAGTGATGAAATAAATGTTTATAAAGAGGAAGAGAGAGAAACATTGAATAAACACTCAGAGGGAGACTGAGAGAGAAAGATTAAATAAATGCTTATAAAGATGAGAGATAGAGTGTGCAATTAAGGAGAGAGAGAGAGAGAAATAAGAAATACTCAGAAGACAGAGAGAGAGAGAGAGAGAGAGAGAGAGAGAGAGAGATGAAATAAATGTTTATCAAGAGAGAGAGAGAGAGAGAGAGAGAAAATAAGAAAATACTCAGAAGGACAGAGAGAGAGAGAGAGAGAGAGAGAGAGAGAGATGAAATAAATGTTTATCAAGAGAGAGAGAGAGAGAGAGAGAGAGAAAATAAGAAAATACTCAGAAGGACAGAGAGAGAGAGAGAGAGAGAGAGAGAGAGAGAAAAATAAGAAAATACTCAGAAGGAGAAGGACAGAGAGAGAGAGAGAGAGAGAGATGAAATAAATGTTTATAAAGAGGAAGAGAGAGAAACATTGAATAAACTCAGAGGGAGACTGAGAGACAGAGATTAAAAAATGCTTATAAAGATGAGAGATAGAGTGTGAAATTAAGTAGAGAGAGAGAGAGAGAGAGAAAATAAGAAAAACACTCAGAAGGAGAAGGACAGAGAGAGAGAGAGAGAGAGAGAGATGAAATAAATGTTTATAAAGAGGAAGAGAGAGAAACATTGAATAAACACTCAGAGGGAGACTGAGAGACAGAGATTAAATAAATGCTTATAAAGATGAGAGATAGAGTGTGAAATTAGAGAGAGAGAGAGAGAGAGAGAGAGGAGAGAGAGAGAGAGAGAGAGAGAGAGAGAGAGAATAAGAAAACACTCAGAAGGAGAAGGACAGAAAGAGAGAGAGAGATGAAATAAATGTTTATAAGAAGAGAGAGAAACATTGAATAAACACTCAGAGGGAGACTGAGAGACAGAGATTAAATAAATACTTATAAAGATGAGAGATAGAGTGTGAAATTAAGTAGAGAGAGAGAGAGACAGAGAGAGAGAGAGAGATGAAATAAATGTTTATAAATGTTTATAAAGAGGAAGAGAGAGAAACATTGAATAAACACTCAGAGGGAGACTGAGAGACAGAGATTAAAAATAAATGCTTATAAAGATGAGAGATAGAGTGTGAAATTAAGTAGAGAGAGAGAGAGAGAAAATAAGAAAACACTCAGAAGGAGAAGGACAGAGAGAGAGAGATGAAATAAATGTTTATCAAGATGAGAGAGAGAGAGTGTGTGTGTGATTAAGTACACAGAGAGAGAGAGAGAGAGAGAGAGAGAGAGAGAGAGAGAGAGAGAGAGAGAGAGAGAGAGATTAAGTACACAGAAACAGAGAGAGAGAAGGAAATATTAAGTGAACCTTTAGAAAGAGAGTGACAGAGATAGGGAGGAGATAAAATAAATGCTTATAAAGAAGGTGGTATATAGAGAGAAAGGTTAAGTAAATTCTCAGAAGGAGAGTAGCACAGTGAGAGAGAGAGAGAGAAAAGGAAAGATAGAGTAAACACTTAGAAAGTGGGTGAAAGAGAAAGAGAAAAGGCCATTAAATAAACTAGCAAATATATGCACCCTCCGTAGGGTGCAAGTATTTAAGTTTTAATGTAATAAGATATATCAAATTAGAAAGACTAATGAAACTAAATATGAATGTAGATAAAAAGATTTGAAATGGGGGACGGGGTATAATCGAAAAATAGAACAACTGAAACATACTCTTCCATCACCCCCATCTTTCATTGCTAAATTTTACTAATTTAACTATTTAGTTAGAATAGGAAGTAAAGAATAAAATTATAGTTATTTTTTCGTGTTAATGGATTTCTTTTAAGATATATCCCAGAGATTCTTGGTTATATTCATTAAGATAAAACCAAACAATTAGAAATCAATAATACCAAGCACATATTTATTAAAATCAAATGTTTAATATCAATATGCAAATTAGCCTTCCCGTTCACATGTAAACCACTATTTTGTTGTATATATAAATATAATTGCATGTTATTAGTATGTAGATATGGTCAACAGTGGCTTCGGCCTCTGAACCATTGCTATAATTAACGGCGTCGATCCCAGGGGGCCATCCCCCCAGGCAACACCTGCCCCCTTGATTTAAAGGGGCAGGGCTGGGTTTATTGCCCAGTGCCTGAGGCGCCCCCCTTGAGGGGGAATGCCGACGGGATCGACGCAATTTTTCACCTGCCACCCCATGAGTCTCGGCTTGTGGGTGGTCCCACATAAATAGGGCCTTGTGCCTGACCCGTACAAGTGGGGTACGTGGAAAATATCATGTAGATATGATCAACAGTATTAATTTTATTAATTATCGAGTTCTTATAAGGACATTTCTCTTATACAACTATGTATAAGCTCTTCTTAGTATTTTCTGTCTGTTGGACTATCTCTTTTGTATGCAAAATCGTCACTTCTATTTATGAACTTTCCCAACAACAGCAGGCACTTCCAGTAAAAACTGCCAATGAGAGACGAGGACAGAAAACATTTAAAATTGTTTCTCTTCAAATCAATTACTGGTTGAAATTTCTGCCAGCAAGACTTATCTTTTGGATTAACACCAGAGGAATACTACAAACTATGATTACCAAGTCACTACAGACTCGGACTTATTCATATTACAAGCAACACTACAGACTAGGATTACCAACTGAACCCCTACTGTTACATAATCTATGCGGTTGCATAAGATTATTGTCAATCCCCTGTAATTCTGAGGGATGACCCTTTTCATTCCATGGAAAATTACAGAAGCCCGCCAAAATACGTGAAGTCACGTGGGACCTGTTCGGTCGCCAGTTTGCAGTTGGACGTCAGGTAGTGAAGATGTACTGCCTGGACTGTGACTCACTCTGCATACGTGCGCTATGTTAGTTAGCAGATGTCTAGTGGGAATTTAACAATAAAATAAGATCAAAAGTAAATCGAAGTCTTGTGTTATTACCTCTAAAAAACTAACAATGACACAGGGCTTCTGATAAAGAGAAGTCCCCAATAGAAGACCAGACCCGAAGTCCCCAAGAGAAGTCCAGACCTTAGAAGATTCCAGACAAAGACAAGATGTTATAAGATTCCAAAGACGGCCAGAAGAATAGAGTAAGAAAGAAGTAAGTAAAGAAGTAAATAAGTGGCGATGCAACACTACAATGGCGTCAAGGATCTTAACACTGTTGTGTCTGTATTCTCTTCTATTAAGTTTGCTTAGGCAATAAAATATCCTTGTTATCACTTTGTTGTGGATTGTTCTCTCATTTGTTCCATACGAGGAAACATGTGGGGATTAAAATAAAATTTAAAAAAACAAAACAAAAAAAACAACAAAAAAATTCCCATGAGCCTTCACCGAGGATGTGCGGAAAAAGAACCCACTACCAACCACCAAGAGAATATCTCAGCCATTCTGACTTAGGCCTTAAGTGCGTCTAAACACTACTACTGGCCAGGGTGATATTTCCTTGCCACATGTTGGCTATGACCAGTGAAGAAAGCCTAAATCATAAAACCACCTTCTGTCTTTGTCTCCTACTTTTCGTTCCTTGAATTCCTTCTTTTTCAGAGTCAATGTATTCTAAGCACCGGCAACAGGGCTCGAAATTTACTTTTATCTGGATGGTGAATAAAAAATATAATAAATATTACTGCAGACATTTCCTCAGCGAGCTATTCTGGACAAATACCTATTTTAGTCACTGGAAATACAGATATCGAGGCACATGCTGTACTGGTTAGAGTCGTAAGAAATGGACTCGTCAACCCGAGTTCAATCCACTTGGGGTGGTCACTATTAGAATAGGCTCAGTCCTACTCGGTGATCTATTTCAAATTTAAAAAAAATAAAATAGATAAGGTCTATTTCCGTTTTGTTTAACGCTACACCCCCCTAAAAAAAAAACAAAAAAACATAATCCCCCCCCCCATGCACCTAGGAGAAGATAACTGGGGGTAAAATATAAAAACAAGTTAAATGAAATCTGGAAACAAAATATTTTTCGATCAATAATTAAAAAAAAAAAATTCAATCAATAGATAATAAAAAAAAATAGCATAAAAAGTCCTGTTCTGGTATCCCACTCGGATTTTATTTATTTTTAGCTGAAATCGATGACATGAAATTAATATTCAACTGAAATATCGAAAGAAATTGTGTAAAACTATCTTTAAAAAAATAATAATGTCAGGATTTTAATTTATTTGAAATTATAAATGTTAAAATTTAATAGAAACAGTATACAATAAAAAGTGGTCATCTGATTCCAGAGAAAGTATAAAATAGTAATGTTCTTGTATTCTTTGACTACATATATTAATTCTAATTCCGATAGTTTGGCCCCATTTCTCTCGGTTTGTCGAACCGGACCATGCATCGTTTTGAATTTCACCTTAATATGTTGCCACATCATCTCAACAAGATTTGGAGTGACCCAAGTCTTTGGATCAACAAACTAGTAAAGTGACCACTAGAGTTACAGTGTTAAACTATTACTTTTACTTATTCGAGAAGGATACGATACAAGCACCCCCAAAATACTTAACTAAAACATGAATGTTAAAACAATTGAAATAAATAAATAAAATGTCATAGCTATTTGTTTTTTTTAAATTATCAAAGTATTCTTGAAGAAATTGAGATAATTATCTCGACATAGGTGAAACACGTTGGCGTTAAAAAAGAAAGAAAGAAAGAAGGAATATAGAGTTTAACCAAAAAACAAAAACAAAAAAAACAAATTGTCTTCTAAGAATGCATTGTCTAAGTGCCAGGCGAACATAGATATTATTCTATCTTTTAAAATGTCTACAAACAAAGCAAAAAAAAAAGAAGTTACAATTCCATTCAAATAAACAACTAACAACAACAACAACAATGTTAGACTGGGTTAATTGTCATTCAAAAAATAAACATTAGAAATCTTTAAATTCAAACGTAATCGATTTTGGACACTACACAGAAGCTAATACGATAATTTCACATTAAAAACGGAATAGTTGATAACGCAATCAAATAAAGAGACTTAATTTTGTGTTCGAATCGATATTTGGTCGTTTATTTGAGTGATTTTTGCTTTTTGTAACAAATAACACTTACCTAAGTCGTACTCAGTTCGAAAGGATAGGCACACGGTGTCTCTAGTAGGATTACATGTCGGTGACGATCGAAAACATGTCCCAGATAAAGGGAAAGAACTCTGAGGTTATTCATCCCAGACGAAGAAAAACGTTTATTATTAGCTCATTGCATTGCCAAAAGAGAAGAAGAAAGAAATAATGGAACCAAGTATAAGTAGCGAACGTCTCTCCACTATAAAGACCAGAAGTCATATGACGACATCTCTTGATTTCTTGACCGAATCCTGAAATTGGCGCTAAACTCCAATTATTTATTTATGGACCAATCAGAGAGGTTTATGAGTGAGGAGACTATTGAAAAAAAAAAATGAATGAATGAATGAATAAACAAAACAACAGAAAAAATAAACAAAATATTTTTTACTCTATTTCAATTGATTGATTGATTGATTTTAACAGCATGCCAACCCGTCTATGGTTATTATTATATGATTCCCTAGAGGTTAGGGAATCACGTTCATTGAATATTTATATTTACAGTTTTTTGTGTAGTCATTTCTTAAGTTTTTTTTTTTTTTTGCATACAGTTGTATATAAAGTATTCCTATCTAATACAATTAATTTGCACACAGTTATATGGTTTCAAGTAACTAATTATTAGTTACTTGAAACCATATAACTGTGTGCAAATTAATTGCAAATTAATACTAATAATAATGGTAAACAATTATATTAATTAATTAATACTAATAATAATAGTAAACAATTATAGCTTCAAGTAACAGGTCTTAATACAAATAATTTACAGTTATTTATGGCATCAAGTATTCTTATCTAATACTAAAAAATAGTATCTATGAGTCAAATAGATTTCACAGGTACTATCACTCCTGGTCAGAGTGGACATGGGAGTAATGGCAATGAAGGTGTACTCTCCAGATCTCCAAATCTCCAGAACTAGAGCCTCACCATCAGATGCAGTTTTTTTGTAGGTGGGTGGGGGTACCCCTCTATTCTGTGCCACGCCGACAGGAGGCCCTATTTCTTTTTATTCAATTAATTAAAGATCTCTCTCTGTCTTGTTTCATGAGACGTAATGATATTTAACCATTTGAATGTACAATGTTCTTCAGTCTTTATGACTTCAATCAACATCTCTGTCTGTCTGTATGTCTGTCTGTCTGGGTCGCGCTCAAACAACCCCTCCTACACACACACGCGCGCGCGCGCCCGCGTGTGCACTCACATATTATATATATATATATATATATATATATATATATATATACCCACGCACGTACATACACACAATAATACATATACAGTCATACACACACAGACATACAGACACGGACACACAGACATACACACACACACATGTATATATACACAGTCATATACATACACACAGTACATACACTCACATACTCAGACACATACAAACATACAAACATACGCAGATACATACACACATACATACATAGACATACAAAGACATATTCACGCACATACATACACATACAGTAATATATATACACAGATTTAGACACATACATTGACACACATATATACACACGCACATACATACACACACATACATACACGCACAGACATACATACACACAGACATACACGCACAGACACTGACACACACATACATACATATACGCAGACATACACACTCACATATAAACAGACGCACATAAATACATACATTCATAGACACACACACACAGGCAGACATACTCACACACATACATGTATATACACACAATAAAACATATACACACAGATATACGCATACAGACACAGAGACATATACACACGCACAGGCATACATACACAGTTATACATACACACAGAGACATACATACACACAGACATACACACACAGACACAAACACACATGGACATACATACATATTTACCAACCTCTCCGCACGGGCAGGATGCGACACAATGTCAATTTCTTAAACGGAGTTTATGGATTCAGAGTTTTTCCTTCTTCTAGACTGGTTACCGAGCCCAGTATGTCCTGCTATTTATTTACCCATAGCTGGAAGGAGAGTAGTTGGATTCATACCTTTCCCAAGGGTACCTTGTCTAAGATTTGAACTCGCATCGTTGAATCCATTACACCACATGCCTCTACATATACGCAGCCATACACACGCACATACATATACACATACATACACAGTCACACACACGCACACGCACACACACACACACACAGTCACACACACGCACACGCACACACACACACACACAGTCACACACACACATACACAGATATACATACACACGCGCACGTACATGCACACACACACACACACGCACACGTACTAACACACACACGCGCGCATGCGCACACACATACTACAACAATGCAAATGAAATTGATGAGTCAGAATTGTATCGTTAAGTACCAATAAAGAAGTTGACTTGTTAATATATATTTGTTGTCGCTGTTGTTGCTATTGTCCTGTCAGTTTGCGTGTATGTTTGTGTGTGTGTCTGTTGTGTGTGTGTGTAGTTCAAAGCCGTCGTAGTATTAAAATGTACTTAATTGAAGATATGAGTGTTCTCCCTTCCACCGTCTTTCGAATATCTCTTCGTTTATTTACAAACAAAAAATAGAAAAAAAAAAAAAAAAAAGAAGAAGAAAATACCCCCCCCAAAAAAAACAAACAACAATGCAAACTTTAAAAACTAAAAAACAAAGAAATACCCCCCCCCCACACACACACTCACGGGGGCGCGTGGTCTAATAGTAATCGGAGCCATCACGAAACTTTGAATCTAACCCTTTATTTATACACCCGTGGACTAAATAAAAGGTTAGGTTCAAAGTTCCGTGATGGCTTCCGATTACGACAAGAAAGTTCCCGAGTTCAAAAAGAAGGTTCCCGAGTCCGAGAAGGTTCCCGAGTCTGACAATAAATATCTGAAGAAGGCCGGAGGGCATATCGGCCGAAACGTTGTACAAATAACAATGAAGATGGGGACAATAGTCCGAATAATGCAGATAATGGAAAAATACTGTTAATATTTTATAATCTTGGATTCCTGCATTTATTTACGCTATGTTTTTCCTTAACGGTTACGGGCGTAAAAACAGCCCAACTTAGATACTTACCGAGCACTTTTTCTTGCTTTTCATCAGCTAATTAATTTAGAGATTTTACCAGGCTCCCTTCCTTGGATAAAATAGAAATAACTCAATTTTTTCAACTCAAAGAAAAGCTAGGGAGTAAATCCCGAAAACAAATCCGGAGCTGGAGTCCCTGTGTGATGCTGAACTCCATTGTTACTCAGCAACTCCTGCCGACACTACCGTTGCCAAACTGCATGGCTTCTTACCTTTCCTTTGGACCACAGCGGCAGTGTGGAGAGGTGGTATTTGCTGTTTGGGCAACAGCACACCCTCCATACCAACCCGCCCAGGCTACGTAGTTTTTAAAAAAATGGACACTACTCCATCGTCTCTCGTAGACGGAAGGATGCCAACACCGGGACCCAATCAAGCAATACTGTAGATTGCGCCTAAACTGAATCCCTTCCCTTACTTGTAGTGTTGATGATCACGACAGCAACACGTCTAATCCAGTCTCTCCCAGAACTAAGATGGATCTCAGCAAATAAGTCTGGCCGCAACGCCATTAAGTTTGCAAGTTGTATTTTTTTTTTAAATAGATGTTTGTATCTTCATTTGTTTGTTGAGTCTTCTTCATCCGAATTTAAATGCCTACTTATTGATGTGAGAAAATATATGGTGCCCAGCAAAAAATACCATATTTTTCAAACTTAATGGTGTTGTGGCCAGACTTATCAGCTGAGATCCATCTTAGTTCTGGGAGAAACTGGAGCAAGGAAACCTATCAAGGAGAAGGAGGAATCTGAATTTCAACCAGGTGTCGCATCCTGTCCGTGGCGGAAGGGTTGGGTAAATTTATTCATTTTTCTTCTCAATTTTCATTGTACTTATTTTTAAAGAAGGCTCAAGGAAACTGGGATGGATATGTGATTGGTTGGTTGGTTGGATTTTACGGCATGTCAACCCTTCTTGGGTTATTCTATGTCGAAGACATTGTTTTATTCATTCCTTAGGGTTATTCAAAATTTGTCTTTCTAAACTTATTTTTTCTGTAGAGATGGTTTGGTTTGTTGGATTTTACGGCATGTCAACCCTTGTTGGGTTATTTTACACCGAATACATTTTGTTTTATTCATGCTTGGTGGGTATTCAATTTTTTTTAAAACTCAATTTTTTAACGCATTTTTTTAAATATTAATATATATATATATATATATATATATATAATATATATATATATATATTTACTAACCCCTCCACACGGGCAGGATGTGACACACAAGGTCAATTTCTTAAGCGGAGTTTTGAATTTGAATTTTGAATTCAGTTTTCCTTCTCCTAGACCGGTTGCCTAACCAAGGTTAAAGAGCCCAGTCTGCCCTACTATTTATCCATGGCTGGAGGGAGAACAGGATTCATACCTTTCCCAAGGGTATTAGCGCTAAGTGAAATGCAATTACCACGCCCAGGATTTGAACTCGGGGCGACGAATCCATTTCCCATGACTTTAACCTTTACACCACGCTTTACACCACGCGCCTTTATAGACCACTGGATTCAAAGCCTGAAGGAGCATACTCTATGTTTTATGGCTATTAGTCTTTGTGTTCACAGTCAGGCCGAGAACTTTTCGGCACCCCGTCATAAAAAGGTTATTTAAATAAATAAATAAATTAATAACTATATTTAATTATATGTATATATTTACCAACCCCTCCGCACGTGCAGGATGCGACACAAGGTCAATTTCTTAAGTAGATTTTAACAGGTTTGAATTCAGAGTTTTCCTTCCCCTAGACTGGTTACCTAGCCAAGGTTAAAGAGCACAGTCTGCCCTGCTATTTACCCATAGCTGGAGGGAGAGTAGCTGGATACATACCTTTCCCAAGGATACTAGTGCTATGTGAAATGCAAACAGCTTCGTCAAGGATTTGAACTCGGGTCGACGAGTCCATTTCCTACGACTCAAACCTTTACAACACGCGCCTCTATCTGGCGTCAAGACTATATATATAATTATATAGTCTTGACGTCAGACAACACTTTCTCACGACAGATTAAAGGAGGGGACAAGATAAGATGTCTACAATTCTCATGCGGGCGCCTCAGGATTACTTTTTTTTTTATTCTTCTTATTTCTTAGCGCAATACTTATATCTAATATAGGACGTAAGTGTTGTTTTTTTTTTTAGTATCACGTGGGAATACGTTAAATAACCAACCTTGCTTGACATTTCACGTGCATAAGACAAATAAGTATAATCTCTTATGTGCGGTATTTTAACGAAAGCAGGGACGGTGCGAGTTTCTCGTGATTCCTCCTCACCGAATTTGTGACACGGAGACCCCACCCCCACCCTACACACTACTACATGTCAAATTTTCATAAAGTAGTATTCATATAAAATATAGGATTTAGTAATATTAATTTTCCTTTCTTTTTAACAAAAACGTGTTTTTTTATTTATTTAGATATGTATTAATTGGCTTTTAATTTAGTTGATAGTATAGGAATTAATGAGAGTATTTCTCTGAATGTTTGAGATGAGGCTTGAAGATTAGTATTATCTGCGTTATTCGGACTATTGTCCCCATCTTGATTGTTATTTGTACAACGTTTCAGCCGATATGCCCTCCGGCCTTCTTCAGGTATTTCTTGTCGGACTCGGGAACCTTCTCGGACTCTGGAACCTTCTTTTCGAACCCGGGAACTTTCTTGTCGTAATCGGGAGCCATCACGGAACTTTGAACCTAACCCTTTATTTAGTCCACGGGGGTATCCTGTTCTTATTCCGCTAACCATAGCTGGGGTAGGAGTTGTGTTAATTATCTTTCTAACTGCCTTCACTCAGGATTGAACTCGGGTTCCAGAGATAACTGGCACTTAGAACTGTCTTAACCTAACTACCTTATCCACTAGGCCATGTGTCCAATTGGACAATTGAGTGTGAATTTTGGGAACTTATAAACCTAATGTCTTGATTTAGCTAGAATATCTACCAATTTACTTATGTATACGTTGTACAAATAACAATGAAGATGGGGACAATAATCCAAATAACGCTGACAATATTAATGAGAGTAATCATGACTTTGTTCTGTTAATGGAGAAGAAGGATTTAAATACTTAGTTGTCATGTGCGGCCCTCATGACATACATATGTAATCCATGCAGCATTCATGACATACATATATAATCCATGCGGCCTTAGGGGGCTACTCAGTTTTACACGGCTGGCTTACAGTATGTGCTATTGCTTAAGTGGTCACTCAATTCAGTATTGAACAGGCCCATCTTTGCTTAACTTCGGTGATCTAGCGGACTGATTGTTTTGTTTTGTTTTACGGCATATCAACAGTATTTCGGGTCATTTAATGTTGTATCACGCGGAGACCGAAAATGCAAATGGTGCCGCCACACCATTTGCATTTTCGGTTGGCAGATCATTTCAAAAACGACTGCCCGGCGAAAAATGCCAAATGCCACAGATGTTTGAAAATGGGACACTAAGGCAAAGTATGTTTCACATCAAACCAAGTGAATGTGATAGATGGAGACACATTTTGTGACAACTCCTACATGATGGGAGAGGTGGCTTTAGCGGAAGTTAACTATTGGACCACCGAGACAAAAGTTTAAAAGAAAGAAACTTAAGGGGGGGGGGGGTGTTGTTGTATACCCTTCATTACTTCTTACGTCTTACTTGCTTCTATATCTTGGACATCTATTCTTCTGGCCGGCTTTGCTTCTTCTATCATCTTGGTCTGGTCTCTTCTAAGGTCTGGACTTTTTGGGGACTTCGGGTCTGGTTTCTCTTAGGGATTTCTCCTTATCAGAAGCCCTGTTTCATTTGTTAGTTTTTTAGGTAATAAACACAAGACTTCGATTTACTTTGATGTTACTTTATTTGTAAATCCCCAAAACCAGACATCTGCGCACATCCTACGAGCTCGGCTCCTACTTGCTAACTGAGTGAGTTACTTACTATCCTTAAACCGGAAGACAGGGTCTTCTATGCCTTCCGGTTCTCACGATTTATCCCCGGAAGGCAAGGTGACAGTGAGGTCAAGCACCGTCATTTACTCTCAAGGTCATCAGCTGCACTAATCGCCATTATGTTTCTATACTACCTTATATAAGTATTAGGGATCTAATAATTATGTAACAGTTGTATGGTCAGTTCATGACCAGTTCGTGTGCCGCGTGACGTGGCGTCGGTTGGCGTCACGGCTTTTTGAATAAAACAGTTGTTACGTTAATAGCGCTTGTATGTCTTCGTATTTGATATCACTCCAAAGCTTAGATACAAAATACGACAAACAAAGGATTCGGGTTGCTTACAGTACCTGCTATTGCTTAAGTGGTCACCCTATTCAGTATTGCCAATGTAACACGTTAAAGTCTCACATACATTTGAGTTTGATAAGGAAAATAATATTTGAACATTTTTGTTATGAATTACATTCCTTACTTGCTCTAGCTCTCCTATTTTGACGCAAATACGAAAGGTATTTTACCTCGCGTGTGTGCCAATAGCCCACAAGGTGGCGTGGCCCGCAACATTAAATAAAAGAAGCACAGCAAAGTCAAAAATAATAACACATACAACACACACCACACACACACACACACACTCTCTCTCCTCTCTCTTCTCTCTCTCTCTCTCTCTCTCTCTCTCTCTCTTATCTTCTGTCTAGACAAGGAGTAGTAACGCACGAGTTCCTGTCCACGGACAGGACCTTTGCGCCCCAGCAACCCCGTGTCGCATGGCAAACGATAATATGCTCAATGTGTAAGTCTTTCCTTCTCTGCCAGCAACATATGAAGACCTCACACTTTCTCTACTGAAAGACTCATTTAATATCATATTAGGACATTTCGCTCATACAACTTTGGTAATAAGCTCTTTCTCGTATCTAATTGTCATGTTTTGTATTCTATTCTTTTAGGTTTACTCAAGCAATAAAATATCCTTGCTATTATTTCGTCGTGAATTGTTCTTACATTTATTTCCGAACAAGGATATGATATTCAACCAATAGTGTTAATTCGTAATTGTTTGATTTCTTCACCCCGGCGTATCTGGAAGATGTATTTATGCACCCGGCGTACCTAGAAATATGTATTTACGCACCAGGCGTATTGTAACGTAGCGGCGTCGTCACGGTACCAAAAACAGATATATGTTACGTAGTGCCTTTTCTTTGACGGCACTAAATATCTATACGTTGTATACTTCTTACTCTGGTCTATTCTTCCGGCCGTCTTCTGATCGTCTATCATCTATCTTGGTCTTTCTTATATGGGGATTTCCGAGTCTGGTTCTGTTGGGGACCATTTCTTATCAGAAGCCTTGTACCATTGTTAGCTTTTAGTAATAACAACAAGACTTCGATTTACAATGATGTTACTTTATTCATGAACCCCAGACCAGACAATCACGCAGTGAGTCACATCTTGCTAGGCTTCGCTTCTATGTTCTAACTCCAACTGTCACTGTGTCTGAGTTGGCTTACACCTTAAACAGGAAGGGCCTTCTATTGACTTCCGTTCTCACGTTCCACCCCAGAACGCAGGTTGAGAGTGAGGTCAAGCCATTGCATACTCTCAAGGCCCCATCTTCTCATATT
>CM042156.1:83069009-83100513 GCA_023376005.1 Doryteuthis pealeii | reverse complement strand
AACAATGAAGATGGGGACAATAGTCCGAATAATGCAGATAATGGAAAAATACTGTTAACATTTTATAATCTTGGATTCCTGCATTTATTTACGCTATGTTTTTCCTTAACGGTTACGGGCGTAAAAACAGCCCAACTTAGATAATTACCGAGCACTTTTTCTTGCTTTTCATCAGCTAATTAATTTAGAGATTTTACAAGGCTCCCTTCCTTGGATAAAATAGAAATAAGAACTCAATTTTTTTCAACTCAGACCCAAAGAAAAGCTAGGGGAGTAAATCCCGAAAACAAATCCGGAGCTGGAGTCCCTAAAGTGGTGTAATGCTGAACTCCATTGTTACTCAGCAACTCCTGCGACACTACCGTTGCCAAACTGCATTGGCTTCTTACCTTTCCTTTGGACCACAGCGGCAGTGTGGAGAGGTGGTATTTGCTGTTTGGGCAACAGCACACCCTCCATACCAACCCGCCCAGGCTACGTAGTTTTTTAAAAAATGGACACTACTCCATCGTCTCTCGTAGACGGAAGGATGCCAACAAAGGAATGAATTATCTGCCCTTGGTACCGGGAAGCCAATCAAGCAATACTGTAGATTGCGCCTAAACTGAATCCCTTCCCTTACTTGTAGTGTTAATGATCACGACAGCAATACGTCTAATCCAGTCTCTCCCAGAACTAAGATGAATCTCAGCAAATAAGTCTGGCCGCAACTCCATTAAGTTTGCAAGTTGTATTTTTTTTTAAATAGATGTTTGTATCTTCATTTGTTTGTTGAGTCTTCTTCATCCGAATTTAAATGCCTACTTGTTGATGTGAGAAAATATATGATGCCCAGCAAAAAATACCATATTTTTCAAACTTAATGGTGTTGTGGCCAGACTTATCAGCTGAGATCCATCTTAGTTCTGGGAGAAACTGGAGCAAGGAAACCTATCAAGGAGGAATCTGAATTTCAACCAGGTGTCGCACCCTGTCCGTGGCGGAAGGGTTGGGTAAATTTATTTATTTTTCTTCTCAATTTTCATTGTACTTATTTTTAAAGAAGGCTCAGGGAAACTGGGATGGATATGTGATTGGTTGGTTGGTTGGTTGGATTTTACGGCATGTCAACACTTCTTGGGTTATTTTATGTCGAAGACATTGTTTTATTCATTCCTTATGGTTATTCAAAATTTGTTTTTCTAAACTTATTTTTTCTGTAGAGATGGTTTGGGTTTGTTGGATTTTACGGCATGTCAACCCTTGTTGGGTTATTTTACACCGAATACATTTTGTTTTATTCATGCTTGGTGGGTATTCAATTTTTTTTTAAACTCAATTTTTTTAAATTTTATATATATATAATATATATATATATATATATAATATATATATATATATACTAACCCCTCCACACGGGCAGGATGTGACACAAGGTCAATTTCTTAAGCGGAGTTTTGAATTTGAATTTTGAATTCAGAGTTTTCCTTCTCCTAGACCGGTTGCCTAACCAAGGTTAAAGAGCCCAGTCTGCCCTACTATTTATCCATGGCTGGAGGGAGAACAGGATTCATACCTTTCCCAAGGGTATTAGCGCTAAGTGAAATGCAATTACCACGCCCAGGATTTGAACTCGGGGCGACGAATCCATTTCCCATGACTTTAACCTTTACACCACGCTTTACACCACGCGCCTTTATAGACCACTGGATTCAAAGCCTGAAGGAGCATACTCTATGTTTTATGGCTATTAGTCTTTGTGTTCGCAGTCAGGCCGAGAACTTTTCGACACCCCGTCATAAAAAGGTTATTTAAAAAATAAATTAATTAATAACTATATTTAATTATATGTATATATTTACCAACCCCTCCGCACGTGCAGGATGCGACACAAGGTCAATTTCTTAAGTAGATTTTAACAGGTTTGAATTCAGAGTTTTCCTTCCCCATGACTGGTTACCTAGCCAAGGTTAAAGAGCACAGTCTGCCCTGCCATTTACCCATAGCTGGAGGCAGAGTAGCTGGATGCATACCTTTCCCAAGGATACTAGTGCTATGTGAAATGCAAACAGCTTCGTCAAGGATTTGAACTCGGGTCGACGAGTCCATTTCCTACGACTCAAACCTCTACACCACGCGCCTCTATCTGGCGTCAAGACTGTATATAATTATATAGTCTTGACGTCAGACAACACTTTCTCACGACAGATTAAAGGAAAGGACAAGATAAGATGTCTACAATTCTCATGCGGGCGCTTCAGGATTACTTTTTTTTTTTATTCTTCTTATTTCTTAGCGCAATACTTATATCTAATATAGGACGTAAGTGTTTTTTTTTTTTTGTATCACGTGGGAATACGTTAAATAACCAACCTTGCTTGACATTTCACGTGCATAAGACAAATAAGTATAATCTCTTATGTGCGGTGTTTTAACGAAACGGTGCGAGTTTCTCGTGATTCCTCCTCACCGAATTTGTGACACGGAGACCCCCACCCCCACCCTACACACTACTACATGTCAATTTTCATAAAGTAGTATTCATATAAAATATATGATTTAGTAATATTAATTTTTCCTTTCTTTTTAACAAAAACGTGTTTTTTATTTATTTAGATATGTATTAATTGGCTTTTAATTTAGTTGATAGTATAGGAATTAATGAGAGTATTTCTCTGAATGTTTGAGATGAGGCTTGAAGATTAGTATTATATGCGTTATTCGGACTATTGTCCCCATCTTCATTGTTATTTGTACAACGTTTCGGCCGATATACCCTCCGGCCTTCTTCAGGTATTTCTTGTCGGACTCGGGAACCTTCTCGGACTCGGGAACCTTCTTTTCGAACTCGGGAACTTTCTTGTCGTAATCGGGAGCCATCACGGAACTTTGAACCTAACCCTTTATTTAGTCCACGGGGGTATCCTGTTCTCATTCCGCTAACCATAGCTGGGGTAGGAGTTGTGTTAATTATCTTTCTAACTGCCTTCACTCAGGATTGAACTCGGGTTCCAGAGATAACTGGCACTTAGAACTGTCTTAACCTAACTACCTTATCCACTAGGCCATGTGTCCAATTGGACAATTGAGTGTGAATTTTGGGAACTTATAAACCTAATGTCTTGATTTAGCTAGAATATCTACCTATTTACTTATGTATACGTTGTACAAATAACAATGAAGATGGGGACAATAATCCAAATAACGCAGATAATATTAATGAGAGTAATCATGACTTTGTTCTGTTAATGGAGAAGAATAATTTAAGTACTTAATTGTCATGTGCGGCCCTCATGACATACATATGTAATCCATGCAACATTCATGACATACATATATAACCCATGCGGCCTTAGGGGGCTACTCAGTTTGACACGGCTGGCTTACAGTATGTGCTGTTGCTTAAGTGGTCACTCAATTCAGTATTGAACAGGCCCATCTTTGCTTAACTTCGGTGATCTAGCGGGCTAATTGTTTTGTTTTGTTTTACGGCATATCAACAGTATTTCGGGTCATTTAATGTTGTATCACGCGGAGACCGAAAATGCAAATGGTGTGGCGGGTTTTCTGATAATTTCAAAAACGACTGCCCGGCGAAAAATGCCAAATGCCACAGATGTTTGAAAATTGGACACTATAGTGGAGTATGTTTCACATCAAACCAAGTGAATGTGATAGATGGAGACACATTTTGTGACAACCCAGACGGTTTTATATGCCATTAAAAATCAACCAACCAACCATTTAAAAAAAAAAAAAAAATTTTTTTTTATTCTTTATTTTTTTAAGTTTAAATTTTTTTGATTTCAAATTTGTTTTATTCTATTTCTGTTTTTGTCTTTCTTTCTCTCCAGGTGGACCAATGTCTTTCCTATGTGACGTAGCAATTTCTCTTGTTTGGACCCTGAACTCTCACACTCGGCTAAAGAAAGTCCATTTCTAGACTTTGCATTTCAGGCCGAAGTCTCAGATGAAGCCATCTATTCTTTGAGTGTCTGTGTTCCGCCATTTGTGGTAAGTCTTTTTTTATGATAGGGGAGGTGGCTTTATCGGAAGTTAACTATTGGACCACCGAGACAAAAGTTAAAAGAAACTTAAGGGGGGATGTTGTATGGTCAGCTCATGACCAGTTCGTGTGCCGCGTGACGTGGCGTCGGTTGGCATCACGGCTTTTTGAATAAAACAGTTGTTACGTTAATAGCGCTTGTATGTCTTCGTATTTGATATCACTCCAAAGCTTAGATACAAAATACGACAAACAAAGGATTCGGGTTGCTTACAGTACCTGCTATTGCTTAAGTGGTCACCCTATTCAGTATTGCCAATGTAACACGTTAAAGTCTACAATACATTGCTATCATCATCATCATCATCATCATGTCGCGCATGCAGCACGGGTATCCATGACAGTTTTTCGCCAACCTTCCCTATCATTCATTACACATGGAAGCTCCTCTGCGTAGCAGCCAGCATCTTCACATAACTGGTCAATGTAGGTCCTTGCTGGGCGCCCCACGCTTGCATGTCCATGTATTGGCTTCCACAGGAGAACGTCGCTTATGAGTTCATCCTTGCTTCTCCAGCAGTGTCCTGCATGCCTTGTCCGTCTCACTCGGATAGTTTGTGAGATGGGGGGCAGGTGACCTTACAGCTGTTTCCTTGTGGGGTGCTGTTTCCATGACTTGAACATTGGTAAAATAGAGTTTCATAAGGAAATAATATTGAACATTTTGTATGAATTACATTCCTTACTTGCCATAGCTCTCCTATTTGACGCAAATACGAAAGGTATTTACCTCGCGTGTGTGCCAATAGCCACTAGGTGGCGTGCTTCGCAGCATTATAAAAGAAGCGGCAAAGTCAAAATAATAACACATACACACACACACACACACACACACACACACACACACTCTCTCTCTCTCTCTCTCTCTCTCTCTCTCTCTTCTCTCTCTCTCTCTCTTATCTTCTGTCTAGACAAGGAGTAGTAACGCACGAGTTCCTGTCCACGGACAGGACCTTTGCGCCACCAACAACCCCGTGTCGCATGGCACACGATAATATGCTCAATGTGTAAGTCTTTCCTTCTCTGCCAGCAACATATGAAGACCTCAACACTTTCTCTACTAAAAGACTCATTTAATATCATATTAGGACATTTCACTCATACAACTCCGTATAAGCTCTTTCTCGTATCTAATTGTCATGTTTTGTATTCTATTCTTTTAGGTTTACTCAAGCAATAAAATATCCTTGCTATTATTTCGTCGTGAATTGTTCTTACATTTATTCCGAACAAGGATATGATATTCAACCAATAGTCGTTAATTCGTAATTGTTTGATTTCTTCACCCCGGCGTATCTGGAAGATGTATTTATGCACCCGGCGTACCTAGAATATGTATTTACGCACCCAGGCGTATTGTAACGTAGCGGCGTCGTCACGGTACCAAATAGATATATGTTACGTAGTGCCTTTTCTTTGACGGCACTAAATATCTATACGTTGTATACTTCTTACGTCTTACTCTGGTCTATTCTTCCGGCCGTCTTCTGATCGTCTATCATCTATCTTGGTCTTTCTTATATGGGGATTCCGAGTCTGGTTCTGTTGGGGACCATTTCTTATCAGAAGCCTTGTACCATTGTTAGCTTTTAGTAATAACAACAAGACTTCGATTTACAATGATGTTACTTTATTCATGAACCCCAGACCAGACAATCACGCAGTGAGCTCACATCTTGCTAGCTTCGCTTCTATGTTCTAACTCCAACTGTCACTGCAACTAACTCTCTGAGTTGCTTACACCTTAAACAGGAAGGGCCTTCTATTGACTTCCGTTCTCACGTTCCATCCCCAGAACGCAAGTTGAGAGTGAGGTCAAGCATTGTCACTCACTCTCAAGGCCATCAGCTGTACTGATCGCCATAAGGATTTCTATACTACCTTAAAAAGATATTAGGGATCCATAATTATGTAACAGTATCTGGAAGATGTATTTACACATTCCTGCGTACCTGGAAGATGTATTCATTGAAATTCTGCAGAACTTTATGAACACCTTGAAGAGATGCTGAAAGGTACGCATCCTGCGTCCCTGACGCACCAAAATCTAAAAGAACGCAGTAAATTCGTATCCATGCATCTCAGGGTTTTTCTTTTTTCTTCCATCACCATTTCAAGCTAACTGTAAATACTTTTATATATTTTCTTAGAAACGAATTACACAGGATAAGTTACAAGGTAGGAGTTAGACTGCTTTATTTGGTTTCCCAGATCATAGATAAAAACCCTACAATTTATTAAGAAACTTTAGTTGGGACCCATAAATTTTCCTGGTACTCATTCAAAGCAAATATGTGCGTCACAGTACGCACTAAATCAAATAGCTATCAGCATCACTGACTTTGTATATAAGAATTAGGGTTATTTCCTATAAGTCTAACATGATCAAAGGGGAACAACTCTTGACTGATAAATTATTTATTCATTTTCCCATTAAAACTAACCCTAACCCTAACCCTAAACCCGTCTTCTTTTTTCCTAGTCGATCAATAAACATGATCAATACCCTTTGAACATGTTATATTTATAGGAATTAACCAGAATGAGTTTCTACTTACCTTCACTTTGAGATCTTTCCACGGCTTTCTTATACGACTTTGGGAAAGCCATTGCATGGCGGTATATAAGAAAATCGGAATACATCGATCCTTTTTGTGTTTCTTATACGCTGAAAAGATCAATAGAAAAAAGAATATAGCGTTATTATTTGTGTATAAGACGCAGTAGTGTATAATATGCACCCATAATTCTGAACCCCCCCCCATTTCCGTTTTTGTTGGCGTAGAAATGACGAAGGTAACATTCAGTTTTGGTAAGAGGAACGACCCATTGTCGGATTTGCGGACGTCGTTCATTCCATATCCAGAAGAAAAAAAAGATGTGCATCTTGTGGCTACCCAGCCGCTCCTGAAAGGAAATACAACGGAGCGTCAAATCCAGAAGGAGGAAAACAACCGGTACTGGACATATGAAGCACTTAAAACTTGTATACAGAAAATTTAAGAATGATTTCAGAGAAGGCCAAGTAGCCAAACCAAACTGGGGCGATTACTAATAGGGACGAGTGAGAGAGAGAGAGAGAGAGAGAGAGAGAGAGAGAGAGAGAGAGAGAGAGAGAGAGAGAGAGAGAGAGAGAAAAATCAAAATGTGGGAGAAAGCAAAGAGAGGGAAAGAGAAAGTAAGAAAGGTAGAGTGAGAAAGCAAAGAGAGACAAGGAAAATAATAAAAGAAAGATTAAAAGGGAGGATATATATATATATATATATATATATATATATATTATATATATAGAGAGAGAGAGAGAGAGAGAGAGACTTTTATCATTTATCTTTCTGAGTTTCATTCTTTCACTTTTTTTTCTTATATTTTTATCTCTCTTTCTCTCTCAGAACAAAAGACGAGAGAGAGAGAGAGAGAGAGAGAGAGAGAGAGAGAGAGAGAGAGAGAGAGAGAGAGAGAGAGAGAGAGAGAGAGAGAGAGAGAGAGAGAGAGAGAGAGAGAGAGTCCGTTCTGTCAGCGTGACATGATGATGTTAATATATTCAAAGGCATAGACAGCAGAACGAGAAGGGTCTACCCCTATTAATTGAATAAAGGGTTCGGTTCGAAATTATCTGAAAATTAACGACTACAGAAAAATGAAGAAGGGGGATGCGGCAGCCTAAACGTTTGATTTGTTTGTTTTGTTTTGTTTTACGGCATATCAACCTCAGTGGATCATTTAATGCTGATAAAGTTTTAAGATAAATTCATTCTCAAGGGATGCTCTTTTTTTTATAAACACATTTTTCTATTTAACCCATAAATGGGACCCTAACAGGTACTACCACTCCGGGTCAGAGTGGACCAGGAAGCAATGGTGATGAAGGGGTACTCCACATTCCCCAAACCCCCAGAACTGGAATCTCACCATCAAATCGAGTTTAACGTCATTCCCAGGACATAAAGACCCCCAGCCACCGCCTTCTAGCACCCATATGATAAACAGGGTTGGGGTTTGCCATAAGGATAATATGGTTGGGACAATCATATAGGTGGCCAGCTGATTGATCAGGGCCTCTCCGACCGACCGTCTAACCCAAGCAAGGGCCAAAGTGGAATATTGCATGCCATGGACTGCTCAGCAACCTGGGCTCCATCCTTAAGCATAACGGGTAGCCACCTACGGCCAACAGGTAGCCCTATTGGGGGAGGGTCTTACCCCTCTGCGTAGATGTAGTCGGTGTATTCTAAAGCGCCACCGACAGAGCTTCCATACTCGGTACGGCATGATTGAAAGTAAGTTATATCAATAGTCCAAACTATCTAAAGCGTCTTAGACCGTATAAGAATTCATGCTTGTATCTTCTAATACGTCAGAAGACTCAAAGTAAATTTCAAATTTAGGTGAATATCGTCGTCGAGGCGGCCTAAAGTCGGTATCAGCCAATCAGCGAGGGAGTCTATCCCTTTTCAATATAGCGCTAGACCAAGGAGATTATTTTAGCGTCTGAGGTGGAGCGCCACACCTACCGTCAGCTCCTTACTTTACCACACAGATCCTTGTGCTACTCATACACTGAGTTGACGAGGACCGGTATCGAACTAGGAACCTTGTGGTTTCTAGCCGATCGCTCTACCGACTGAGCTAACCCGGCCCTAAAGAAGTACAACATAACAACAATACAGATTTTATTGTCTGAGCACGTGAAACATGATAGACATGGTATCGTACAAAACAGATAGGACGAAAGCCCTTTGGAAGTACGAAAGAGTTCATAAAGAATATGAGAGTCCCTTACTGATAGACACTTAATGAACAGAGACACCACGCGTCTAGTCCTTCTTTTGTGGATGCTAGACCAAGAGAAGAGAGGCAGAGGGCTTCCTGAGCTGAGTTTAAATACCCAGCTAGTCGTGTCACCTAGTTGCAAAACCCTTCACGATAAGGGAAGATAACGCTTTTGGACACAGGATCAACCCAGCAAGGGCAGACAATCGCTACAGCCGTAACAGAGAAATATCCACTAGCCACTGAAATGTTTGTTTATAATTGTGTTTCTCCTTAAGCATCTTTGTGTGAACATGTTCGTGCGTTTGCTCTAAATACTGTGTAAATTCTGTTTTAAAACATTAAAATTAAAGTAATTAAAGTCGGCGGGGTTATTGGAAATTCCCTAGTTAATTATCTCCCCCTGCCGCTAGGGGGCGAATCGCCAACATCGTATGTTGGCACCAAAACCAAAAACTTTACTTATCACGGAGCACTCACTGAGGGTAGTCGCGTAAATAGCGGTCCCTAAACAGCAATTATCGCATATATTGGAAATTCTATAGTTAATTAACTCCCCCTGTCGCTAGGGGGAGAATCGCCAACATCGTATGTTGGCGCCAAAACCAAATTTCTTCACTTATCGCATAGCAGTTACTGGAGGAGAGTGTTAAAAGTAAAAGCTCTCGTCTCCAAGCCCAAAACAGGACCCACTTATCACAGAACTCTACAACCAGCTCACTTCTAAGGCATTGTACCAGCAACGTTAAAAGGCGGGTACAATAGCATACTGACTGAAGGACGAGAAACTACCGAGACGAAGCGTCTTATCAACATTTCCTACCAACGAACAGAATACCCCTGTTATCACCACTATTCCAAGAACTCTGCTTAACTCACAGATAAGTCTGGTAGCAAATACCAATAAAATTTGAAAAAAACATTTATGTGATTTTTGTTAATACAAGTATCTGCATTTACTTTCGTGTTTGTTCCTTCTTTGTCCGACAATTTGCCTACAACTACGGAGAAATAAGATCTCCTTCGAATCCCGTAAATACTCTTAGGGTGTCCTCTTGTCGGTATTAGCCAGGCAGCGAGGAACTCTATACCGTTTTCGCTAGTACTAGTTTTGCTGAGACGGAGCACAACACCCATCGTCAGCTCCTCACCTTACTGCACAGATCAGATTACCCAAGCTGTGCTATTCATGCGTTGAGTTGGCGAGGGCGGGTATCGAACCAGGAACCTTGTGATATCCTACTGAGCATAAACCGGCTACTAGATCATTTTTTTAGTCGATACGAATAGGATAAAAATCGAATTATGATGTAAGGGTTGATAGGATATTCATATTTGGGTAATTCCAATCAACATACCATAAGATCACATATATTAAGGCAGAAAAAACAAAGAACTCATAAATTCAACAAGTAATGTGTGTTGGAACAGAAGATTACAATAATCAAGAATACTGATCAAAGTCCTGCAGAAAATGCTTTTTTAAATGTTCATGTAATAAAATAATAAGAAGGTGTTGAGTTGACTCCAACTGAGAAAGAAAGAAATTGTGGTGAAAAGAGTTTCAGGTACACGAAAAACCCCTAAAGGAAAAAGTCACATTTCGTTTCGGTAAGCCGATTCTGAGTTTTGGTAGATACCTTTTTCCCCTGGAGGCGTTCATATCGCGCACGCGCTACAAAAAAGGACAGTGAGCCAGCAGAAAGTAAACAAGACAAAAAGTGAGGAAGAACGAGTGAAGAGAAGAGGGACGAATACACGGAGACGGAGTGAGTTTAAAGAGAAAAACAAGTGAAAAAGAGAGAAAGAGTAAGTAAGGAGAAGCTAGAAAAGATAACGAAGAGAAAAAGGGGACAGGCGAATTAATTGGAGAAAGAGAGAAAGAACGAGTACAAAAACGGAGAAGGAAAGAAACAAGAAAAAGAGACAAACGCAGGTTGTAACGAATCAATTATTTACTCTCATTTTTTAAAAATCATTTGCTGTTTTTATTTTAGCAAAAAATTAGGGTAATAAAGGACTATTTGCTCGTAAATTTTCTACCATAAAATAAACTGAACCCCCATTTTATGTCCGTGTTTTTGCAATAAATGTTTTATTTTTCTTGAACCCGTTATTTTACAATAATAAATATATTTCCTTTATTTATTTTAATATTCACTTCAATGTGTATATTCCAAAAACTTTTATTTTGTGAGAATGGTTAGTTTTAAAGTGGGGGTTCGTTTTTACACTTCACCCTTTTACTCGTAAATTCCTACCATAAAATGCCCAAGCCTAATTTTTATACAAGGTTGAAGATTACTTTTTGTTGTTGTTTTTTTCTTTTCTTTTTGGCTTTGGTTTAAATCAGTTAAAACCAAAATTTACAGGATCCTTTATGGTTTTGTAAAACGACTTTAAAATCTTTTGAAAATGAATATTTAAACAAAAATAAATAACAAAAATTACATTTTATTGCAAAAACACAAAGTTCATTATTATTTAATTTACGAATAGTCCTTTATTACCTAAATTAGTAAATCTCAGTCGAATCTTTCAAATTATTTGTTAGAAAAATCCAGCAGTTAAGTTACGAGAAAGATATAGCTATAATTAGCAGTAGGGAAATATTCTTAAAAGAAAACTATCTAGGCATATTAGTTCTTTCACTGGTTTGTTCTTCGAAAACCTGTTATTTATAGCAAATATCTCGGCTCCAAATCGGTCTTTTTGAAAAAAAATTCTTTTTAGGCGCGAACGCCTCTGATTGGTTGAAAAATATCATTTTTAATTTTTCTATTTTTCTCTCTTGCTACGCCGATCATCATGCGCAAAGCGTTTATTTTCGTCATTCCATTTTTGCTTTCCAATCGTTAATTTCCGGCTCACCACAGAATAAAAGTTGAGCAAACGTTAAAGTTTGGTTAAATTTAGCTACTGCAAATCCTAAAAAGTCAATTCGTATTATACATGATAGTTTTGTTTGTTTTGCTTGTTTGTTTAGAGGGACTTTTGAAATTTTCATGGACAGCTTATTTTGTTGTTAGAGCAGCTGATGTGGCTGCCTTTCTAGGTGCGAAGAAAAAGAGAAATTTTCAACTGGTAGTTCCAGCAGATCATAGGGTGACGATGAAAGTGTAGTGAACCGGAAGTTCTTACTACGACGAACAAAAGTCAAATGACAAAAAATTAATAGTTTGCGCAGGGGATTGCGCACCCTAGTGAAAAAATTGAAATATCATCAGAGACGTTCGCTAAAAGGAAATCTATCAAATAGACCCTTTTGGAGCCTAGGAGTATAATTAACCAACTTTCAATTAATTATTTCTAACCAAATTCACTAAAGTTTTTCAAAACAATAATAATCTTTTTACGAGATCAGCAATTTACTTGCGACTGACTGTTATGTGACTTTGAAAAAACTTCAAAACTTATACATTTTGTATTTATTTTACTTTGAAAGTATTCTTGCATTACCTTTTTGTAAACCTTTTCTCAATACAATTTGTTTGTTGTTTTAAAATTGAGTTCTTTTCTTTATTGCCTTCGTGCCTACGTTATTGAATGTTCTTATGGTGTTTTCATGTTTGAATATTTCATGAAGTTCAACTTCAAACTGGTGACCTTACAACGAATATATCAAACGACCTCTATGCTCCCCACCATAAAAGAAAACGAAAAGATAGACAAATACCTAGACCTTGCCAGAGAATTGAAAAAGCTGTGGAATATGAGGGTGAGAATGATGCTGTAAGGGCTGTCTCCCTTGTCTGAGGGTTTTGGTAAATCTCCTGTGTCTGGAGACCCTATTTTGGTCACGTGACATAGGAACACAAGGAGGGAACCCGCTTCTTCTGATGCCACTGAACAAGCCTGGACGTGCTTGTCACCTCTCTCCAGTAGACACCTATGGTGCATGCCAGACGCCACAGACACGACACGGCTCACAGTAAGTGGTTTCCACCTATTTTGTCTATGAATACTACGGTGTATGTTTGGACACTTATGACATTCTATAGTCCGGGGAACTTCGTTCCCCTATACATGTTGTAATAAAGTCTTATAAACGTAACTACCGTGTTTGTCGTTTTCCTAACCGAAATGTTCCGCATTGGGTACTTATCCTTTAAGTAACCAAATGTTTTATAAGAACCAGAGTTAATACTCTGTGAACCTCTTATAATGCCAATTGTAGTTGGTGCACTTGGAACGGTCACCAAAGGTTTAGAAAACAGACTGGAGGAATTGGAGGTGTATGGTGTAGGGAGGTGTGTGGTGTAATGGTTAGAGTCGTAGGAAATGGACTCGTCGACCAGAGTTCAAATCCTGGACGAAGCCACAGTTCACATAGCGATAATACCCTTGGGAAACGTATGAATCTAACTACTTTCCCTCCAGCTATGGGAAAATAGTAGGGCAGACTGGGTTCTTTAACCGTGGCTAGGCAACCAGCCTAGGAGAAGGAAAACTCTGAATTCAAACCTGTTAAACTCGTTTCGGGGGGTCCCTATTAGAATAGGCTCAGTCCTAATTAGGGATCTATTTCACTAATAATTAGAAATTAGAGGAAGAACTGAGACCACTCAGACAACAGCATTGTTGAAATTGGCTAGAATACTCAGAAAGTCCTGGAGACTTGTTGTCACTCAGACTCAAGTGAAAGACCATAATTTTACGCTGGTGTGAAAAACTCACAAGGAGTGAAATAATAATAATAATAATAATAATAACTGTTCCTAGTTCGAAACCGGCCCTCGCCAACACAGCGTATGAATAGCAAAGGGATGTATGCGGTAAAGTAAGGAGCTGTTGGTAGGTGTTGCGCTCCAACTCAGGCGCAAAAACAATCTCCTTGGTCTAGCGCTAGTGAAAAGGGGATAGACTCCTTCGCTGATTGGATGATACCGACTTTAGACCACCCCGACGACTTTACTTTGCTTTTATATGTATTTTCGGACCTTAACGGGACAAAAAAGACGCTTGATAGTAGATTTTTAAAATTTAGAAAATCCCCCCCCCCCAATGTCGAGCCGCGTCGACAAAGGAGGAAATATGGACAGTTAAACTAATTCCTGTTATTTCAAGAACTCTCAAGGCAACAACGCGGGACTGACGCAACCAGAAGGATAACATTTTCTGATGACTCATTGTGAACATATCCGGGTATGACGAAGCAGAAATCAAGTTTACTAACCTCCATGTATATAGTAGAAAAATATACTTAAGAAGTTGGAAGGCAGGTTTCATTGACCTGGTGTCAAAAATAATTAATTTACAAATCTAAGTAAATAAAGAAATAAAAGAAAGAAAGAAAGAAAGAAACACTTAAAAAGGAGAAAGAAAGATAAATGACACAAAGCCATGTGACGTCATTGCTGTAAATATATTGCAAAGTTGCAACACAAGTAGGTATTTACCCAACCCGTTCGCCACGGGTGGGATTTGACACAAGCTCGCAAATGTGGGTCATCCGGTGAGGATCGTAAGAAGAGCCAATCCGTTATAATGTAATCTGTTGTGTTGTTAAGGGGATGCAGAAGGGATCGTTATTTCCGGTACCGGAGTGAATATTGTCCTGATCAGGGATCACCAAACTTTTTTTTTTATTGGTGGGCCGGATAACTGAAAAAATAACGAGTGCGGGCCACATTATCATTATTGTGTTCAATACTTGCTAGCCAGAACGAAAACTCTGAGAAAAAGATGTAAAACAAAATTTTTCTTTCCATGTTATATTCATGGATGAGTGGCGTAAGATGCACAAACTTTTGACCGATTTGTTGCTTCACATTCACTCCTTAAAAATTACCTGTGTTTTTTCAAGCAGTCGTAACAAGTGAACATTCAGATTCACTTAAGTAACAAGTGAAATGCTCACATGCACGAAATTGTTTAACCTACCTGCAATAGTCAAGTCCATGAAGATTTAGTAAGCTTATGATATTTAAATTCAAATGGTATTAGAACGTTTCGCGTTCCGTACGTTTTAACAAATAAATTCAAGTACCGCCAGCGGGCCTGATAAAATGACTTCGCGGGTCGGATCCGGTTCACTGGCCGTAGTTTGGTGACCCCTGGCTTAGATCGAACACGCTATTCAGTAGTAATGGATCTGCGACAGTAATTTGCTAACCATTACACCACGATGAGACTTATGAGTTGCAACATAAGTATGTGATACTATTAAGTCAGCGGAGTGGCCTAATGTCGGTATCAGCCAGACAGCGAAGGAGTCTATCCCCTTTTCGCTAGGTGGTGCGCTACTTACCGCCAGCTCCCCATTTTAGCGCACATATCAAGGCGTGCTGAGTTGGCAAGGACTGGTATCGAACCTAGAACCTTACGATTCCACGACGAGTGTTCTACCGAATGAGCATTTTTTTCATTTACACCGTCAACATCCGGTTGTTTGTTAGGGGTTAGGGGTAGGGGTAGGGTTTAGAGTTAGGGATTAGTTTTATAATTAAAAAAACCTCTAAAAATCATTTGTTAACAAACAACCGGATGTTGACGGTGTAAATGAAAAAAATGTACTTATGAATCGAGATCGCAAAAGGGGTGCCTAAAGATCATATGGTCCATTTATTAATTTATTTACAAACAGTTACACCCGCTTCAGTAACTTCCCGGAATGTGTTCTGTCATTTGAATCTTCACATCAGAACTGAACGTGACAACTCGCACACGCCAGTTGCATTACGTCCATAAAAAGCACAACCGGATACAATCTTATTTTAAATGTTACAAATCAATTTACGTAAATGTATCTGTTATAAACAATGGACAATTTGTTATTGTTGTTAAAATTCTCTCTACGTCAGCCCTGTTAGCTGTAGCTGTAGAATACGCCGACTGCACCTCTGTTGAAGGATAAGACCCCCGCACCCATGGGGCCACCTGGTGACCCTGTGTGGTGACCCGTAACGCCTAAGGACAGGATTGTGTGTTGACTGGGTGGTCTGTGAATTGGGTATTAAGTGGTCCTAAGACATGCAACACTTCACTTCGGCTCCTATGTGTGGAAATTTATTAAGGTAATGGTGATCCTCTTTCACCGGTCACCAGCAGTAGCCCTTAGGGTCACATGATGCCCACTATAAAAGAGGGGTCCCTGAAGAATTCGGCCTCTTTTTGCTTCTAGCGTTGGCTAGCTTCACCGCTCCGTATCGTCAGTAGCCCCAGACGGCGACGACCAGGAACCCCCAGCACGTTGGAATCAAGAGCGGCAAACGCACACCTAATAACCAATTCTTCAGGGCCCAAACCAGTTACGTGGAACAGTAATATCAAGGATAACAGCTAAGTTTCCGCAGGCAATTTTATCTGCAAACCTTCACTTTTAACCCATTTGACATATTCAATTCTCCTTAAATATTCTTTACCAACCAAACGCATTGAACTCTTAACTTTGAACTGAACTCTATGAACATTCTTTAAACTCGTTTGGTTGTTTCATTTTATGAATATTGATACCCCTGTTGATATTTGTTTTATGTTTTACATGTAAAGTAAACATTTTGTTTTATAAAAAGTCGTTTGTCTCCTTTCTTCAAAGCTTCACCCATCTCCTCACTGTGTACGGTCTATTCTCTTACAAAACGTAGGGTCTAGCCAGTGCTTTTCCGGGTACAAAAAATCCCCACATTCGTGGACGGTCGGAGAGGCCCGATCCGATCAATCGGCTGATTATGTCAGTTCTTGCAACTATACGATTGTTTTGACCATATTCTTCAAATTTCTCTTATGGCAAACAACCACTCCCTTTTTATCAAATTGGTACCAGTTCAGAGCGCAGAATTATAATAAAACTCACCGAATAACATGGAGGACCTATAAGTTTTTAATTATTCCCTGTAAGGTTCAAGGTTATAACAATGTTACAACTTGTTGAAACATAACAAACTCCGACACGTTTTGTGGGACAAAACATTTTATATTGATAACAGTACAGGAATATGACAAGATACAGAAAATAATAACATACATGTACATAACATAAAGAGTGGAGATAAAAGAACAGGAGAGTCCGTTACATACAAAATCACTTACTAATGATGGGACCGAGAAGAAGGGGTCACATAAGTCTAACCCATGTGCTCGTTCCAGAGTTGTAGCTAAAAAGAGGAAGAAGGGTTTGAACCAGGCGCTTAAATACCATAACCCCTGTGAGAACAAGCGACAACCAGCGGGAAGAAAACTCTTCCAGGCCAATGCGAAGATAGTCCCAACATCCCCTTTTTTCTTTTTCTTATTTTTGTATCACACTCCTATTTCTACAGTGAAATATTATTGTGATTTTTATTGTTTGGGATATGCATGAAATCAAAAGTTATTAATATCTTTTGTTAATATGACTTTGTCCTTTTCTTGCCGAACTATTCAAGGTGAGGTTATCTATTAGATATTTTAATGCTTTATAAGGAACGGGTGTTCATCGAATTGATACACAATAGTTCTTATAGTATCACACGAGAAATACAAAACTAACAATTGTTTATGTACACGACCTTTTGGTTGTAAAATTATCTAGGATAGCAAGGATATTGTGTTAATAAGAAAAGCATTCAAAGTTGTTGAGACGTTAAAATTATTTCCGGATATGACAACACGGAAATTGCATGGATTTTAAACCAACGAAATAATGAAAGTTGGTGACTCACTTAATACATAAACCACAATTTCTCAAACAAAACAAACCTTTTTTCATTGACTCAAATAGTTACGTGACAAAATGAATATATATATATATATATATATATATATATATATATATAATATATATATATATATGCTTAATTGGAGTCGGACCTAATTTTGAAAATTAATTAATTAATAATGAATTAGGCGGGAATACCTATTAAATGTGGCTAAACAAATCGAGAAAATTAACCTACTCTAAACAAATCATAAAATCTAAGAGGTCCGTTTAGTGTAGAGGTTATGGGATCGGCCTGTCAGCTTGGCAGTCCGGTTTCAAATCACGCACAGGGCGGTCTTCCGATCTATAGCTCTGCTGATGAGGCCTAATAGGCCGAAATGTACATACAGAGATTGATTTTTCTCGATTTGTTTAGCCATACATTTAATAGGTATTCCCGCCTAATTCATTATTAATTAATTAATTTTCAAAATTAGGTCCGACTCCAATTAAGCACTTATTCTCCAAAAATTATCGGCAAAAAGCCATTCTAAACAAACCTTGTTCAATATAATAATATATATATATATATATATATATATATTCATAAATAATATAATTATTATAACATAATAATAAAAATGATTATTATAACAGTAATAATAATGATAATAGTAACTATCACGACAAATATGATATTTAATAATAATAATAATAATAATAATAATAATAATAATATAAAAATGTCTACTTCCACTTATATATATTAGATTTCGATTCATTTACTCCGGCTAACAGTGTTCAGAAATACATATATTTATAAACAATCTGAAACGGAAAATTCACTACACCATAACCCACTAGGTATATGGTAACCAGCCATATACCTGATGTCCCGGAGAGGTCAAAACTCCGTGATAAAACAACATGCGATCAAAACAAACACCTAACGTGTGGCACACGGTGCACCTGTATGGCTATGTTGTATAAATATATATATATATATATATATATATATATATATAGGTAGGTAGGTAGGTAGGTAGGTAGTTGCTGTGTCTAGCCACACTGATGAGACGTGAAACGTCGAAACACGGTATCTGTGGATGACTTATTATATGCTCCCCAAACCCTGTAGAGCTCTCTATGAGCGATTTTAATTAACTTTCACCGCCAGCATAAAGCAATGATCGTCTGTTGTTTACAGATTTGAAATATATAAACAAATGTATGTATTTAAAAGTTAAAACAGCTCTCCTTAATGACAGCTGTCGATGGCCGAGTAGTTAACGAATCGGGCTAATGAAAAGTCAGCCGGGTTTCGCTCCTGTTCGGGGGTAGCTGGTGTGTTTAGCCAACATGATGAGACGTGAAACGTCGAAACACAGTGTCTGTGGATGATATATATATATATATATATATATATATATATCAAACAGTTATATTTTTATCTTACAAAAACGCATCTCAAAATATCTCAAGGTATAATATATATATATAATTATATATATATATATATATATATGGAGGATATGTGCTTAATTGAAGTCAAACCTAATTTTTTGAAAGTTAATTCATTAATGATTAATTAGGCGGGATTTAACTACTTAAATGTAAGGCTAAACAAATCGAGAAAAATCAATGATTTTTCTCGATTTTTTCTCGATTTGTTTAGCCTTACATTTAAGTAGTTAAATCCCGCCTAATTAATCATTAATGAATTAACTTTCAAAAAATTAGGTTTGACTTCAATTAAGCACATATCCTCCCAAATATTGTCGGCTGTAAATAGCCATATTTGTTTACGTTTACATATATATATATATATATATATATATTCCTTGAGATATTTTGAGATCCGTTTTTGTAAGATAAAAATGTAACTGTTTGATAAAACTAAAATTAATTGGTTATTTTGTATTTTTCGGATCATTTAATGCTGAGTCTCTTTTGATAAACAAATGCCTCAGGTTGCTTACAGTACCTGCTTGTGCTTAAATGGTCACCCATCTAAGTATTTAACAAGCTCATTGTTGCTTAACCTCAGTGATCTAACGGGGACCAATTCAGGTATGGAGGAGCCATTGTCAAGAATCCTGAACTAAGAGTAGCAGCGATGAGCAGTCTGAACAGAATTAATTAACAACAAAAGATAAGTAGTTCCATGTAAACCGAACTCTTCACCATTGTAAGACTTATAACCCCTAAAAGAATGTGTTTTAGCAATTGTTCGCACTATTATATAAACGTTGTTGAACTTATCCACTTATTTTTTTTCCTTGCTTACGACTTATATGGGATTCAATAAATTTTCCCATACATTAGTTGAATGAGAAGGCCCATGAGTGAATCAATCAGAATGGTTTGGTTTGGTTTGTTTTGCGGCATATCAACCTCAGTGGGTCATTTAATGCCGATAAAGTTTTGAAATAAATTAATTCTTAATGGATACACATTTTTTTATAAATACATTTTTCTATTTAACCTATAGATGGGACCCTAACAGGTACAACACCCCGGGTCAGAGTGGACCAGGGAGCAATGGCGATGAAGGGGTGCTCCGCATTCTACAAACCTCCAAAACTGGAACCTCACCATCAGATAGAGTTTAACGTCATTCCCGCCTTCTAGCACCCATATGATAAAAAGGGTTGAGGCTTGCCATAAGGGAAATAGGGTCGGGGCAATCATATAGATGCTAGGGCTTGACGTGACCAGACGATTGATTGGAGGGGGCTCTCCGACCGCCTCTCTAGTCTAAGTAAAAGTCTAAGTGGAGTGTTGCAGGTCATAGACTGATCATCCACCAAGACTTCGTCCTTAAGCATCACGGGTCGCCACCCACGGCCAACAGGTGTACCATTTGGAGGAGTCTTATTCCTCTGCAGAGGTGCAGTCGGTGCATTCTAACGACCCAGTCGACAGGGCGAATCAGAACGGAGCTTGGGGTCAACTGGTACACCTAACTGCAAAGTGTTCAAGTCAAATTAAATTGTTATAGTAACCAGCAGCAAAAGGGCTTAGTTTATATAGAATGTTAATAGTGTGGGGATTATCTTCCCTTTGCCAGGAAGAGTTATCTTCCCGTGGTGTTGCCGTTTGTTCCCACTAGGGGACCTCTGGTATTTAACCGCCTGGTTTAAACTTCTCTTCCTCTTTTCTACCTCTCCTCGTAGGTACCCACATGGGTTAGACAATTGTCATTCCCTTCTCGTTGGGGCTTCGGCCCTCAACGCCGGCTACTGGTCACTGTAAGTGATTTATACAGCATGGACTATTCTTAGTCTCATGTTTGTACCTTTATATTATGTGTACTTTAATATTATCTTGTCAGTGACTTTTATGTATGTATGTTTATGTACACTATTCTATTCCATCTTCTATTGTTTATGTATCTTGTCTATTCATGTGCTGTATTATATAAAATGTTTTGTCTCAGAAAGGTGTCGGAGTTGTATGTTCAATTATGACTTTGAATCTTACAATAGTAATCGATACGATGTGTCCGCGACAGAGAGTCAACTGCTTAATGGTATGGGAAATTTGCGGTCCCAAATTCTGCTAAGAAAGAGATAAAAAACAAGACAAGGTTTATATCTTTTAAAAAGTGTTTAATGGTGCAAAAGATGGCTAAAACTTATTGTTTTAGCGGTCTCAAGTATAATATATATATGTAAGTTACAATTCATGAACTTATCTTTGTGAAGAATTCTTGCAACTTCTGTGCCAGTCGTAATAGTTGTCATTCGTTGTTGGGGTGTATCTGTTGAACTGTGGTACCAACCTTCTCGCCCGCTGTCTAATTCTGTTCTCCCAGTAGGGACGTCGAATCTCTTCAACTACTTTTACTGTTCTGAAGATTTCTATAGGCTTCTCGCCTGTCGGTCCGGGTTTTACCCTTTTCCGGGTTCTGTCAGGGGAGGTTAACCCATATTTTTCATATTATCAGAGAAATTAGAATTCCATATGAAACTGTCTTTGAAGTCCATGCCTTTCCTATATATAAAAGTAACAATTTAGTAACACTTATCTTTGTGTAGATTTCTTATTGGGGTAAATAATTCTGGTTGTAGGCTTATCCGTTGTTCGGCACTATTGCTATATAGGTTCACCCAAAGTAGGGGTGTGTGTATGTTGAACTGTTGAAACAACCTTCTCGCCCGCTGTCTAATTCTGTTCTCCCAGTAGGGACGTCTAATCTCTTCGACTACCTTTATTGTTCTGCCGATTTCTAAGGCTTTCTCTCCTGTTGGTATTTTCACTTCCGGCTTTTGCCATTATCCGGGTTCTGTCAGGGAATATAACCCATATTTTTCATAATGGCTGCTGACTGTCTTTTATATCTTCCCTGTAATGTTATAATATAAAAATATGCGCGTATTTATACTAATATACCGATCTACCTGCTAGCGATATTAACTCAACAAAATGTCCCCTCTCATGACATTTCCAGCCACTCTACAAAGCGTTTATAAAGTAGTTCACCTGCGTATCTTTACACAATTGTTTTAACGACCCTGTAAGATTCAAAGTTATAACAAAGTCATAACTAGTTGAAACATAACAAACTCCGACACGTTTGTGAGACAAAATATTTTATATAGATAACAGCACATGAATAAACAAGATACATAAACAATAGAAGTGTACATAAACATACATACATAAAAGGACTGGAGCGTCCGTACATAGAGATCACTTACTAGGAGGGGGGCGAAGCCCCACCGAGAAAGGGGTAGACAGACTCTAACCCATGTGAGTTCCTTAAGAAGATGTAGCTAAAAGAGGAAGAGAAGTTTAAAACAGGCGCTTAAATACCAGAGGTCCCCTAGTGGGAACAAACGACAACCCAGCGGGAAGATAACTCTTCCTGGCAAAGGGAAGATAATCCCCACAACCCTAACAACGAGCGCATTGTGTCACCTGCTACTCTACGTATTACTCCACGTATAGAATATAGATATAGATAAAAATATCAAAGTGCAATAAGTGTCAGTTTCTTTCATAATATGTCCCAGATGGTTTAGCTCAGTCAGTAGAACGTCTGATTAAGTGTATGAGTATGTTGTTGTATACTGGATCATACTGTTGAGAATTTTACATATAAGGTGTGCGCTAGATCCTCACTCTTACTTATAGACTAGGCGAGATCATGTGATCTATTCCTTGGCCAATCACTGGCAGTACTCTGAAGCTGATACAATACTTAACCCCCCTCCTACTGGTCATAATTACTTCAACGTTCATTGACGACGAACATAGGATTAAATCACTGGACCTTTACCAATACGCAGGATAGGACTTTATACGCTTACCAAAGGATCACCAAAGGATTCCATAACATAGGACTTTCTTTAAGCCCTTTTCAACTGGCCAAGGATGGCACTTAAAAACTCTACACATACAGTATTCAATATACTAGTACATTCAAACTACATGTGTGCCAAACATTTAGTAACTCGCAACAGAGTGCTAAAACCTCGAGGTAGACGGTTCGCGTTATGGTTCCGTAATCCTTGCAGTCTCAGTAATCACCTCGACATCCTCAAACAGCCGCGTATAAATAGTTCTGGACCTGTGCATTCACTTTCTACTCAAGGTACGCCAGTCTAGTCCACAACAACGGTAAAACGAGGCGTTGATGGTAGGTGTGGCACTTCACCTCAGACGCCAAAACAATCTCCTTGGTCTAGTACTAGTGAAAAGAGGATAGACTGTTGTGGAGTTTTAAGGGGTCAAATAAGAACAAAACGACGGGTAACAAATGTAGGAAAATGTATTAACAAAACAGAAGACAATTACAGTACAGAGAAGTGGGAAATACGTCCGACAAATAGAGTTATGAACTGACTCGCATTGGCTTACTCTTCAAGCTATAATTATCCCTGTTACTTATAGTAACCGTCGACGCATTCCATTAGTCTATAGGGTATATCACCTATAACAGACTCCTTCGCTGTATGGCTGATACCGACTTTAGGCCACCCCGAAGACGATTCATCTACTAATCTGTCCTGTTGACGGGGTATAGAATACAATAACAGTCTCTTGAAGAGGGGTAGGTATTTACCCATCCCTTTCGCCACGGATAACATGAGACACAAGGGCGCAAATATGGGGCAACCAGTGAGAATCGAACTCACTATTCAATAGTAATGTCACATTAAAATATGAAATAACAAATTAAAATACTATTTAATTTTTTTTAGAAACACGTTAACAGAGATGCTGATAGGTACGCGTTCTGTGTCCCTGACGCACAAAAATCTAAAAGGACGCAGGAAAATCATATCCATGCGTCCCAGTGTTTTTTCTTCCCTCGCCATTTCAAACTAACTGTAGATACATTTCAATAGATTATGAGAAACGAATTACACAGGATAGGTTACAAGGTAGGAGTAAGACGGCTTTAGTTGTTTCCCCAGATCATAAAATAAAAACCCTACAATGTATTAAAAATTTTAGTTGGGACGCATTAATTTTCCCGGGGACTCATTCAAAGCAAATATGTGCACCCCAGGACGCACTAAATTAAAAAGCTATCAGCGTCACTGCGTTAAGTAAGGGCTAAAGTGGAGTGTTGCATGTCATAGACTGCTCATCCACCAGGGTTCCGTCCTTAAGCATCACGGGTCGCCACCTACGACCAACAGGTTGTGTTGGAGTTATTGTGATATAAGATGTGCTCTAATTACCCACCTGGATTTATAGACTAGCCAAGGTCATATGATTGACTCACGTAGCCAATCACTAAACATGCTGCGTGTAAGACACACTATTTACCCCCCCCACTGGTCATGATTACAAATGCGCTTATTGGAGACGGACATAGGATTACCGGACCTTTACCAATACTCAGGAAGGACTTATACGATTACCAGAGTAACCAAAGGATTCATTATCGAAGGACTCTTTACCAAGAACTGAGAACTCTTTACCAGAGTAAGCAAAATATTCATTATCGAGGGACTCTTTATCAAGGATCCAATTCCACTGGATAGCGCCTCTGCTTTAAGACCATAGAATGGCCCTTAAAAACGTAACAGGTTGCCCCATTTGGGGGGTGTTACCCCTCTGCAGAGGTGTAGTCGGTGTATTCTAAAGCCCCAGCTGGCTGGGATGATTTACACGCTTACTAAGCATATCTAATCACAATTCGATAGTTTTAAGTTCACCATTTGTAGGTTACAGAGTACGAGCTGTCTCAATCAGCAGCAGAATGACTCAGCGATACTGTAGCGATTGTCTGTCCCTGCTGATATCGACTTGTGTCCAAAAGGGTTATCTTCCCTTACCGCGAAGGTTTCGCCAATAGTGTTACATAATCTATGCATAGATTATTGTCAACCCCCTGAAGGGATGTCCCCTTTCATATCACGGGCGGGACTTTCCATGGAATATTACAGAAAGCCCGCGAAATACGTAAAGTCACGTGGGACCTGGTTGGCTCTCAGTTTCAGCTTGGACGTCAGGTAGATAAGATGTTTCTGCCTTAGCTGAAGCTCACTGCACATGCGCGTTATGTTAGTTACATGAAATGTTTAGTTAAGTAAATAAAAGCTTACATAAATAATATGGTTTTGTCGTTGATGAATGTCTTGGCAACAAGACTAACCTAGAAGAAGAAATGAATTAAGTGCGACTGACCACCAAGACGAAGTACAGACGCTAGAAGATGAACGTAAGATACCAAAGATGAGCAGAAGAATAGAAGTAAGGAAAGAAAGGGTATACAACAATAGGTAACACTACGAGCTGGGTATTTAAACAATAGCTCGGGAATTTCTCCCTCTCTTTCTCTTGGTCTAGCATCCACAAAACATGGGCTAGACGCGTGGTGTCTCTGTCCATTAAGTGTGTGTGTGTGTGGGGGGGCTTTGTCCCACAACTATCATTATGTGAATCTTATGAATCATGCACTTTTTCTTACTTCCAAAGGACTGTTTTTGCATCTTTTTTATGTATGTCATTCTCGATGTGCTCAGACAATAAAGTCTGTATTGTTATTATATTGTACTTCTTTGTCCGGATATTTTATGTATGTATGTACTTAAGTTGGAAGGTTACTCTGAGCCTTCTAGCGTATTATATGAAACACTCTTTCTATTCTTATAATACCGTAGTTATTAAAACGTTTATGAGAAAAGATTTTAGAGTTATAGAGATACCTAGAATGAGTTTAATTCGTTCCACTCGTAACTCAGTTTTCTTGTATATCAAATCAAGCTATAGCACCTATATGATTGTCTCAACCCTATTGCCCTTATGGCAAACCCCCAATCCTTTTTATCATATGTGCTAGAAGGGTCTTATTGTCCTGGGAATGACCTAAAACTATCATAAAATATATATGAAGTTTCAGTTCTGGAGCTAGAGGAATATGAAGTTCCTTTCAACATTACTCCCAGGTTCACTCTGACCCGGTGTGGTAGTACCTGTTAAGATCCCATCTATGGATTAAATAGAGGAAAATGTGTTTAAAAAATTGAATTTAAAAAGAAAATTGAGTACCCATCAAGAAAAATAAAACAAACTGTCTTCGGCATAAAATGAGCCAACAAGTTGACATGCCGTAAAAATCCACCAAACAGCCAAACCACAAGCGCGCATGATGGTAGGTGTGGCACTTCACCTCAGACGCCAAAACAATCTCCTTGGTCTAGTACTAGTGAAAAAAAGGATAGACCTTGTTGTGGGTTTTAAGTGGTCAAATAAGAACAAACGACGGGTAACAAATGTAGGAATATGTATTAACAAAAAAGTAGACAATTACAGTACAGAGAAGTGGGAAATACGTCCGACAATAGAGTTATGAACTGACTCGCATTTGCTTACTCTCCAAGCTATAATTATCCCTGTTACTTATAGTAACCGTCGACGCATTCCATTAGTCTATAGGGTATATCACCTATAACAGACTCCTTCGCTGTATGGCTGATACCGACTTTAGGCCACCCAGAAGACGACTCATCAACTAATCTGTCCTGTTGACGGGGTATAGAATACAATAACAGTCTCTTGAAGAGGGGTAGGTATTTACCCATCCCTTTCGCCACGGATAACATGAGACACAAGGGCGAAAATATGGGGCAACCAGTGAGAAGCGAACTCACTATTCAATAGTAATGTCACATTAAAATATGAAATAACAAATTAAAATACAATTTATGGATACTCAATTTTTTTTTATAAACACGTTAACAATGATGCTGATAGGTACGCGTTCTGCGTCCCTGACGCACAAAAATCTAAAAGGACGCAGTAAAATCATATCCATGCGCCCCAGTGTTTTTTCTTCCCTCGCCATTTCAAACTAACCGTAAATACATTTCAATAGATTATGAGAAACGAATTACACAGGATAGGTTACAAGGTAGGAGTAAGACGGCTTTAGTTGTTTCCCCAGATCATAAAATAAAAACCCTACAATGTATTAAGAAATTTTAGTTGGGACACATTAATTTTCCCGGGGACTCATTCAAAGCAAATATGTGCACCCCAGGACGCACTAAATTAAAAAGCTATCAGCGTCACTGCGTTAAGTAAGAGCTAAAGTGGAGTGTTGCATGTCATAGACTGCTCATCCACCAGGGTTCCGTCCTTAAGCATCACGGGTCGCCACCTACGACCAACGGGTTGTGTTGGAGTTATTGTGATATAAGATGTGCTCTAATTACCCACCTGGATTTATAGACTAGCCAAGGTCATATGATTGACTCACGTAGCCAATCACTAAACATGCTGCGTGTAAGACACACTATTTACCCACCCCCCACTGGTCATGATTACAAATGCGCTTACTGGAGACGGACATAGGATTACCGGACCTTTACCAATACTCAGGAAGGACTTATACGATTACCAGAGTAACCAAAGGATTCATTATCGAAGGACTCTTTACCAAGAACTGAGAACTCTTTACCAGAGTAACCAAAATATTAATTATCGAGGGACTCTTTATCAAGGATCCAATTCCACTGGATAAGCGCTTCTGTTTTAAGACCATAGAATGGCCCTTAAAAACGTAACAGGTTGCCCCATTTGGGGGGTGTTACCCCTCTGCAGAGGTGCAGTCTGAGTATTCTAAAGCCCCAGCTGGCTGGGATGATTTACACGCTTACTAAGCATATCTAATCACAATTCGATAGTTTTAAGTTCACCATTTGTAGGTTACAGAGTACGAGTTGTCTCAATCAGCAGCAGAATGACTCAGCGATACTGCAGCGATTGTCTGCTCCTGCTGATATCGACTTGTGTCCAAAAGTGTTATCTTCCCTTACCGCGAGGGTTTCGCCAATAGGTAACACTACGAGCTGGGTATTTACAGTAGCCCGGGAATTTCTCTCTCTCTTTCTCTTGGTCTAGCATCCACAAAACATGGGCTAGACGCGTGGTGTCTCTGTCCATTAAGTGTGGTGGGGGTCTTTGTCCCATAACTATCATTATGTGAATCTTATTCTTCATGCACTTTTTCTTACTTCCAAAGGACTTTAGTCCTATCTGTTTTTGAATCTATGTTATGTATGTCATTCTCCAAGTGCTCAGACAATAAAGTCTGTATTGTTATTATGTTGTACTTCTTTGTCCGGATATTTTATGTATGTATGTATGTACCTACGTTGGAAGGTTACTCTGAGTCTTCTAACGTATTATAAGAAACACTCTTTCTATTCTTATAATACCGTAGTTATCAAAACGTTTATGAGAAAAGGTTTTAGAGTTATAGAGATACCTAGAATGAGTTTAATTCGTTCCACTCGTAACTCAGTTTTCTGGTATATCAAATCAAGCCATAGCACCTATATGATTGTCCCAACCCTATTGCCATTATGGCAAACCCCCAACCCTTGTTATCATATATGTGCTAGAAGGCGGTGGCTGAGGGTCTTATTGTCCTGGGAATGACGTTAAACTATCTGATGGTGAAGTTTCAGTTCTGGAGCTAGAGGAATATGAAGTTCCTTTCAACATTACTCCCAGGTTCACTCTGACCCGGTGTGGTAGTACCTGTTAAGATCCCATCTATGGATTAAATAGAGGAAAATGTGTTTAAAAAATTGAATTTAAAAAGAAAATTGAGTACCCATCAAGAATGAATAAAACAAACTGTCTTCGGCATAAAATAACCCAATGGGTTGACATGCCGTAAAATCCAACCAAACAGCCAAAAATCCTATACCAAATCAATTTTTGTCATTGAAATTGTCATATATGACCTAAATAATGAGAATGGAATCATCTGTTTTTCCTATGAATAATAACCTTGAAACCTTGGAAGAGAGAAGCAACTCTCCTCTGTTACGAGGGTTAGTCAAAATATAATGCCATTTTGTTTAGGACAGGTATAATTACCAACACAAGAACATGTATCATACATCAAAATGAAACTGGCCCTCTGTGGATCACATCCCTCGTCATCATCATCATCATGTCACGCAATTAGCATGGATATCCATGACAATATCTCGCCAAACTTCTCTATCATTCATTGTCCCAGGAAGGTCCTCTGTGCAGCATCCAGTATCTGCACAGAGCTGGTCAATGTAGGCCCTTGCTGGCCGGCCCATATTGGCGTGCCCGCGTGCTGGCTTCCACAGAAAGACGTCTCTTATGAGTTCGTCCTTGCTTCTCCAGCAGTTTCCTACATGTCTTGTCCGTCTTACTCGGATGGTTTGTGAGATAGAGGGCAGGTAGCCGTACAGGTGCTTCCTCGTGGGGTGCTATTTCCGTGACTTGTTCAAGATCGCACACAGCTCCACACAGTCACCGTTTCTCTCAATAGCAATGTTCCACCTTCGAACAAAAAATAATTTTCTTAAATCTATGTATAAATCTAGTTTAGAGACTTATTTTTAACTTTTAAAATCCCGGACAACTGCCGGTAGCACTGCCAGTTACTTCTTAAAGGTCTTCCCTAAGCTATCCTATTAATGGTGAAATAGCGAAAGTGGACTGAAAATGACATGCGAACGATTACTCGCCAACCCCAAACTGAGATACCGGAATGCAAATCAAGTATTTGATAGTGAAGAGTTCGTTAGTATTCATGAGATTCTCCAGACAATTGAAGCATCGCGTCTGTTCTTCTCGACATTTTCTGTAAGCGTCTTCGTCAAATTCGCTGGTTGCTAGGCGACGTCGTTTCTTCAGATGTCAGAAGTGACTTTATTTTAAATGGCTGTAAATTTTATTCATTAATAAAGTAAACCAATGATCATTCACACACACACACACACACACACACACACACAACACACACTCTCTCTCTCTCTCTCTCTCTCTCTCTCTCTCTCTCTCTGTATATATATGCATATGCTTCCAATTTTCATGGTAGAGCACTGTAGGGGAGACATTAATTGAAATTTCACCGCTATAGCGTAAGCATTTACTCGCATGTTGTTTACAGACTTGAGTTCTCTGGTTATTCTAAACACATATATCCTATAAGCATATATCAATTAATTTTTCACCCCGGACTGACAGTCACTGACGACCGCAAAGGTAAGACACTTGGCAGACGAGAATTCTGTCGGGTTTCGCTCCCGGCTAGAGGTAGCTGTTAAAAAAGCCGAGTCGCACTGATGAGACGTAAACGTCGAAACACGTGTCTGTGGATGACTGATATATATATATATATATATATATATATATATATATAGAGAGAGAGAGTTTCATACTATCCAAACTTAATTGTTTAAGCAGAGCAATCGTCAGACAGCGAAAAGAATTATTACTTTTGGAATTATTGTTTACATACAAATAAATATATACTAAAATATATATTTATTTATTAACGATCTATCACAGATATTGAGCCCTCTCCTAATAATACTGTATGCTGGCTCACTACTGCCTCTTCAAGTGTAATGATGCCAACCATACACATTGATATATATATATATATATATATAATATATTATATATATATATATATATATATATGGGAGAATATGTGCTTAATTGAAGTCATACCTAATTTTGAGAATTAATTAATTGATGATTAATGAATTAGGCGGGCATACCTATTCAAATGTAAGGCCAAACAAATCGAGAAAAAGTCAATCTCTGTATAAACATTTCGGCCTATTATGCCTAATCAGCAGAGTTATAGACAGGAAGACTGCCCTGTGTGTGATTCAAAATTAGGTATGACTTTAATTAAGCACATATTCTCCCAAAAATTGTCGGCTAAGGCCATATCAAACACATTGTTTGTTTACTTCTCATATATATATATATATATATATATATATATATATATTATATATATATATATATAGTATCCTACAAATGTCTATGTTATACGTATCTCCTTAATCTTTTTTTAAAAATTCATATCCAGATAATCAATAGGTTTGGTTTGTTTTGTTTTACGGCATATCAACCTCAGTGGGTCATTTAATGCCGATAAAGTTTTGAAATAAATCAATTCTTAATGGATAATACAATTTTTTTATAAATACATTTTTCTATTTAACCCATAGATGGGACCCTAACAGGTACTACCACTCCGGGTCAGAGTGGACCAGGGAGCAATGGTGATGAAGGGGTGCTCCACATTCCCCAAACCCCCAGAACTGGAACCTCACCATCAGATAGAGTTTAACGTCATTCCCAGAACATGTAGACCCGCAGCCACCGCCTTCTAGCACCCATATGATTAAAAGGGATTGGGGCTTGCCATAAGGGCAATAGGGTTGGGAAAATCATATAGGTGCTAGGGCTTGACGCGTGACCAGCCGATTGATCGGAGGGGGCCTCTCCGACCGCCCGCCTAGCCCAAGATAGGGCCAAAGTGGTGTATTGCAAGTCATGAACTGCTCATCCACCTGGGCTCTATCCTTAAGCATCACAGGTCGCCACCCACGGCCAACAGGTGACCCCATTGGGGGAGTCTTACCCCTCTGCAGAGGTGCAGTCGGTGCATTCTAACGCCCCAACCGACAGGGCGGTCCAGATAATCAAAGTTTATGTCTAAAGATATTTCAAGTTGGTCCGGTGGCCAGCCGAACTGGTTGGCAAATTGAAATAGTAGTCAGTTGACTTAGGCTCTAGGTTGGGAGAGGTTA
>CM042156.1:83049009-83064009 GCA_023376005.1 Doryteuthis pealeii | reverse complement strand
TTTTTGCCTCCAACCTTTTCTATATCTCTTTACACATTCTTTCTTTCTTTCTTTCTCTTTCTTTCTTCTTATTCTCTATCTTACTTCATCTAACAATAAGATTGATATTCTAATAACGTTTAAGTTTTCTTTCTTTCTTTCTTTCCTTCTTTCTTTCCTTTAATTTTTCTATTTTTAAGGATTTCGATATCTCTTTACGCTTTGTTATTTTCTTTCTTTCTTCTCTTATGCCTTCCTTGATCTATTTACACTTTCTTTTTTTCTTTCCTTCTTTCCTTTCTTTTTTCTCCAGACTTTTCTCGATCTGTTTACACGTTCTCCCCCTCTCTCTCTCTCTCTCTTTCTTTGTTTCTTTCTTTTTCTATGCATTCCTTTATCTATTTACACTTTCTTTCTTTCTTTCTTTCTTTCTTTCTTTCTTTCTTTCTTTCTTATGACTTATTTCATCTAACAATATGATTGATAATCTATTTACGTTTAAGTGTTCTTTCTTTCCTTCTTCTTTCTTTCTTTCTTTCTTTTTTTTTTCTCCAACCTTTTGTACACTTTCTTTCTCTCTCTCTTTTCTTCTTTCTTTCTTTTTTCTATGCATACCTTCCTCTTTTTACACTTTCATTCATTCCTTCATTATTTATTCATTTCTCCATGCCTTACTTCATTAATTACACTTTATTTCTTTTCTTTTTACTTTCTTTCTTTACACTTCTTTCTTTCTTCTTTTGCATGTTTTCTTTCTTTCTTCTTTTTTCTCTTCTTTTTCTTTCTTTTCTTCTTCTTTTCCATGTTTTCCTTCTTTCCACTTTCTTTTTTTCTTTCTTTCTTTCATCGTGATTTCCTTCATCTCTTTAAATTTTCTTTCTTTCTTTTTCGTTTTCTTTCTTTCAGTCATACTTCCAGGGTGTCAACGCGATCTGATGATGATGATGATAATGATGATGATATATATATCTAAATAAGTTCTGCACACACACACACACACACACACACACACATATATATATATATATATATGTATTTACCAACCCTTCCACACAAACAGGATATGACACATACTTAATTTTTTAAGCGGATTTTAACAGGTTTAAATTAAGAGTTTTCCTTCTTTTAGACCAATTGCTATTGTTAAGATTAAAGAGCCCAGACTGCGTGGTATAAAGGTTGGCAAGCTAGTCTCGCAGATCCATTACTACAGAAAATCGAGTTCGATCCTCACTGGATTCTCCATACTTGCGACCTTGAGTCACATCCTACACGTGACGAACGGGTTGGGTAAATACCTACCTTGGGTATTAGCGCTATGTGAAATGTAAACAGCCTCGTCCAAGATTTGAACTCGGTTAGCCGCGTCGGTTTCTTGTGACGATGACGATAACCATTACACGACGCACACTTCCATTCATGCACGTAACTAAGTCATAAATAAAACATTAAAATGTTGAATTTATCTTCAGTCTTTGGTTGTTAATTCAAATAAAACTGTGGAATTTCCACGTGTTCGTCTAGTTGCAGATAATTACGAAAACAAAAACTGATGAATGAATTCTTTTGAAATTAAGAACACATATCGGTATTCAAGAGTCACGAGTGATACTAGTAAGAATTAGTATAGAGCAATAAAAAAAACCAATGAAAACCCTATGAATGAGAATGAACGAGAAATACTAAAAGATACAGAGTTAGAAAAAGACCTGAGTGTGAATGTGGACCCCGAATTAAAATTTTCCAAACACATAGAAATACAAGTAAATAAAGCAAACAATATATTGGGATTACTACGAAGGTTATATAATAAATAATAATAAATATATATATATATAAACATTGTTCAAAATATCAATACCAGGCGTTATAAATTAAAACGTAAAAAAAAAAAAATTGTAAAGCAAATGCAAGACAAAATTATTTTAGTAACAGAGTGGTGAATTCGTGGAATAAACTACCATCATCAATAGTGAATGCCCCATCTCTAAACTCCTTTAAGGCAATGTTAGATAATCTGTGGAAAGAGTATAAATATTCTGTGGAATTAAGATGAACAGCTGACAGGTCTCAGGCCTAGTATACTAGCCGAAAGGATATTATTATTATTATTATTATTATTATTATTATTATTATTATTATTATTATTATTATTATTATTATTATTATTATTTACTCCTTTTGAGTTTTCACATTAGTGTTAGCTGATGGTCTTTCACTGGAGTCTGAGTGACAGCAATTCTCCTCATGTCTCCAGGACTCTTCTGTGTATTCTGGCAGATTGAAGCAGTGCAGTGTTCTGAATGGTTTCAATCCTTCCTCTGATTTCCAAACTTTCCAAACCCTTTTCTAATCCTTTTGGGACTGTTCCAAGTGCACCAACTACAATTGGTATCACTTTGACTTTCATATTCCATAACTTTTTCAGTTCTCTGGCAAGGTCCAGATATTTGTCCATTTTTTCATTTTCCTTTAGCTTCACCTTGTGATCTGCTGGCACCGCGAAATCCACTAGTTATTATTATTATTATTATTATTATTATTATTATTATTATTATTATTATTATATTTTGTCCTTGTGCCACAGGATTTTATGTCTATTGCCATAAGCATACAGTGATAACATTAAGAAACGGTTTCTGCAAGTGCGTAATGACATCAACGGCTGAAAGTAAACCCATTTAAAAAAAACAAAAACAAATCACAAACTGCACTAAAAACGAAGCCCCTAAATTGAACAAGTGTTATAATTTCTTATCTTTTCTTTTAATGGCCTGTCCGGTGGCAAAAGCTGCTTGGTAGCGCTGGGAGTGGTAGTCCCGCCTTGAAACTGTGTTACCACTCGTGGCTGGCGGTTGATGAGGGCAGGGTATCGCGCGTGCTATCACACATTGTATGATGAAAATTCGTGTATAAGTCGACTTTATTTATCGATGTAGGGATTACATTCCTTACTTACCACAGTCCTCCTAGTTGACGCTAGGGTACACGAGAGGCAATTACCTCCAGTGTCTACCAGTAGGTACTAGGTCACGTAGTGATTAACATTATAAAAGTGGAAGCGCCAAAGTAAAAAGTCTCTTTTACCCTTAAACATTGACATTGGTAACACGCACCAGTTGCGTATTCTGTCTACAGATGGGGGGGGGGGGGGTTACGCCCCCAGCATTTCATGTCAAAATGCTGCGTAACTTGTATGTGGCCACGTTAAAATTCAATTGATCTAATGGTGCGAAAATGTAAACCTTTAGACCCAGTAAAAAAATATTTCCCCTAATATATTTTAGGGAAAAGCCTATTTTAAAAATAGATTCATCAAAAGGTGAATGTTACAACTTTGACAGCAGCGGGGTGAGGGTGGAGGTTTATGTCGGTTTCTGGCAAAGAAAGTCGACTTTGCTACTTATTGATAAAACACAGTATCAATGGCTTGACCCTTGACCCTTGACCGTTATCAGTGTCACCTCTCATTTGCTTCTTCTCAATGATTCAGCTGTTTTTTTTACTTGCTTTCTGATTAACGAAACAAGAACTGTTATCTTCTCTCCGTCTCCCTACCCCTCTCTCCTCCTCTTCATCTCCCTCCGCCTCTCGCCCTCTCTCTCTCAGTGGCGGCAGGCTCTCCGTAGCGGACTGTTCATGTCTAAAGCCACCCCGGCGCAACACCATGAAGCCAAGAGGTCCAGAAGAAACCGGCGACAATAAAGCACCGGCACATCAACATCTTCAGGGACAGCCTTCACATGCGACATCTGTGGTCGAGAATGTTTTTCGAACAATGGACTTCACAGTCACTGGAGGTGCTGTAACTTCAGGGCCACAATAACTATATAGTTTTCCGAGACTGCTATGTCAAAGAATGAATATATATATATATATATATATATATATATATATATATATATATATATATGTGTGTGTGTGTGTGTGTGTGTGTGTGTGTGTGTGTGCTTAATTGAAGTCGTACCTAATTTTTGAAAATTAATTAATTAATAATTAATGAATTAGGCGGGAATACCTATTTAAACGTAAGGCTAAACAAATCAAGAAAAATCAGTACATTTCAGCCTATCATATAGAGATTGATTTTTCTCGATTTGTTTAGCCTTACATTTGAATAGGTATTCCCGCCTAATTCATTAATTATTAATTAATTAATTTTCAAAAATTAGGTACGACTTCAATTAAGCACATATTCTCCCAAAAATTGGCGGCTAAAAAAGCCATATCAAAACACATCGTCTGTTTTGTCTTGTCATTATATATATATATAATATATATATATATATATATATATATATGTGTGTGTGTGTGTGTGTGTGTGTGTATTCGAGCAGCGTTCTTTCATTTATACATGTAGAAGTAAACAAAAGGCACGTCTCCTGTTTAACAATTTTATTAACGATCTTTTCAAGCTTTCTGGCCAACTTTTTTTTTACATTTGGATGGAATCCGAAGATTAGTCCACCAAAGTTCATATCCCAAGTACTTTCGGCACTTCGAAGTGCCATCATCAGGGGTGATGTGTTTATGTTCCTGCTTTTTTTTTTTCAAGTTAGTGGTAGTGAGAGTAACTTGGAGGGGAACTTGTAGAAATTATATTAAGGGGTGTAGGGGCTGGAAGGAGGAGAATTGGTAGGAAAAGTGTTATAGGCATTTTAAAATGTGGGTACTGCATTGAAAATTAATCTTATTTAAGGATGGTTTGTATTGTTTGATGTCTCGTGCGAAGGGGTAGGTAAATATGTATTAAATTCTCCAAGTTGGGAAACTTAAAAAGTGTTGAATTTCACTCTGGCCTGTAATTGATAAAATTTAGATAGTAATAATTGTCGGGCTAGAATTATTTGCTCCGAATCCCATTTTTTGTGTATAAGGGTCAGGTTATCTGCCCCTAGCTTTTGTTGCAAGTCCCTGTTAATAAAACGAACACCACGGTGTCTTAAAAAGTCGTTCTCATATTTTGCCTTGTTGCTTGAGTTTAAAATATGTGGATGTAGGGACTAGAACTCTCCTGTGCCTTCGGGGACAGCAAGTAGAAAAGGTAACGTCCCTTGTCAGGTTGGGTGAAGAAGTCTCTTTACGGTTTTGGTACCAACGTGTGAGCCTCGTAGAAACGAGCTCTTGTCTCAGTCTCTTGTGACTGAAGGAACTTTCCCCTCAGTGAGGGAGTAACAACTGAAGACTCAACCTGACCCCCCCCCCCGAGGGAGATATATGAACTGTAAGTACTGCCCCTAAGTACTTGTTATATTGACTGTTGTTGAGTTTACATGTGAATAAATAAGGTTAAAAGTACATGTGCTTTCCTTTCGTCATTACATTCTGTGAACTTATATTTTGTTCCTCAGAGACTGTAGCAGCTATTCCTACATGGGGATCAAAATAAAAATAAGAATAAAAAAAAAAAAAACTTCTATGAGCCTTCCACCAGAAGAGCCTTCACCAGAAGAACCCTCCGCGCATGTGCGGGAAAAAGGACCCACTTCCGACTCCAAAGAGAATCTCTCGGCCATTCGGATTTTGGCCTTAACTCGGGCAAGACACTACTACTGGCCAAGGAAAAATTCCCTTGCAGCGTGGTGGCTATGACCGGTGAATAAAGCCTATATAATAAAACCATCTTTTGTCTTTTCCTTTTTCGTTCCTTGAATTTTCCTTTTCAGCGCAATCACTAAATGAGATGGGGGTAAAAAGCAAACCCCCAAGAACACGCACCAAGAATAACCACAGCCCACTTTTAAACCTAAAACACAAAACCACTTGTAACCCCATAAGTATCCTGCTTGGAATATATAGATAAAAATGTACGTCTTATTTTATATGGAATTAAGTTCGTAAATCCCAACAAAAAGTACCCATAGCTCGGCCCCTGTTTGCCAAAACACTTACATCGCCGGGTAAACCTAGAGGTACCTTATCATAGAAGAGTTTATTCCTAAATGTCCATTTTCATAATAATCAATTCGGTTACAAACAAACAGACGCAGAGATTTCTAAAAAGAATCCTTGAACACAGAATCAACCCAGCACTCCACAACATACTGAATGACCTTCGTATATTGGCTCTTAAAACATTGATATGGTAACTACGTATAAAGCATCGACCCGTTTAAAATGGTTGTGAGGAGACAATTTTATACAGCATATACTTGGGGATCATAACACATCACTCAATAAGTACAGGACCTGACAAAAAATTAATTTGATTTTTTATAAAGTACTAACCTTCAAATGGCACGTGGCAAAATTAGAGCCCAATTGGATTATTAGTTTACAAATTACAGTTATTTAAGTGAAGCTACTGTTGCAAATTTTCAAAACAATGGAGAAATCTGAATCTCGTGTGTTGATAAAGCATTGCTTTCTGATGGAAAAAAAAAGTTATTCTGACTCTGCTCTGTCGGAACCAACGATTACGAGGTGGTATGCTGACTTTAAACGCGCTCGTACAGACACAAATTATGCTGAACGCTCAGGTCACCCAAATTCGGCAGTTGTCCCGGAATACACAAAAAAATCGGCAAACTCTTTTTGGCCGATCGTAAATTGAAGTTGTGTGAGATAGCAGAGAAGCTGAAGATATCAGAAGGCAGTGTATTCACCATTTTGCCTGAACATTTGTCAATGAGAGAGCTGTGTTCAAAGTGGGTGCCGCGTTTGCTCACAGTCGATCAAAAACAACAACGGGTCGACGATTCAGAGCATTGTTTGCAACTGTTTCAACGCAACACAAATGGAGTTTTTGCACAAATATGTGACAATGGATGAATCATGAATCCACCGCTTTACTCCGGAGGTCAAATCAGCTGTCAGCTGAGTGGACAGCAGCAGGGTGAAAGCCAAAAGCGACCAAAGACGCAAACATCAGCAGGCAAGGTTTTGTCCTCCGTATTTGGGATGTGCAAGGTATTTTGTTCATCGATTACTTTGAGAAAGGAAGAACCATCAATAGCGAATATTATATAGCATTATTGGCGCATTTGAAGGAGAAAAAAACCCAGGCTACAATTGAAGAAGAAAAAAAATGCTCTTTCACCAAAATAATGCAGTGTCACAAGTAGATTGCAACGATGGCAAAACTGCATGAATTTCACTTCTAATTGCATCCACACCCACCCTATTCTCCAGATCTGGCCTCCAGCAACTACTGACTGTTTGCAGACCTAAAAAAATGCTCCAGGGAAAGAGATTTGGCTCCAATGAAGAAGTGATATCAGAAACTGAGACGTATTTTGAGGCCAAAGACAAATCGTTCTACAAAAAAGGGCATCGAACTGTTAGAGAAGCGTTGGAATCAGTGTATCACCCTAGAAGAAGACAATGTTGATGAATAAAGTCGAATTTTGCCTAAAAGTTGTTGTTTTATTAGTTAGGCCCGGGACTTATTGAGTGACGTGTTAATTGTTAAACTGGCTTCGGCATGAAATAACCTAACAAAGGTTGACGTAACATATTTCAACGGACCATATGCCCTTTAGGACACCCCTTTTGCGATCTCGATTCGTGGGGACATTTTTTTCCATTTACAACGTCAAAATCCGGTTAATTGTTAACAGACGATTTTTAGAGTTTTTTTTTTAAATTTATAAAACTAAACCCTAACCTTAACCCCTAACAAACAACCGGATTTTTACGGTGTAAATGAGAAAAGTGTCCTTGTGAGTCGAGATCGCGGAAGGGGTGCCTAAAGGTCATATGGTCCAAATCAACCAACCAACCAAACGATGTCATCAATGCCTGGATTCCCACAGCTTTGTGAGAGGAACAAAAGCAAAACACAAACAACTATAGCTTCAGTAATTTCTCATTGTATTAATAGCGTTAAAGTCATGGGTTTTGATATTAATGTTGACAGGAAAGACTGGTAGATTCAGGTACGTTTTATTGTTAGAATTTACAAAGCTTTACTTAGTCTCGTTTCACAGGTTGCTTATACAGCCCTGTCCGTTGATGTGGTATTAGTAAATTATCCAAAAGTGTTCAATATATCAAAAACTATAGAGCAATAATAATAATAGTAATAGTAGTAGTAATAGTAGGAAAGAGTTAAGGGTCTACCATGGTTTCGATTTCAATTATGTCATAAGGACCCTACCTTACACTTGACTAAGTCGATGTCATTACTTAGTTTAACTGAGATAAACTTAGTCAAATATATCCTGATAAGATCATTGAAATCGAAACCATGATAGACCCTTAAATCTTTTCCAGTATTACTATTTACTATCATATATATATATATATATATATATATATATATATATATATTATATATATATATATATATATATTAGTTAGTTAGTTAGTTGTCGGGGTGGCCTAAAGTCGGTATCAGCCAATCAGCGAGGGAGTCTATCCCCTTTTCACTAGCGCTAGCCCAAGGAGATTGTTTTTTTGCATCTGAGGTGGGGCGCCACACCTACCATCAGCTCCTTACTTTACCACACAGATCCCTGTGCTACTCATATGCTGAGTTCTAGCCGAACGCTCTACCGACTGAGCTAACCCGACATAATACAACCCGAAATTGTAGAAAATAATTTGATTTTTAAATATTTACTTTTAGAGGTAAAATAATGACATAACATATATTATATCATTAAAATAAAAAAAAAATAATGAAAGTAAAAATAATAAATAGGGGTGATATAACTTTTAAACTACTCTCTAGATTAATGTACAGCATGGTCGGAAAGTCTTGTCACCTCCTACATATTCTTTTTAAGGGGTAATATTATATCATTAAAATAAAAAATTAATGAAGGAAAAAAACAATATATATAAAGGGGGTGACAATACTTTCGGACCACCCTGTTGATCCAAGTGCAACATCAAGTGGAGGCAGGATTTCTTTCTTTTTCCTTCTTTCTTTCCATCCAAGGACTGGCTGACTAACTGCTTGATTCTCGAGGGAGGGGGAGGTGGTCAAGTCTCTTTGGAGATCCAGGGGATATTATGGTTGATATTGCAAGCACCATGTGCAAGTACTTAAGTTTTAATGCAATAAAATATTATATCAATTAGAAAGACTAATGAAACTAAATAAGAATGCAGATAAAAGATTTGAAACAAGAGGGGGGGGTATAATAAAAAAAATGAACAACTGAAACTTACTCTTCCATCACTCCCGTCTTTTATTGCTAAAGCTTCTTAATTCAACTATTTAGTTAAAATAGGAAATAAAGAATAAAATTATAGTTATTTCTTCTTTGTTAATAGATTTCTTTTAAGTTTTATCCCCGGAATTTTTGCTTCTTTATGAATCATGGAGAATTGTTGTTGTTTATTCTTTTTTTTTTTTTGACTTTGGTACATGTAGAGAAGTTAACTCAGATTTAACGTTGATAAACAGGTTTTATTACGGGAATATTTACACTTGAGGTCCCGTGTGACTGTATGTTCACGTTCGTAGTGATGACCCTATTTTTCGTGATCTCGCCCTATTGAGATTTCCCCTAATCTCACCAGGTCGAGATGTTATAGGACACTGCAGTACTCTTAAAATAAAACGTCAGATTTTAATCATCGTCGACGAAAAAAACAAAATACGGTCATAAAAGGTCCTTTTATGACAATTTAGCCATAAATGGATCCTCCTTTTAAAAAGGAGGATCCAATTTATGGCTAAAATTGTAAAACGAGCCCCCACTTTTAAAAACTAACCATTCTCCACAAAATAAAAACTTTTAGAATATACACATTGAAGTGAATATCAAAAAAATAATAAAATATATTTAGTATTGTAAAATAAGGTGCAAGAAATAAATAAAACATTTATTTAAAAAACACGGACATAAAATGAGGGTTCAGTTTATTTATGGTAGGAATTTACGAGGAAATAGTTAAGGGTACTATGAATGCTCTTTATGAATGAAAATGTAGTAGAGGAGGGCGTTTCATAGATTGTGGTCCAGCATTAGTCTTTAGCCACCGGCGCTACCTGTAGTTTAGCTACACTACTATAGTGAATGTGAATGTATCTATTAATAAGAATAGATACGTGATTTTCTCTGCTTTTCCGCATTCCCTTTAGTGGCTTAACTGTGATTGGTTAGAATGATTCAACCTTAACCGGATATCGTCTGCTACGGGTCGTATTTTTAAACTTGAGTGTGAGAAGCAGTTAGTTTTATATTCTGCCGTTTTATTTGGAGTGTTGACGATACGGAAAAGTTGATTCATTTTTGTTGAAAGAGGCAACGAACCGCAACAACTGAACGCTGCTTGGAACATTTCTTGGTAAGCGATGTTATTATCATTTTGCAATCTCAAAAAGCTTTAAAAATGACGTTAGTAAAGGACCTTTACTAACGTCATTTTTACTAAAGGTACATCTATTTAAAAAAAATGAATAATGGACATTCTGTTTCTATTTGTCTGTAGCCAAAACTACGTCACTGCTTACGTCACAATTACCAAAATCGTCAATACATAGAATAAAGAACAATTGATATTAATAAAAAAAGAATAAAAGCTGTTCCTTATAATTCAACGTTTGTAAAAAGGCTGTTTTAAATTTTTTTCTTTCATTTTTGTTAGAAAGAAAGAATTCCAAATTACTGTAAAAAACCCAAACTTTTAATAGATATGTACAAAAAAAGCACTTTCTATTTCAATATTATGACAAACACACGCTTTTCTACTAAAGTATGAACGATCAAAAGCGTTACTATCCGTGATTTTTATTCCAATAAATTGTCAAGTAATCTTTATTTCACTTGAATATTGGTTCTCTTGTGGACCTTCGTAAAAAATATCGTCAAATAAAAAATAAAAAAAACCCACTAAAAACAAAAAAGAAAAAAGAAAAACAACAAAAAGAGAAAAACAAAACAAAAAACAAAAACGAAAAATGTATTATTTAGATTAAATAGGTTTTTATTTATTTATCTAATCAGACAAATTTATCTATTTAGTATTTTACGTTAATTAACAAAAATACCAGTCACATGCTGAGAGTCGCAAGAGTTTAATCAACTGATGGTCAAATTCAAACTACTGTATATATATATATATATATATATATATATATATATAATATAATATATATATATATATATGATGAGGCCTAAAAGGCCGAAATGAACATACAGAGATTGATTTTTCTCGATTTGTTTAGCCTTACATTTAATAGGTATGCCCGCCTAATTGATTAATTAATTAATATTAATTAATTACCTTTCAAATTAGGTACGACTTCAATTAAGCACATATTCTCCCAAAAATTGTCGGCTAAAAAAAAAAGCATATCATAAATACATCGCTAGTGTATCTACTTCTCATATAATAGTATTATATAAATATATATATATATATAATATATATATATAGTGAAAAAATGAAAAAACACAGTTCATAAAAGGAATGATGAGACACTGAGACAAACGGTTCTGAAGCTCTCGTCTTGTCTCTGCGTTTTCATAATTTCAAATAATCTAGCGAACGCTAGTTTTTTCATTCGCATTGTTTAGTTCATTTTGATCAACAAAAGACTCCCACAATCTCCTTATTATCTGTGATAAATTTTATTTTCCTTAAAACAAAGCCCCGAAGAAGAAATCTACCAAACAGACTGAAACCACTGCAGCGTTGGCCTGAATAAACATCATTTCATTTTATGTGAACCTGTTTTTCAATTTTTTTCAGTATATTACATACTGTCGGATTTACTTCCATTTTCTCTTTACACACACACACACACACACACACACATATATATATATATATTATATAATTAATATACTCATATGGTGTGGTGTGTGTGTGTCGAAACAGTCTGCTACGAATTCTACCACACCGCAGTCAATTCTTTGCGAAATTCAGCTTGCTCATTAATTATCTTCTATAAATTATCGAATTTTATGCGATATGCGCATTTAACTGCCTTCAAGAAAAATATAAATATCAATATATACTTTAGTAAACAATGCTTCTAAAATAAACAAACATCCAAAAATCTTATATATATATTATATATATATATATATATATATATATATAAGATATTATTGGATGTTGTTTATTTAGAAGCATTGATTTACTAAAGTATATTATTGATATTTATATTTTGCTTTGAAGGCAGACAATGCGCAAATTATCGCATAAAATTCGATAATTTATAGAAGATAATTATGACAAGTGAATTTCGCAAAGGAATTACTCGGTGGGTAGAAATCGTACAGACTGTTTTCACTTTATTTAAGTCTCATCAGCGATATTATACTAACATTTCCCTCCGACAGAAATTGCGAAAACCGGTACTTTAGCAGGATAGTCAGAAACTATGCTGTTTCAGCCATCGGTACAGCACGGAGAATTCCTGCGAAATTAACCCTGTCAATGATACGGAGACGTCTCTACCAAGAGCAAGGGCGCTGAGTGAACAATAACAAACTTCGGCTAGCTCTTCGGCGATATTCTACACACTGAGTAATTCTTTGCGAAATTCACTTGCATTATTATCTTCTATAATTTATTGAATTTATTCGATATGCGCATTTTTAACTGCCTTTCAAGCAAAAATATAATATTATATTATATATATATATATATATATAATATATAATATATTATATTATAAGCAAGTTTTCATAATTTGCTTTGAAGCATTGTGTATGTATGGAGGAGGGATAGAAGGCCACACAATGCAGTTTGAATAAATAAAAACATGAAATACGTAACCAATGGTGGTGTGGTGCTGGACCTGTATTTTTTTTTATTATTTCTTGAATTTTCGAGGTAATACCTCTTTATCAAAAGAATTGAACTGAAGCAGTTCCAATTCTTTTTGATTTAAAGAGGTATTACCTCGAAAATTCAAGAAATAATAAAAAAAATACAGTCACAACCACACCACCATTTACCGTATTATTAATTTTTTATTTATTCCAAACTGGCATTGTGATGGCCTTCTAAATCAACATCCTAACCAATTATATATATATATTATATATAATATATTATATATATATATAACGTGAAACTACCGATGGAAATAAAATGAGAAAGATATCTGCGTATAGTATTTTCGTTTTTGCACAGGCGGTTCCCTGAGACATGTAATTTATTTTAATGGATTACGCAAGGTAGAGACAACATTTAACCTGGAATGATTTCTTTTTTTATTTAACCCCTTTTTTTTTAAATAATTAAGCTACGAAAAACAAATAAAGTAAAAAGAATAAATCAATGAATTAAAAATAAATAACATGAATAAATAAATTAAAAATCGAGTAGGATATGGTACCTTATTACCGTTTTTTTTAAAACCTAAAAAAATAAGGCATCCGTACGTAACAAAAAACTGTTCTATGTTAATCCCAGAACTATTTTTGTTTTAGGAGAACAATTTACCAGACGGTGTTAACAGTATCGTCAAGCGAAATAAAATTTTCTTAAGAAAGAACTTCAACAAAAAATATAAACATAAACGTACATGTACGTATTGGCCTGTTTTGATGCATCGCGCCGAGAATTTAGTCCGAGTCCCCACTCGCCAAGGACCAATAGTACCACTAATATATCCTTGATATTCACTAAACACTGAATACGAAACGAACAGAAAGACAAAATAAACGCATTTTATTACACACAGAAAACATAACTTTTTTGTAGTAGCTTTGCTGGCTTACCAAAGGCATTCTATACTCAGGAGCTTACTTACTTATTACTTAAGTTCTTTATAAACTGCGCCAAGGATGGCGGCCAGATAACATTACAAGATCCGCATCTGGTTGGCTTGTATAATGCCAACTTCTTAGATCATAGCTTAGTGGTGGACACAGAATCGATGAAATGACCGACTTCGTCTCAAAGACACCACGTGGGAAAAAAAAAGAAAGATCTCCGACAACAAATTATAGTGAATATCGTTTTAATTGTCAGCCAACAAGACCAAGTTAAATAACAGACGAGAGAGAGAGAGAGAGAGAGAGAGAGAGAGCAGAGAAGAGAGAGATGAGAGAAGAGAGGAGAGGAGATAGAGAGAGAGAGAGAGAGAGAGGAGAGAGACGGCCGTCGGCCTAAATTATCTCGGGGGGACCTGGTTATCCTGAATGCTTGGTTGACCGTCCGACGTACTGTATTGCCAGACATGAAAATGCACGTTGCTTTTATGTGAGTTTCATCCTCGTTTTCTTCTCTGATTGTCAAAGGCTCAATTAATCAAGTATAGGTTCCACTTGACCTGGGTGTCAGCAAAGTTCTCTTGATTCAAGTGCTGATGCTGACACCTCATATATAGAAAGAATACCAAAATATACCCAACAGCACAAGTATACACATACGTTCATGAACAAAACAGTATATGGAGAGGATATAAAAATGGAAGAAAACTTATTTGTGAAGAAAGAATAAAATAGCTACATCGAGTTACTGCTCCCTGCAGAGCAGAGATACGCTGTGCCTGGCTTCAAAAACAGAGCCAACAGAGAACGAGGAATTGGTATTTAGTGACTGTTATGTGACACCCCAGGAGCACCTTAATGGGCACGCCCATTCTATAAGCGAGTATTATTTGTGTCTCCCGCATACACTATTCCTTACCTTTATGGCAGTAAGATAACCCCGTGCCGTTAAAATCAATCAGCGATTCACCGGACACTTTAACCTTGGCCCACTTATTCAGTTACCTTCCAGAGAATCACCTTAAATCAGTGTGCGTTCCCAACCTTTTTCTGACCTCGCACCCAAAAATTTATAACTTTTGATTCAAAAATACAGTTTATAAAAAGATCATATATATGTTCACTTGTGGGCGATAAAAAAAAGCGAAAATAAAATAAACAAACAACCAACTCCCAGGGGGCTTGACCGGGAAATACCCTCTGCGCATGTCCGACAAAAAAGAAACGACTTCCCTACCCTCGAAAAAAGAAATAACCGGCCATTTTGAATTTAGGCCGCAACTGAGTGTAGTCGTTTTCCTGGCCAGGATATATCCCCTTGCCACGGCCGAGTTATGCCCCCGTTCAATTAAAGCCTAAGTCCACAACAACTACCTCTTGCCTATCTCTCTCT
>CM042156.1:83009354-83048909 GCA_023376005.1 Doryteuthis pealeii | reverse complement strand
ACATTACTAGTGTCACATGCGGGCTTAATACTCTTTGCAAAAAGATGAAGTCCTACACATACTTTGACTCCTTTCAGCTATGGCTGGATAAATAAGCGTAGTGGACGCAGAGCTTTGGCTCTATTAAGGACGTATGCTGACGCGAAAACTGAGCGGGTAAATGCAAACTACCAATTTATGTTATAATGTTGCCACCACTAAAAAATAAATCAAAAAAAAAAGCTGTTTAGAAATACAACTGCGGCTTTTTGTTTGTTAACCGAATTGATTTATTATGAAAACGTGACATTTAGAATAAACTGTTCTTATGATAATTGTTACCTCTAGGTTTTACCCGGCGAATATAAAGGTTTTTGGCTAAAACAAGGAGCCGAGCTATGGTACCTTTTTGATATTACGAAACTTAATTCGCAATAAAATAAGACATACTCTTTTATCTAAACCGGTAAAGATAACATAAGGTTATACTAACTTCATAGTATTCCTTCCAATGCAGATCATACTTATGGGTGTTTACAAGTGGTTTTTGTGTTTACTAGGTTTACACCAGTGGCGCTGATGGTTGATTCGTTTGGTGACGTGTTATGGGGTTTGCTTTTTTACCCCCATTCTCATTTAGCGATCGCGCTGAAAAAGGAAAGAAATTCAAGGCATACGAAAAAGGAGAGGACATATAGAAGACATACAAGATGGTTCTTATTATTTTATAAGGGCTTTAGATTCCACCGGTCATAAGGCCACCACGTCTGCAAGGGAATTCTCCTTGGCCAGTAAGTAGTGTACTGCTCGTGTTTAAGGCCCAAATGATGAATTCCGAGAAGATTTCTCTTGTGTGGAGTCCAGGAAGTGGGTCCTTTTTCCCGCACGATATGGCGCGGAGGGTTCTTCAATAGGTGAAGGGACTCGATAAGAAAAAGTTTTGTTTTTGATTTTTATTTTATAATTATTTATTTTACCCCATTTTAGGAATAGCTGCCTTACAGTCTATTAAGGTAACAAAAATAATAAGTTCACAGAATGTAATGACGAAAGGAAAGCAATTACTTTTAACTTATATATTCACATGTAAACTCAACAACATGCTCAATAATAACAAGTACTTTAGGGCAGTACTTACAGTCGATATTATCCCTTCGTTGAGGGGTGGTCAGGTTGAGTCCTTCAGTTGTTACTCCAACTCACTGAGGAAAGTTCCGTATCAGTCACAGAGGTCTAACAAGAGACGTCGTTTCTACGAGGCTCACACGTTGGTACCAAAACCGTAAAGAGACTTCTGCGCCCAACCTGACAAGGGACGTTACCTTTTCTACTTGCTTGACTTCCTGAACCCCAATAATTCTCGATTTATTACGAAGGAACACAGGAAAGTTCTAGTACCGTAAACATCACCATATTTAAACTACAAGCAACAAATGGCAAAAATATCTGTGCAAACGGACTTTTTTAAGACACCGTGTGTTTCGTTTATTACCACCAAGGAGGAGCTTGCAACCTAATAAGCTAGGGGCAGATATACTCTGAACCTCTTTTTAAATACACAAAATATGGTGCCATTCGGGAGTGAACTTACTGAAGTATTTAAATCTCCCAAAGTTGGAGGGGAGAACTTAAAGAAAGTGTTAGAATTTCACTTCTGGCCTGTAAATATGAATAAAATTTAGAGACTCGTATATAGTTTCGGGCTAGAATAATTAGCATCCGAATCCCATTTTTTGTGTATAAGAGGCAGGTTATCTTGCCCCTAGCTATTTTGTTGAATTCCCTGTTAATAAAAACGTACACCCACGGTGTTCTTAAAAACAGTCGTTCTACAAAACTTTTGCCTTGTTGGCTTGAAGTTTAAAAAAATGTAGGATGTTAGGGGACTAGAACTTTCCATCGTTTGCCTTACTGGTGACAGCAAGTGTTAGAATAATGTACGCTTTGTATTACTCCCTTGTCAGTGGATTGGGCGAGAAACGAAATCTCTCTCTTACATTTGGGTTCAATTACCGTTGTGTTGAAGACCTCTGCCTTTAGAAACAGAGTCTCTTTATTTGTCAGCTCTCAGTCTCTCAGTGACTGAAGGAAACTTATCCCCAGTGAGGTGATTGGAGTCATAACAATACAATCTAAAACAACACACACCGCTCCCTCGCTGACAGAACGAGGGGAGATTATTATGAACTGTAAGTTACTGACCAACCAACGTACGTTTGCTCCTACCTATCTAGAACAAGTATGTGAGTTTACATGTAATAAAATTAGAGTGTGTATATAAAGATACAGGTGCTTTCCTATTCGTCATTTAGCACTTTCTAGTGAACTTATATATTTTGTTCCTCAATTAGACTGTTTAGGCAGCACTCCGATCCTACCAATGGGTAGCATCAAACACTAAAAAATAAAAAATGAATAATTAAAAAAACTACTATTTTATCTAACGAGCCTGTCAAGACAGAAGAAACCTCTAGTGTCGCGTCGCAATGATGTGCGGGGGAAATAAAGAGAGCGCGCGATGCTTGCTCCAATATAGAGAGAGGTCTTCTCGGCCATTCAAAGAATGCTCTTAACTCGGGCCAAGACATACTACAATACTAGGAACCAAAAGGGTCCTGAAATATCCGCCTTAGCAGTTTAACGGGGCGTGCTTTGACGTGTGAATAAAGCCGTATTTATATAGTTATTAAACTCATGTCTTTGTCTGTCTCTTCCTTTTCGTTCCTGGAATCTTTCCTTCAATAGTGTCTGCCGAAATCGCTACAATGAATCGTATTGGTCAGGTAAAAAGCAAACCCTCGAGCAATATAATCACGCACCCCAAGTAATAACCACAGGTACCACTTTTAAAAACCTTAATAAACATTCTCCACAAATCACACTTTACCCCACATCCAAAGTTATACCTGCTTAAGTTATATGAATAGTTTGTTATGTGACTTTGCTGAGAATCATTGGAACCTTATAAGAGGAGGGTGAGATACCTGTACTTACCGGAGATAAAAAGGTATGTCTTATTTTATATGGAATTAAGTTCGTAAAATCCCAACAAAAAGTACCCATAGCTCGGCTCCTGTTTGCCAAAACACTTATATCGCCGGGTAAACCTAGAGGTACCTTATCATAGAAGAGTTTATTTCTAAATGTCCGTTTTCATAATAATCAATTCGGTTACAAACAAACAGACGCAGAGATTTCTAAAAAGAATCCTTGAACACAGAATCAACCCAGCACTCCACAACATACTGAATGACCTTCGTATATTGGCTCTTAAAACATTGATATGGTAACTACGTATAAAGCATCGACCCATTTAAAATGGTTGTGAGTAGACAATTTTATACAGCATATACTTGGGGACCATAACACATCACTCAATAAGTACAGGACCTGACAAAAATTTAATTTGATTTTTTATAGAGTACTAACCTTCAAATGGCACGTGTCAAAATTAGAGCCCAATTGGATTATTAGTTTACAAATGACAGTTATTTAAGTGAAGCTACTGTTGCAAATTTTCAAAACAATGGAAAAATCTGAATTTCGTGTGTTGATAAAGCATTGCTTTCTGATGAAAGAATTTTTTTTCAAGCAAACCAATGGTTTGATAAGTGTTGTTCTCACTCTTCTCTGTCGGAAACAACGGTTAAGAGGTGGTATGCTGACTTTAAACGCGCTCGTACAGACACAAATGATGCTGAACGCTCAGGTCACCAAAATTCGGCAGTTGTCCCGGAATACACCAAAAAATCGACAAACTCTTTTTGGCCGATCGTGAATTGGCCGATCGTAAATTGAAGCTGTGTGAGATAGCAGAGAAGCTGAAGATATCAGAAGGCAGTGTATTCACCATTTTGCCTGAACATTTGTCAATGAGAGAGCTGTGTTCAAAGTGGGTGCCGCGTTTGCTCACAGTCGATCAAAAACAACAACGGGTCGACGATTCAGAGCATTGTTTGCAACTGTTTCAACGCAACACAAATGGAGTTTTTGCACAAATATGTGACAATGGATGAATCATGAATCCACCGCTTTACTCCGGAGTCAAATCAGCTGTCAGCTGAGTGGACAGCAGCAGGTGAAAGCCAAAGCGACCAAAGACGCAAACATCAGCAGGCAAGGTTTTGGCCTCCGTATTTTGGGATGTGCAAGGTATTTTGTTCATCGATTACTTTGAGAAAGGAAGAACCATCAATAGCGAATATTATATAGCATTATTGGCGCATTTGAAGGAAGAAATCACCCCCCCCCCCCAAAAAAAAAACCAGGCCACAATTGAACAAGAAAAAAGTGCTCTTTTACCAAAATAATGCAGTGTCACAAGTAGATTGCAACAATGGCAAAACTACATGAATTTCACTTCGAATTGCATCCACACCCACCCTATTCTCCAGATCTGGCCTCCAGCAACTACTGACTGTTTGCAGACCTAAAAAAAATGCTCCAGGGAAAGAGATTTGGCTCCAATGAAGAAGTGATATCAGAAACTGAGGCGTATTTTGAGGCCAAAGACAAATCGTTCTACAAAAAAGGACATCGAACTGTTAGAGAAGCGTTGAAATAAGTGTATCACCCTAGGAGACTATGTTGAGGAATAAAGTCAAATTTTGCCTAAAAGTTGTTGTTTTATTAGTTAGGCCCGGGACTTATTGAGTGATGTGTTAATTGTTAAACTGGCTTCGGCATGAAATAACATAACAAAGGTTGACGTAACATAAATCAACGGACCATATGACCTTTAGGCACCCCTTTTGCGCTCTCGATTCGTGGGGACATTTTTTTTCCATTTACTACGTCAAAATCCGGTTAATTGTTAACAGACGATTTTTAGAGTTTTTTTTTTAATTATAAAACTAAACCCTAACCCTAACCCCTAACAAACAACCGGATTTTTACGGTATAAATGAGAAAAGTGTCCTTGTGAGTCGAGATCGCGGAAGGGGTGCCTAAAGGTCATATGGTCCAAATCAACCAACCAACCAACGATGTCATCAATGCCTGGATTCCCACGGCTTTGTGAGAGGAACAAAAGCAAAACACAAACAACTATAGCTTCAGTAATTTTCTCATTTGTATCAATAGCGTTAAAGTCATGGGTTTTGATATTAATGTTGACAGGAAAAGACTGGTAGATTCAGGTACGTTTTATTGTTAGAATTTACAAAGCTTTACTTAGTCTCGTTTCACAGGTTGCTTACACAGCCCTGTCCATTGATGTGGTATTAGTAAATTATCCAAAAGTGTTCAATATATCAAAAACTATAGAGCAATAATAATAATAGTAATAGTAGTAGTAATAGTAGGAAAGAGTTAAGGGTCTACCATGGTTTCGATTTCAATTATGTCATAAGGACCCTACCTTACACTTGACTAAGTCGATGTCATTACTTAGTTTAACTGAGATAAACTTAGTCAAATATATCCTGATAAGATCATTGAAATCGAAACCATGATAGACCCTTAAATCTTTTCCAGTATTACTATTACTATCATATATATATATATATATATATATATATATATATATATATATATATATTAGTTAGTTAGTTGTCGGGGTGGCCTAAAGTCGGTATCAGCCAATCAGCGAGGGAGTCTATCCCCTTTTTCACTAGCGCTAGCCCAAGGAGATTGTTTTTTTGCATCTGAGGTGGGGCGCCACACCTACCATCAGCTCCTTACTTTACCACACAGATCTCCCTGTGCTACTCATTATGCTGAGTTCTAGCCGAACGCTCTACCCGACTGAGCTAACCCGACATAATACAACCCGAAATTGTAGAAAATAATTTGATTTTAAATATTTACTTTTAGAGGTAAAATAATGACATAACATATATTATATCATTAAAATAAAAAAATAATGAAAGTAAAAATAATAAGTAGGGTGATATAACTTTTAAACTACTCTCTAGATTAATGTACAGCATGGTCGGAAAGTCTTGTCACTCCTACATATTCTTTTTAAGGGGTAATGTTATATCATTAAAAAAAAAAATAACGAAGGAAAAAAAACAATATATATAAAGGGGGTGACAATACTTTCGGACCACCTGTTGATCCAAGTGCAACATAAGTGGAGGCAGGATTTCTTTCTTTTTTCCTTCTTTCTTTCCATCCAAGGACTGGCTGACTGACGGCTTGATTCTCGAGGGAGGGGGAGGTGGTCAAGTCTCTTTGGAGATCCAGGGGATATTATGGTTGATATTGCAAGCACCATGTGCAAGTACTTAAGTTTTAATGCAATAAAATATTATATCAAATTAGAAAGACTAATGAAACTAAATAAGAATGCAGATAAAAAGATTTGAAACAGAGGGGGGGGGGTATAATAAAAAAAATGAACAACTGAAACTTACTCTTCCATCACTCCCGTCTTTTATTGCTAAAGCTTCTTAATTCAACTATTTAGTTAAAATAGGAAATAAAGAATAAAATTATAGTTATTTCTTCTTGTTAATAGATTTCTTTTAAGTTTTATCCCCGGAATTTTTGCTCTTATGAAATCATGGAGAATTGTTGTTGTTATTTCTTTTTTTTTTTTTTGACTTTGGTACATGTAGAGAAGTTAACTCAGATTTAACGTTTTATAAACAGGTTTTATTACGGGAATATTTACACTTGAGGTCCGTGTGACTGTATGTTCACGTTCGTAGTGATGACCCTATTTTCGTGATCTCGCCCTATTGAGATTTCCCCTAATCTCACCAGGTCGAGATGTTATAGGACACTACAGTACTCTAAAATAAAAACGTCAGATTTTAATCATCGTCGACGAAAAAACAAAATTACGGTCATAGAAGGTCCTTTTATGACAATTTAGCCATAAATTGGATCCTCCTTTTAAAAAGGAGGATCCAATTTATGGCTAAATTGTAAAACGAGCCCCCACTTTAAAACTAACCATTCTCACAAAATAAAAACTTTTAGAATATACACATTGAAGTGAATATCAAAATAAATAAATAAAATATATTTAGTATTGTAAAATAACGGGTGCAAGAAAAATAAAACATTTATTTCAAAAACACGGACATAAAATGAGGGTTCAGTTTATTTTATGGTAGGAATTTACGAGGAAATAGTTAAGGGTTACTATGAATGCTACTTTATGAATGAAAATGTAGTAGAGGAGGGCGTTTCATAGATTGTGGTCGGCATTAGTCTTTAGCACCGGCGCTACCTGTAGTTTAGCTACACTACTATAGTGAATGTGAATGTATCTATTAATAAGAATAGATACGTGATTTTCTCTGCTTTTCCGCATTCCCTTTAGTGGCTTAACTGTGATTGGTTAGAATGATTCAACCTTAACCGGATATCGTCTGCTACGGGTCGTATTTTTAAACTTGAGTGTGAGAAGCAGTTAGTTTTATATTCTGCCGTTTTATTTGGAGTGTTGACGATACGGAAAGGTTGATTCATTTTTGGTGAAAGAGGCAACGAACCGCAACAACTGAACGCTGCTTGGAACACTTCTTGGTAAGCGATGTTATTATTCATTTTGCAATCTCAAAAAAAGCTTTAAAAATGACGTTAGTAAAGGACCTTTACTAACGTCATTTTTACTAAAGGTACATCTATTTAAAAAAAAAAATGAATAATGGACATTCTGTTTCTATTTGTCTGTAACCAAAACTACGTCACTGCTTACGTCACAATTACCAAAATCGTCAATTCATAGAATAAAGAACAATTGATATTAATAAAAAAAGAATAAAAGCTGTTCCTTATAATTCAACGTTTGTAAAAAGGCTGTTTTTAATTTTTTTTCTTTCATTTTTGTTAGAAAGAAAGAATTCCAAATTACTGTAAAAAAAACCCAAACTTTTAATAGATATGTACAAAAAAAAAAGCACTTTCTATTTCAATATTATGACAAACGACACACGCTTTTCTACTAAAGTATGAACGATCAAAAGCGTTACAATCCGTGATTTTTATTCCAAGAAATTCTCAAGAAATCTTTATTTGACTTGAATATTGATTCTCTTGCGGACCTTCGTAAAAAATATCGTCAAATAAGAAATTTAAAAACAAACCCACTAAAAACAAACAAACAAAAAACAAAAACAAAACAAAAACAAAAACGAAAAATGTATTATTTAGATTAAATAGTTTTTTTTATTTATCTAATCAGACAAATTTATCTATTTAGTATTTTTACGTTAATTAACAAAATACCAGTCACATGCTGAGAGTCGAAAAGTTTAATCAACTGATGTCAAATTCAAACTACTGTATATATATATATATATATATATATATATATATATATATATATATGATGAGGCCTAAAAGGCCGAAATGCACATACAGAGATTGATTTTTCTCGATTTGTTTAGCCTTACATTTAATAGGTATGCCCGCCTAATTGATTAATTAATTAATTATTAATTAATTACCTTTCAAAATTAGGTACGACTTCAATTAAGCACATATTCTCCCAAAAATTGTCGGCTAAAAAAAAAGCCATATCATAAATACATCGCTTGTGTATCTACTTCTCATATATATATATATATATATATATATATATATATATATATATTATATATAGTGAAAAAAAATGAAAAAACACAGGTTCATAAAAGGAATGATGAGACACTGAGACAAACGGTTCTGAAGCTCTCTGTCTTGTCTCTGCGTTTCATAATTTCAAACAATCTAAGAACGCTAGTTTTTCATTCAGCATTTTTAGGTTGATTTGATCAACAAAAGACTCTCACAATCTCCTTATTATCTGTGATAAATTTATTTTCCTTAAAACAAAAGCCCCGAAGAAGATCTACTAAACAGACTGAAACACTGCAGCGTTGGCTGAATAAACATCATTCATTTTATGAACCTGTTTTTTCAATTTTTTCAGTATATTACATACTGTCGGATTTACTTCCATTTTTCTCTTTACACACACACACACACACACACACACACACACACACACACATATATATATATATATATATATATATATATATATATAAGATTTTTGGATGTTTGTTTATTTTAGAAGCATTGTTTACTAAAGTATATATTAATATTTATATTTTTGCTTGAAGGCAGTTACAATGCGCATATCGCATAAAATTCGATAATTATAGCAGATAATAATGACAAGTGAATTTCGCAAAGAATTACTCGGTGTGTAGAATATCGTACAGACTGTTTCGACTTTATTAAGTCTCATCAGCGATATATACTAACGATTTCCATCCGACAGAAATCGAAACCGGGACTTTAGCAGGATAGTCAGAAACTATACTGTTTCAGCCACGGTACAGCACGGAGAAATTCCTGCGAAATTAACCTGTCAATGATACGCGAGACGTCTCTACCATATGAGGCAAGGGGGCGCTGAGTGAACAATAACAAACTCGGGCTTTAAGCTCTTCGGCGATATTCTACACACCGAGTAATTCTTTGCGAAATTCACTTGTCATTATTATCTTCTATAATTATTGAATTTTATGCGATATGCGCATTGTAACTGCCTTCAAGCAAAAATATATATATATAACGTGAACTACGATGTAAATAAAATGAGAAAGATATGGTATATATTTTCGTTTTTGCACAGGGGTTCCTTGAGACATGTAATTTATTTTAATGGTTACGCAAGGGTAGAGACAATATTTAGCCTGAATTGATTTCTTTTTTATTAACCACATAAAAAAAAAATTAAGCTACGAGAACAAATAAAGTAAAAAGAATAAATCAATGAATAAAAATAAATAAATGAATGAATTTAAAAATGAGTAGAATATTGTACCTTATTTGACCGTTTTTTTTTTTTAACCTAAAAAATAAGGCATCCGTACGAACAAACTGTTCTATATAATCCTAGAACTATTTTTTTAGAGAACAATACCAGACAGTGTTAACATATCCTAACATATCGAAATAAAATTTCTTAAGAAAGAACTGCACAAAAAATATAAAAATAAAAGTACAATATACGTATTGGCCTGTTTGATGCTTCGGGAGATATTTAGTCGAGTCCCCACTCGCCAAGGACCAATATTACCACTAATATATCCTTGATATACTAACACTGAATAAAACGAACGGAAAGACAAAATAAACGCATTTTATGTACACACAAGAACATTTAACCTTTTTTGTAGGTAGCTTTGTGGCTTACCAAAGGATTCTATAACTCAGGACTTACTTATTTACTTTAAGTTCTTTACAACTGGCCAATGATGGCGGCCAGATACTTAACAAGATCCGCATCTGGTTGGCTTGTATATGCAACTTCTTAGATCATAGCTTGTGGCTGGACACAGAATCAGATGAAATGACCGATTTCGTCTCAAAGACACACGTGGGAAAAAAAAAAGATCTCAGACAACAAATTATAGTGAATATCGTTTTATTGTCAGCAACAAGACCAAGTTAATACAAACGAGAGAGAGAGAGAGAGAGAGAGAGAGAGAGAGAGAGAGAGAGAGAGAGAGAGAGAGACAGAGAGAGAGAGACAGACAGACAGACAGACAGACAGACAAACGGCGTCGCTAAATTGTCTCAGTGGGGGCCTGGTTATCCTGAATGCTTTGGTTTGACCGTCCGACTACTGTATGCCAGATGAAAATCCACGTTGCTTTTATGTGAGTTTCATCCTCTTTGTCTTCTCTGATTGTCAAAAGGCTCATTAATCAAGTATAGGTTCCACTTGACCTGGTGTCAGCAAAGTTCACTTGACTCAAATGCTGATGCTGACACCTCATATATAGAAAAAAATACCAAAATTACTCAACAGCTACAAGGATACACATATGGTTTCATGAGCAAGCAGTATATGGAAGGGATATAAAAATGAAAGAAAACTTATTTGATGAGAGAAAGAATAAATAGCTACGTCGAGTTACTTCTCCCTGGCAGGAGCAGAGATACGTGTGTCCTGTTTAAAGAACAGAGGCAACAGAGAACGAGAATGGGCTTTAGTGACTGTTATGTGACACCCAGAAGGCACCTAATGGGCACGCCCATTCTATAAGCGAGATATTTATTTATTGTCTCCCAACATACAGAATTCATTAACCTTTAGGCATAAGATAACCCCGTGCCGTTAAAATCAATCAGCGATTTCACCGGTGACACTTTAAACCTGGGCCACTTATTCAGTTACCTTCCAGAGAATCACCTTAAATCAGTGGTTCCCAACCTTTTTCTGACCTCGCACCCCAAAAATGTATACTTTTGGTCAAAAATACAGTTCTATAAAAAGATCATATATATTTCACTTGTGGGGATAAAAAAAGCGAAATAAAAAATAAATAAAACAAAACAACAAACTCCCATGGGGCTTGACCGGAAATACCCTCTGCGCATGTCCGACAAAAAGAACTGACTCCCTACCCCCGAAAGAATAATTCGGCCATTTTGAATTTAGGACGCAACTGAGTGTAGTCGTTTCCTGGCCAGGGGATATCTCCCCTTGCCACGGCCGATTATGCCCCGTTCAATAAAGCCTAAGTCACAAAACTACCTCTTGCCTTTGTCTCTTTCCTTTCTCGTTCTTTGAATGTCTTCTTTTCAGTGCGCCTACCAAAAGGGAGATGGGGTTAAAAGAAAACCTGAGAAATACGCACCAAGAATATTCAGGTACCTACATTTAACCTTGAAACACCCAAAGCCACATTATACCCCATAATACATTATACCCATAATTCACATAAACCCTATACACTCTCTAAATCTAATATAATATTCGACATGATGAAGGGTAATGATATTAATCTGAAATAAAGAAACGAAAATCTAAATAATATCAATTACAAAAGACAAAAATTTAATCTAACTTTGAACGGACGCTTCTCGCACCCACTGGAATGATGCTCGCACTTCAAAGGAGTGCGCGCATCCCTGGTCGGGAACCCCTGAATTAGATACAGAAGATGAGGACTCAACATCACTAAAGCCCTGTCCGCTGGAGCTGTAGAATACGCAGACTGGACCTCTACAGGGGAGTAATGCCACTCACAATTGACCACCTATTTGCCGTGGGTGATCCGCGATGTTTAAGGACAAAATCCTGTTGGTTGAGCAGAGCAGTCATGCAGTGTTTGGCTTAATGTTAGGGTTAGGGTTAGGGTTGGGTTACTTTGGGAGTTTCCGTAATCTAATTCTATTTATGCGTAAAATGCGATTCTGATGATATCTATAATGCGCAATTCTGCATTTGTATCGTATTTTCTTTCGTAAATTTTGGTCGTTCAATTTGACGCTTCTATGTCAGCTTGATAAAATGAAACTTGGCTATTCTTTCGGATGTCCAAGGGTTAACAGTTCAATCTGCTGTTTCGACATAGGCAAAAAAAAAAAAAAGGAGTATTCACTACCTCATTACATGTTGGCGGTGTCCGAGGAAGAAGACGCCTAAATTTTCGCGCTCGTTGCTTTTAAACTGACAGCTGAGACTGATGTTTCCATAGAAACGAGCTTTTATTAATATTCAAAGACAAGAAGATTTTCTCAAGGGCAGATAATCCAATACATTAGAATCTTTTTAACATGTAAACATCTTAAAGTCACAAAATTATAAAAGGTATACCTGTCCTACATAAAAGGACGAACAAAAAAATTACAAAAAGTAAAATTTTTTTTTAAAAAAGCTCAACAAAAAACGTTTTAACTAATTTTTGTCTTTACAAAGTAACATTTTTTTGTCAATAAATTCAGTATCATTTTAATGAATAAATAAATTCAATATAATATATTGAATTTATTATTGAGTTAATTAGTTGATTTTTTAATTATTATAGAATCTGAAAAAATTGGGTATATTTCGACACTGTGTTTTTCTAGTACACGTATTTTTCATTTTCTTTTATTTACACATACAAATAAATGTAAACAAACAATTAGAAAAAATAAAAACAAAACAAAAACAAAAACAACTACATTGATGTTTTAAAAAATGATAAAAATTATGACTTTAGTAAAAAGTGACTTTACTTACTTTATATCTATAAAGTAAAGTCACTTTACTCTTTCATTCATCAATCAGTTTTTTAATTAAAAAAAATGATTGATTAATGAATTTTTAAATTTTTTTTTATCTATGTCTGTCAAAATTTTTCAAGTAGTTCCTGCACATAAAAGTTTTTTTAAAAAAAGAACAAAAAAACATAATCATAAAACTATGTTTCTTTCATTTTTTTTTGTCCAAAACTTTAATTTTTATTCTCATATTGACAATATCAATTGTCCAAGATGCAACGCAAAAATGCGTATACAGATTATCTGGTGTCGCTTAATCGCTAATTTCTTATTTGTCCGATTTTATTTCAACCAATCTTAAAAATGAAACATTCCAAATGGTCTTGCGTCGCTCAAATGACCAACGTAAAATTAAAAGAAATCTTTAAAAAAAGTTACGTGTTTGTTTTATTTGTAAATTTAAAATTGTGAACTACGGAAGATATTTTGTTAATTTTATAGGATTTATATGTAATATGAGATTAAAAATTAAAGTTTTGGATCTTCTTGGTTTTAATTTTTTAAATCATAAGTCAAGAAACCAGGGAATAGAATTTAGAATGGCCATATAGAAAAATTGAACTGGAAATACTAAGAGACTCTTAGTAAGAGTCTTTGAGAATTTATCTGTATTGCTCTAATCAAAATCTCGCTACAAGGTGCTGTTTTTGTCGGCTTACGATTACTTTACACCAACATGAGGATTTAACTTCATCAATAAAAATACGTAAATAGAGATTTGTCTAAATGTTTGACAAACAACACTTGTTGCAGTCAATAGCTAATTTTTAAAAATTTTTTTTTTTTCAAAGCTACAGAATACGTGACAACACTTTAAGGACCATAGTAGTCGCTTATATTAACCGGTCATTTAAAAAAAATAATTCCGTGAATTAGACACACCTAGGAAATTCTAGATTAAGAGGACAGTTGGAGGAGTGTTGAAAGAGTGACACAGCAATTTTTTGTTTTTCCTTGTTTATTGGAGCTACCCTTTCATTCCCCGCCCATCGTCATTTTACCTCCTGGTTTTAAATAAACCAGAGAAGAACAGAATATCAGAATAGTCGAATTGATTTATTCTATCGTGTGTGTTGTAATTTGGCGCTAAATAGCAGTGAATAATACCCTTGGTAAGTACACTTAAAAAATAGCCGGTAAAAACTTTGTTACCAACTACAGTTTATATTTTTTGTCACTAAATTGTAAAGTTGATAAATGAAATTTTTTTGACCAGCTGTCCTGCGATTTGATGTTGTTTTTCTTTTTTTTTTTCGTTGAGCTTTGAACACCTTGTAAGTAGCAGTAGTATGTACTACATTGTATAGTTATAGTTAACTTAAAAGAAAAATCATACAGCGATTTGAAATAATTTTATTCTGTAGACAATTAACTAAAAACCAAACTAGGATATTGTTGCCTATTGAAGACAAACTTTGAATTTTCAATTTTTTAAATTACATAACTAGAAAGAAGAATTTTAAAATAAATTGTCGCATAGAAAAGTAATACTGACTGCTTTCTTCAACTCTTATTTGTATATTATTTTCCCTCCGAAGCTTATTTTTTTTATTTTAGATTTAAAGAAAAAACAACTTTAATGTAAACTTTAAATTTGAATATAGTTTTAGAGCTTTTAATTTAAAAAGGGACAATTAAATCTAAAATCCGTAACATTCGACTAGAAAAAAATTAGTCAAAATAAATTTGGGGGTGGATAGGCTAAAAACAACAATAATGAAATAAATTACTTTCGTAAATTTCATCCCATCACTCCTCAGAAATTCTAGATTGTTCTAAAACAATTTAATTTATCTTAAAAAAACCCTAAAAAGTCGCTTATTTTCAACTAAAAATTAAACGAAGGTTTCAAGTACTTTTCTTCTGTATTTCATCATTCCGTCACTTGATATATATATATTTTTTCATTTTCATCTAAAAAAAAAAAGAAAAAATAGTGATTTACGCTTTTGTCTTGCTATTTAGATTTTTTTCATAAAGTTTGGTTGTATTTAATTAAGTTATTATTTCAGGTTTTATTTTATTGTATTTATTTTACAATTAAGATATTTTAAAGTTCGATATTAAGGACGCGCCATCTCGAGTTCAGATTTACATTTTCTTTTCTTTTTATCACTCATTTATTTACTTATTTATTTAATAAAATACACAGTAAATATTAAAAAATAATCGTGGTAGTATAAAAAAATAGTCCTTTCTGATACGAAGTTAAAATTGGGGCACATTGATATAATTAATCACATTTCTAATCAAGACTTTTTTGCGTCGTAACCAGTCAAGCCTTTCTTATTCCGGACTTGTAAGTTTCTTGGAATTTTCTTACTTTCTTTGTTGCTTCAATTGCCACTACGTTTTATTATTTAAGCTCTTATTGTTTCATCTAACCGAGTAATTATTGGAAATTTGGCTAATTGTGGGGGAACCGAATTAAGAGAGAATTAATATTGAATCTCAATCTATTCATGATTTAACTAACTAAAAAATAAAAACTTTTTTTTTCTTCCGTTATTCTTCTCTACGTTTTATATTAAATCACTAAACCCCAAAGTTTTCGATTGTTAGTCGCTTAGGTTTTTTTTCACAAAACGTACTTTATTTTCTCTAATTCAATTTTATTTTAAATTTTTTAATATGCTTTAAATTAAACTTTAAAGAAAAATAGCCTGTTAAAATTTGAAGTCAATGAATGAAAAAAAAAATTCACAAGCAAAGAAATATTGAATGATAAATGTAAGAGATGTATATTATTTGTAATTGGCTTTGCCCTTAATTTAATGGTTTTCTTCCTTTTTTTAAAAAATGTAATATATCTAAAATATTTACGTTTTCAGGTAAGATTTTATCCTATTCTTTTAAGCTTCCCACTTACATAAGTAGTAAATGGCTGCAGCCGGTGTTTCTTTAATAAAATAATCTTCTATAAATTCCTCCACTTGAAGTCTTTTAATTTAAAAAAAAATTTTTTAATATGGTATCTTCTCTCGAGAAATGAAATCGACTTTTTCTAAGTAAACATATGTATTTAAAAAAAACAAAACTATTTTTATAATCGTAAATAATGGATTAAAAATAACAACAACAACAAACAACAAATGCACTTTTACGGTAAGTATATTATGTATGTTTATATGCTTACCGTAGAAGAGCATTTGTTTTTTTTTTTTTTTTTTTTTTTTTTTTTTTTTTTTCTTGTTGCCTTCATAAAAAATACAAAGTTTCGAAAATGAAATACAATCAAGTACTAATAAATAATAAAAAATATTTAGATATTCTTTTTGATTTCAATTCAAAACACTCCAAGGCATTAAAAACACACAAATAAAAAAAAAATCAGAATATTTAGATATTCTTTTTTATTTTTTTGAATTAAAATAAAATGAAGATATTTTAAAGGTGGGAGTAAAATATTTACATTTACTTGTCGATAAAAAACCTTTGTGGTGACTTACTTTTAACGCCTTCAAACCACAAAAAGAAACAGTATTTTAAAAGGTGGGGGGTTAAAATATTTACATTTACTTGTCGAGAAAAGACTTGTAAAATATCGCTTCCATATCACATTAACTTTTCAGGAAAAACGCCTTCAAAGACCTAGGGAGTTAAATCGTAGTGCGGATTGGTTTTTCAGCAGACACCGCTTAGCGTTTTTTTTTATGGCAGGAGACCAGAACGCATTTATGCAATATACACGTTATTACTTACTATAAACTTGATGTCAAGTTTTTGGATAAAAAATAAATTCTTTGGTTTATCTTTTGAAATTGACAAATGTTGTCCGATTAGTTTTACATTCTCTAACTTACATCTAATGATTTGATTTAACAAGAGAACCAAGTTTTGTATTTTATTCTATTATCAATGACTGATGATTTTGGTTAAAATATTGTGCTATTTAAAACTTATAAGTTTTATTTATTATAACTGTTATGTAATTGAGTTTGCTCACATCCGTAACAAGCGAAATAAAAGAAAATATATATACCTACCTAACTAAAATAAACAAAGCCAGAAAAAATAATTGATACACTTTAAAAAGTTTTTTTAATCTGAAAGAAAACTTAGTTCAATTGGGTAAAAAAGAACTATTTGCTCGTAAATTCCTACCATAAAATAAACTGAACCCCCATTTTATGTCCGTGTTTTTGTATTAAATGTTTTATTTTTCTTGCACCCGTTATGTTACAATACAAAATATATTTTCTTTATTTATTTTAATATTCATTTCAATGTGCATATTCTAAAAGTTTTTGTGAGAATGTTTAGTTTTAAAGTGGGGGCTCGTTTTACAATTTAGGCATAAATTGGATCCTCCTTTTATGACCGTAATTTTGTTTTTTCGTCGACGATGATTAAAATCTGACGTTTTTATTTTAGAGTACCAAAGCCAAAAAGAAAAGAAATAACAACAACAAAAAGTAATATTCAACTTTTTACTCGTAAATTCCTGCCATAAAATTAGACTTGGGCATTTAATGGTAGGAATTTACGAGTAAAAAGTTGAAGTGTAAAAACGAACCCCCATTTTAAAACTAACCATTCTCACAAAATAAAAGCTTTTAGAATATACACATTGAAGTGAATATTAAAATAAATAAAATATATTTAGTATTGTAACATAACGGGTGCAAGAAAAATAAAACATTTATTGCAAAAACACTGACATAAAACGAGGTTTCAGTTTATTTTTATGGTAGGAATTTACGAACAAATAGTCCTTTTATTACCGTTCAATTGTGACTATAACTTGTGAATAAAAAATAGTAGTTTAAGTGCGAAATATGGAGGTAGAAAAAAATACACCTAAGTACAAGAATAAAGTTTACCTTGAGACCTCACCTTTTTTTTTTTTTTTTATGATAATGATAAATTTTATCAGAAAGATTGCTTAAATAAATATCATTTATCATTTCGACGTGAAATAAAATAGATGACATATCATTCTTTTGTAGAGAAAATAGCATCGATATTGATACGTTTTTTCCCCACAAAAGAATGTGCTTCTTGGAAATTTGTTGGATAGCAGTGATGCTGATGGCTTTTTGATTTAATGTGTCCTGGGACGCACATATTTACTTTGAAGGAAAATTTATGGGTCCCAACTAAAGTTTCTTAATAAATTGTAGGGTTTTTATTTATGATATGGAGCAACAACTAAAACTACCTTGTAACCTATCCTGTCTAATTGGTTTCTAAGAAAGTATTGAAATGGATTTACAGTTAGCCTGAAATGGTGAGAGAAGAAAAAAGAAAAACACTGGGAGGCATGGATATGATTTTACTGTATCCTTTTAGATTTTTATGTGTCAGGGACCCAGGACGCGTTTATGTCTGCATCTCTGGGATAGTGAAGAATTTTAAACTCTTTTCTTCAGAAGAAAAGCCATAAGAATATGCGAAACATGTCAGGCACAAGTAGGTATTTACCCAACTCATTCACCATGACGCCCTGTCGGCTGGGGCATTAGAATGCACCGACTGCACCTCTGCAGAGGGGTAAGACTCTCCCAATGGTGCCACCTATTGGCCGTGGGTGGCGACTCGTAATGCTTAAGGATAAAGCCCAGGTGGATAAGCAGTTCATGACTTGCAATACTCCACTTTGGCCCTAAATTAGGCTAGACGGGCGGTTGGAGAGGCCCCCTTTGATCAATCGGCTGGTCACGTCAAACCCTAACACCTATATGATTTTCCCAACCCTATTGTCCTTATGGCAAGCCCCAACCCCTTTTTATCATATGGGTGCTAGAAGGCGGTGACTGAGGGTCTGCATGTCCTGGGAATGACGTTAAACTCTATCTGATGGTGAGGTTCCAGTTTTGGTGGTTTGGGGAATGTCTAGCACCCCTTCATCACCATTGCTCCCTGGTCCACTCTGACCCGGAGTGGTAGTACCTGTTAGGGTCCCATCTATGGGTTAAATAGAAAAACCTGATTTGATAAACAAAATTGTATTCTGCATTAAGAATGAATTTATTTCACAATTTTATAGGCATTAAATGACCCACCGAGGTTGATATGCCATAAAACAAACCAAACCAAATCATTCACCATGTGTAGGATGTGACACTAGGCATCCAGCGAGGATCAAACTCGTTATTCAGTAGTAATGAATCTGAGACAAGCTTGCTAGCCACCATTACCAGCATTTATTTTATTTACAATTTAATTTATGGAATGAAATTTAGTAATTTATGTTGATTTTTAAAAATTAAATTTTTTTTATTTATTTATTTTTTTTTTAAAGTTTTAAGTTTAATATAAATCTTAATGTTTTTTTTTATCCGTCAATGATGTAATTTTTTTTTTTTTTTTTTTTTTTTTTTTTTTTGCATCCAGTGGTGAGGCTCCAATTCTGAGAGTGTAGTGCAGGGGTTCTCAAACTTTTAATTTCGTAGACCCCTACAAAAATTTGATTGAACTATCATGGATCCCCTCGTCACTCAGAGTTCAAATCCTGGATGTGGTAATTGCATTTCACTTAGCACTAATATCCTTGGGAAAGGTATGAATCCTATTCTCCCTCCAGCTATGGATAGATAGTAGGGCAGACTGGGCTCTTTAACCATGGTTAGGCAACTGGTCTGGGAGAAGGATTCTTGTGGAATTAATTTGGTAATTTATGAGGAAGTGTGTCCCCCGGTCTCCTCAAAAATTGCTACCCGGTGACTATCAAAATAACAACCCCAGCTCGTCGTAATTCTTGTTTATTTATCGTAATTTGTTGTAATTCTTGTTTAGATATGAAGATGGATATATATAATTTGGAATAGACTGAGATAGATAGATAGATAAACAAACAAAATAATATAGATAGATATGAACAAATGGGGATAGATAGATATTTTCGACAAGTAAATGTATTGGGGGGGGGGGTCGCATCTTTTTTTGTCGTAATTCTTGTTTATTTAAACTAAAAACAAGACATTAAACAAACATGAATAAAAACATCTTAGTATTTAAAGTAATATAGATAAATATGAACAAATTGAGATAGATAGATATGGATAGTTTTGAATAGACTGAGCTGGGTTGTTATTTTAATAATCACTGGGTAGCAATTTTTGAGGTAGGAGACCGGGATGCACTTCCTCATAAATTACCATTAAATGACCCATTGAGGTTGATATGCCATAAAACAAACCAAACTATCAATATCTCTGGATTTTTGTGTTATGTTTAATAAACTACAAACACACACACAAGAAATCATTATATAAACTGTTTATATAATCATTTTTTTTTTTGTGTGGTGTGTGTGTGTGTGTGTGTGACTATTAATAGAGATTCACTTTGTTTCCTATTAAATATTGAATAAAATGAATAGTTTATGAATCTTGTGATGTTGAAGTTCTGAATATTTTGCTCAAGATCGCCCTCGTTGGCGGCAGAATCTCCATAGAGGATTGTACATGTCAGAAGTCACCCTGATACAACATCATGAAGCTAAGAGGTCTATAAGAAAGCAATGGCAACAAAACATCGGAACATCATCATCTGCAGGGACAACCTACAAATGCAAAATCTGTGGTTGAGAATGTTTCTCAAACATAGGACTTCATAGTCACAGGAGGCGCTGCAACTTCAGGGGCACACAAAAACTTTTATCATAGTCTTTCGAGACTGAATTGCCAATGAATGAGGTTGATATGCCGTAAGACAAAACAGACCAAACTATCAATATCTCTGGATTTTTGTGTTATATTTAATAAACTACAAACACACACACAAGAAATGATTATATAAACTGTTTATATAATCATTTTGTGTGTGTGACTATTAATAGAGATTCACTTTGTTTTCTATTAAATATTGAATAAAATGAATAGTTTATGAATCTTGTGATGTTGAAGTTCTGAATATTTTGTTGGTTGCTAAGTAATGAGAATATGCTGTATCTTTTATTTATGTTTTTAATTTTATGTTTGCTAAAATACAAGTTTTTGAATGCACTCTTAGTTTAATGTTTATCATCGTTGAGAATGTTGGAGGTGTGTGGTGTAATGGTTAGTGGTAGGAAATGAACTCGTCGACCCGAGTTCAAATCCTGGATGAAGCTACAGTTCATATACTGCTAATACCCTATTTCACTGGGCTAAAGAGCCCTTGGTCACTACTAGAATAGGCTCAGTCTTAATTAGTGATCTATTTCACTGGGCTAAAGAGCCCTTGGTCACTACTAGAATAGGCTCAGTCTTAATTAGTGATCTATTTCACTGGTCTAAAGAGCCCTTGGTCACTACTAGAATAGGCTCAGTCTTAATTAGTGATCTATTTCACTGGTCTAAAGAGCCCTTGGTCACTACTAGAATAGGCTCAGTCTTAATTAGTGATCTATTTCACTGGTCTAAAGAGCCCTTGGTCACTACTAGAATAGGCTCAGTCTTAATGAGTGATCTATTTCACTAATTTTAATTTTGAATGTACTTGGCCACTAGTTCAAATCCTGGACAAGACTGTTTGTATTGCACCGCAGATTTTTTGATTTTTTTAATAAAAAAAAAACTGTTTGGTGTAGTGCTATTACTACTGAGCAACCATATCCAAGGAAACACAGCTGAAAAAAGACTTTCAGATTTTAATGAAATTAGATTTGTGTTATCGTAAGAGGAAAATAACTGACTGGTTTAGCTTAGTCGGTAGAGCACCTGCCTAGGAATCGCAAGGTTCCTGGTTTGATGCCAGTCTCTGCCAACTCAGCATATGAGTAGTACAGATTGAGTAATCTAATCTGTGTGGTAATGTGGGGAGTTGATGGAAGGTGTGGCACTACATTTTAGCAAAACAATCTAGCGCTAGCGAAAAGGGACAGACTCCCTCACTGTCCTGCTGATATCGACTATAGTCCACTCTGTGCATATATATATATATATATATATATATATATATATATATATATATATATTATATGAGAAGTAAATACACAAACGATATGTTTTGATATGACTTTTTTTAGCCGACAATTTTTTGGAGAATATGTGCTTAATTGAAATTGTACCTAATTTTGAAAATTAATAATTAATTAATTAGACAGGCATACCTATTCAAATGTAAGGCTAAAAGGTGGCTTACCGGTGAATATGGGCACGATCGTTGGAGGTGCACAGAATCCAGGGGTTAAGTCAGCGATATAACAAATACAAAGTGCTCAATACAAAGTAGAGCAAATTTATTAAAGAAATCCGTACCTAGATTAATTCAGTGGATTTAACTCTGAAGATCCTAATGGTGAAACTCGAGTAGGTTTCTATTGTATCCATTTCTTTTTATTTATATATATATATATATAAATAAACTATTAGAAAAATTGTGAATGACCTGTGTGCCTTGCCTGAACATTTTTTTTTTTTTTTTTATCACTTGGTAAATTTTCAGTGTCGAATGAGCTCTCAAAAGCATAAAACCTTTTTTCTGTTTAGTGAAATTATACTTAAATCCTCCTGCCACCATTTTTACTGGTACTTGACCAAGCAAAAATGTCCAAAGTATCTCTCTCCTACAAGAACTAAATAGGCCAGTTTATGGTGACTTTTTTTTTTTTTTTTTTCTCCCTCCTCTTAAGTCAATGATTCTCAGCAAGAGTCACATAAAATATAATGGTGTTAGGAATTCTATTGTAGCAGCTCAGTTGATAAAGTGTGTTGTAAAATTTATTGCTTTATTTTATTTGCAAATCCATTAATTTCTCTTCTAAGTACTTGTAGGTACTGTGATTTATTTTAGCAAATAAATTCTTGAAATTCTTTGGGGAGACGTTTTCCAGACGATTTTTAGGATCTTGGCCATATCAATTTGAGAGAGAAGCTGAAAATAATTTGAATTCAAAACAAAGACATTGATGTTCCAAAAAGCGTACAATCAATGTTTTCGTTTTGAATTCAAATTATTTTCAGCTTCTCTCTTGATGAGTCCGGAATAAAAAACAAGCTCTGATGATGATTTTTTTATAAATCGAAATATTGTTCAATATTAGCTATGAATATGATATAAAATATTTTCATTTTTAGGATCTTGGCCATATCAATTCTCTAAGGAATAGTTACTGTGTTAAAATGATGGACAAAATATTTTACTAAAGTTAAAAAAAAATTTTTTTTTTTTTTTTTTTTTGTGGCCCTTACATTGTATTTGCATTTACCCCAGTTTGTCAGCATACTCTTATGAGAGCCAAGTCTGCCCTACTATTTACCCATAGCTGAAAGGAGAGTAGTTGGATTCATCTTTTGCAAGAGTATTAAGCGCTATGTGAACTGTAAATGTCAATCTCTGGGGTTAAAATCGAACTTAACGGACATAAATTCCACCATCGTATGTCACCCCGCCGAAAGAAAAAAAAATTAAAAATCGGGGAATTAACGGAATTCAATGAAATTTTCAGTGTTGATATATTAATGAATAAAAGATATAATGCTGCAGTTATTTTATTTCAAAACTTTTGCATTTTTTCAGGTCAGTTAACTTTGAACCACGTATCTTTGAGGTGTAATGCAAATTCTCAAAGATACCTGGTTCAAAGTTAACTACCCTGAAAAAATAAAAGTTTTTAAATAAAATAACTGGTGCATTATATCTTTTATTCATTAATACATCAACACTGAAAATTTCATTGAATTCCGTTAATTCCCCGATTTTTTTTTTTTTTTTTTTTTTTTTTTTTTTTTTTTTTTTTTTTTTTTTTTTCTTCTTTCGGCGGGTGACCTACGATGGTGGAATTTTATGTCCATTAAGTTTGATTTTAACCGCAGAGATTGACATTTACAGTTCACATAGCGCTTAATATTCTTGCAAAAGATGAATCCAACTACTCTTCCTTCAGCTATGGGTAAATAGTAGGGCAGATTGGGCTCTTTTAAACTTGTTTAGGTAACCAGTCTAGGAGAAGGAAAACTCAATCCTGCAAAGGATGTGGAGTATGATTTTTCAGCATGTTCTCATGGAGGCTCTTGTTGTGTAATGTCATAAGAAATGAACATGGCGACAAGTTTAAATCCTGGACAAGACTAGTAGCATTTCATATAGTGCTTAACACCCTTGGGAAAGGTATGCATCCAACTATTCTCCCTCCAGCTATGGGTAAATAGCAAGAAGGCTGGGCTCTTTTTAGGCAACCAGTCTAGAAGGAAAACTCTGAATTCAAACCTGTTAAACTCTGCCTAAAAAATTGACCTTGTGTTACATCCTGCTCATGCGAAGGGGTTGGTAAATATATACGCCAGAAATTGACCCTGACACCTCTCTTTTTGACTGCAGCCTAGGGGAACTGTTCCCTAGGACTGAACTTTGAGTAAATAAACATCCCCCCCCCCCAAAGACTGACAGATAATTCAGTGGTTGGTTTAAAAAAAAAAAAAAAATATATATATATTACCTACTGGTTTGTCAGATGTACACCCCCCCAACCACCAGGTGTGTGTATTTACCAAACCCTCTGCACAAGCAGGATGTGACACAAGGTAGAACTGTTAAACTGAGTCTAACATCAAATAACCCAACAAGGTTGACATGCTGTAAAAACCAACCAATGAGGATTGAACTTGCTTTAGTTGAAATAATCTGTGTGAATAGGTTCATAACCATTACGCCATGGCGAGAAACCTTTTTGGTGAGTTTTTTATTGAAACTAAATTATGTTTTAGCATTAACAAAAACTTACTGTGGCTGTGATTCATAAAAATGTCTACATTAAAACTAATTCCAATGCTGATATAGTGTAATTCTAATTAAACAATAATTTTTATATATTGTTTGCTTTTTATTACAAAAAAAGTTATTATGCAATTGTATAGGCAGTATGCATTCTTTTTTAAAACTTGTGAATACATCCTATACTAAGAGTTATTATTATTACTTACTTGAAACCATATAACTGTAAAAACAAAGGGGTTATTGTTGAGTAGTTGTTGTATAGTACCTAAATAATGATAATGGAATCGCCTGTTTTTCCTATAGTTAATGTCTGACGAAACCACAGAAAAGAGAAACATCTCACGGGACTTGTTAATTCAAGCTATCAATTTCTAATTACTCTGTTCACCTTGTATCTTTGCTCAGTAAACCTTTTTCCCTATCCTTAATACTTGTTTCTTCTTTTAACTCTGATACTCGAGTTACAACAGTTGTAATGATTACTGGAAACAATATAATTGTGTCGAAGTATTAAATAGGAATAAGTAAAATTGGAGTGGCCTATTGTTGGTATCAGCTGGACAGTTAGGGAGTCTATCCCCTTTTCATTAGCGCTAGACCAGAGAGATTATTTTTGCAGAGGTAGAGCATCACAATTACCGTCAGCTCGCCACTTTACCGCGCAGATAGAATTACCCAATCTGTGCTACTCATGTGCTGAGTTGGTGGGGACTGGTATCGAACCAGGAACCTTGTAATTCCTAGGCTGGTGTTCTACTGACTGAGCTAAACCAGCCCTCCTACTTACTAGAATAAGAATTCTTGAACCAAAAAAACCTAACAACTGCACAAAAAATAGATATAAATGCACTTTGGCCCTATCTTAGGCTAGACGGGCGATCGGAGAGGCCCCCTCCGATCAATCGGCTGGTCACGTCAAGCCCTAGCACCTATATGATTTTCCTAACCCTATTGCCCTTATGGCAAACCCCAACCCCTTTTTATCATATGGGTGCTAGAAGGCGGTGGCTGCGGGTCAACATGTCCTGGGAATGACGTTAAACTCTATCTGATGGTGAGGTTCCAGTTCTGGATGTTTGGGGAATGTCGAGCACCCCTTCATCACCATTGCTCCTTGGTCCACTCTGACCCGGAGTGGTAGTACCTATTAGGGTCCCATCTATGGGTTAAATAGAAAAATGTATTTAAAAAAAAAAAATTGTATTATCCATTAAGAATTGATTTATTTCAAAACTTTATTGGCATTAAATGACCCACTGAGGTTGATATGCTACAAAACAAAACAAACCAAACCAAAAAAAAAAAAGATATAAATGCACAATGAATGTAATTTCTTAGCCTCTACGTATGACATAGACTGGTTGATATGCCATTAATATTTATGTACTATTGTTAGCATTACCAGGTCGTTTGGTAAAATCATTGGATATTGACAAATTTTCACCTTCATCAGTTCAAATTGCAATTTCTCATGTATTTCTGGTCCAATCTTAAAAATAATTATATAGTTGGAAAGAAAATAAAATAATCTCTCTAAATATGTAATTTTTATGTGTTTTTATCTATTGAATTATTTTTTTTACAGCGAGTTAAAATGATATTTTGCTTCGAACTGCCGAAAACATAAAGTATTACATTTTTATTTAAAAAAATTTTTTTTAGACTAAATTTTATATGCTATTTTGTTTTTCAAAATCAAAGTAGCTAATCTTTATCAATATTCTTGAAATTTTACACTTAATTAGGAGACACTTTTAACTACTAGCAGAAACTTGTATTTTTCTTTTCTGACCCTTGGAAGCGAAACCATAACAGACCAAAGTTGACAGAGATTTCTTCAACTCTAAGATAAGCCAAAAAAAAAAAAAAAAAAGCACTATATCAGTAATAGAAGACAGTCTCAGAATTATTTTCATATATAATTTGTAAAATTATAATGATTGTATACCATAAGGATTTTTGTCAAACTTTTAATTTTTGAAAAAAAACTTACATAAACAAAGCTGCACACGCATGACCGGCTTTTTAAAAAAATAAAATCATATTAAGTGTTATTCTATTTCTTGTATGTAATACAACATTGCAGGTATTTAAAAAGGTATTTTAAAGTTCAAAGTGATATTATTTATATAAATTAATACATAAAATTTGAGTGCAGAATCAGAAAGAACATATAATTTTACATGCCAAGTTTTATCAAAATTGCTCCAAAAAGAAAGAAATGGTGAAGAAATTACTGAATTTCTTGTTTTGAATTGGTCTGTGATTTTACATTTTTTTTTTTTTTTTTTTTAACAAAATCATGTCCACTTTTGTAACCCCAATTTCGATGCTTTAAATTCTCATAATTTTTTAACCACTGGGGATATTTGCATAATTCAAACGGTTCTGAACTCCATTTACACAGCTCTATATAACTAATGTGATTAAATAACTATAACCTCAAATAAAAAAAAATCAACTGGGAATGCTACTGTTTATAATGTATATATCCAAAATAACTTACCTCTTTCTGGTATTAAGTACAAAATCCAGGCATAAAAGACTTCGTACATGCTTGTTTTGTTGCAATGGTCAAATATGTATATAATTTTAAACATTTTTATTCTTATTCAGTGAAACTCCTAAAATGATGTTATCAGCTAAAATACCTAATTTCTATTAATAGAATAACTAGTCACTTCAACACTATTGTATTTCTCACTGATATTTTTTCTGTTTATTTCAGTGGTGTGGTGTGTTTAGTCATAATTTTTTATCATAAAGACAGAATTAAAACTAAAAACATTCCCATGATGTAATGTTTAATATAACACATGTATTAGTTCAGGTTATTGGAAGGTTTGACATTTTAAACGGCAATACTAGCACCTACATGATAGAAGGCAGTGGCTGAGGGTGTTCATGTCCTGGGTATGATATTAAATTCTAAGTGATGGTGAGACTCCAGTTCTAGAGGTCTGAAGAATATGGTACACCCCTTTATCACCATTGCTCCCTGGTCTACTCTGACCCGTAGTTGTAGTACCTTTTAGGGTCCCATCCATGGGTTAATAGAAAAATGGGTTATTTCCTAGTTGAGTAACATGAGTGACCCTAAACTCTAACCCTAACCCTTGTTGGACTTGCAATTCAAAAAAAAAAAAAAAATTAAAATTAACAGTTTTATTAAAAAAATATGTGGTTCTGTTTTTTCTGGGTCACCCTGTAATATTATATTACTCAACTAGGGGGGGGGGTTAGGGTTAGTTTAATGGGAAAATAAATAATTTGGGGTTCTGTTTTTTGTGGGTCACCCTGTAATATTATATTACTCAACTAGGGGGGGGGGTTAGGGTTAGTTTAATGTGAAAATAACTAATTTGGGTTCTGTTTTTTCTGGGTCACCCTGTAATATTATGTTACTCAACTAGGAAATAACCGAAAAATGTGTTTATAAAAAAAGTTGAGTATCAATTAAGAATGGATTTATTTCAAAACTTTGTCAGCATTAAATGACCCACCGAGGTTGATATGCCATAACAAAAAAACAAACTCACAACTAGTTGGTATCAAGTCCCAAGTCAAAGATTACATAAATCCAGTTTCAGCATTAAACAACATAAGTTAAAAGTGTGGTAAAGGTAACCTGAATCCAGATTTAGTTAAAAGGGAATTGCAGAGTTGATGCAAGCCTGAAGATGGGGATTGGCCAATAAGAATCCCTTCTCCCTTCAGGAGCAAGCAACGGTTCAAATCCCAGTTTCTATGTTAGCTAGCATTCCCATTAGCTGTTTAACAGCTAATTCCTGATAGAATTCTAATTTTCCACTTAAGCTGGGGTAATTTTTTTTTTTTTTTGTCTTATTTTTGTGTCTATTATTAAAAAAAAATTTATATATTATGTTTTTGATGTGTACAGATGGAATGATCAATTCAAGACAAGGTTATTGGAAATTAACAAAGGATTTATTGAAAACACCGAGTAGAAATTGCTTCTAACTCACAGACGATCCTTACATAGACTGAGAAACGCTGTGCGTCTCAAGCATTTGAATATAAACAAAATCATGGGAAGCCACTCTATTTTAGTTCAAGTCTATTTAGTTTAGGTTACCCTAACATATATAAAAACATTTAAGCAAACCAGAAGGAAGAAAAAAAATTGTATTGAATTTTGGGGGAGGTGATGCAATTTAAAATGGACCTTCATATATATAAGCAAAGGCATTTGGAGAGAGTGTATGGGCTATTTTGACAGAAAAGAATTTTAAATATTACAGTGCAATTTACATGCATTGTAAATAAAAAGCCAATCATCAAAGGTTTGAACTGTCCAACTTGGATAAAGAGAAATTATCTTAGTTTGATTATATATCTATCTCTGTGTCTGTATTTTATCCGTTTTCGATTTTGATTTTGATTTTGTTCTCGTGGGCTATGATTTTTGCAATAGCTGTGGCTAAGATCTACTTTTTCCTCTATTTTCAACCACAAAATGTAAAGTTTAAAGCAATACAGAGAATAAACTTGTAAATTTACAAATAAGTGAAAGTTGTTGGGGTGGCCTAAACTTGGTATCAGCCACACAGCGAGGGAGTCTATCCTCTTTTCACTTGCGCTAGACCAGGGAGATTGTTGAGGTGGAACGCCACACTTATTTTAAGCTCCCTGATGCTTTACCACACAAAATGTAAAGTCTAAAAAAAATGTTAATGATATCCCATTAAACAAAGAAACAAGCAAAAAAAAAAAAAATTTAAAGAAATTGAATATCCAACAAGAATAAATAAAAGAAAAAACATCTTCAGCATAAAATAATCCAAAGGTTGACATGTTGTAAAACCGATCTAGAATTTTCACCAAGTGTTTCATTAAAGTCCAACTGGTGCAACCATATAGTAGCACTGACATGGCAACAGAAACAAACTTGATCAAATTACTTAAATTGATGTTATCATGTTTCTAAGTCATGCCAAGGAAGATATCACGGAATGATGATGTTTGATCTCAATCATAACCATAATTTAAATTTTTCGTTGCATTTTTTAAGTGTACTGTTTTAAGAAAAAACATCTTCAGCATAAAATAATCCAAAGATTGACATGTTGTAAAATCCAACCAACCAACCCTCTGTAGTTAAAAAAAAAAAAAAAAAAAAAAAAAAAAAAAAAAAAAATCCCTGAAAAAGTTTTGTAGGTCATCAAATGTACTAAATTGAAAGATCACTACTTTGCTTATAAACAATGCTATCTTATCAATAAACAAAGGCATTTAGTACTGAAAGATTTTGCTAGTGATTACTTACCGACCTAGTTTCACTTATTTTACCTGACAGTTCATAAATTCAGTAAATTATTTAATATATACCGGGGGGATGGGGAGTACCTGTTGCATAGTGGCTAATGTGTTGGACTGTGACATTGTAGTATTATTTGGCTTATTCAGACTATTGTCCTCATCTTCATTGTTATCTGTACAATGTTTCAGCCAATGTGCCCTTGGACTTCTTCAGGTATTTCTTGTTGGACTCTGGAACTTTCTCTGACTTGGGGAACCTTCTTTTCGAACTCGGGAGCCATCATGGAAACTTATAACCCTTTATTCAGTCCATGGGGGTATCCTGTTCTCATTTTGCTAACCAAAAATTCCGACAAATATGACATCGTAGTAAGCAAGTTTGAACTCCAGTCACTATTAGCTTCATTTTCAGACTGATACTCTTGGGAAAGTATGAACCCTCATCTCCCAGCTATTGGTTAAATAGTACCACTACTGTTCTTCTTTTTTCATTAAATAACCCATGATGATTGATATGCCATTAAACAAAGAAACCAATCCAAACCAAACTGGTCACCCTTCTAAGTACTGAGCACAGTGAGAATCAAACTCACTAACAATGTTTTGTCTGTGTGTAGTGATTTGAATACCAGTTGTGCTATTATGTTCAATTTTGGACTAATACCCTTGGATAAGGTTTGAACCCTGTCGCTCCCCCCCCCTCCAGATATGGGTTAAGAAATACTACTACTGTTTTTCAACAAGAAAGGTTTTGGCATTAAATAAACCAATAAGGTTGATATGCCATTAGACAAGAAAAAACAAAAACAAAAGAACATTCTCTGTTGCATAAGAGTTATATTTACATACACATTTCATACACTAAATATAATGGATTTTGATGGACAGAGATAACATAAAAGTAAAGTCGTCGGGGTGGCCTAAGAACCTTATGGTTTTTAGCCGAACGCTCTACTGACTGAGCTAACTTGGCCCTTATTTTAATAGACTTTTAATATACTGGAGTGTAATGGTTAGCAATTTAGGCTGGCAGATCATTAGTAGTGAGTTCAATCCTCACTACGGCTTGACATGAACAACTAATTGATTGGATGGGGCTTTATCTCTCTAGCAGAGGTGTAGTCGGTATATTCTACAGCCCCAGCCAACAGAGCCTCATTCCTCCAGCTATGAGTTAAATAGTACCACTGCTGTTCTCCAACAAGGGTAGCTTTAACATTAAATAACCCATGAATATTGATATGCCATTAAACAAAGAAACCAAACCTTCAATATAATTTAGTGGCTAATGTGCTAGACTGACACAGTAGTGAGTTTAAACTTGAGTTGCAATCTTATGTTCACTTTCAGACTAATACCCTTGAGGAAATGAATGACCCCCTCCCCCTGCCAGCTATAGGTTAAACAGTACCATTATTATTCTTCTACAAAAATGGATTTGACATTAAATAACCCTATTACCCTTATGGCAAACCTCAGTCCTTTTTGTCATATATGCTAGAAGTGTGTGGCTGATGGTCTTAATGTCGTGGATATGACATTGAACTATATCTGATGGTGAAGTTCCAGTTATAGAGCTCTGTGGAATATGGAGTACCCCTTCATCACCATTACTTCCGGATCCACTCTCACCTGGAGTGGTAGTACCCGTTAAGGTCTGTGGGTTAAATAGGAAAACAAGTTTTAAAAAATGTGTTAAAAAAAACAAAAAACATTGAATACCTATCAAGAATGAATAAAACCAAACGTCTTGGTCATAAAATGACCCAACAAGAGTTGACATGCCATAAAATCCAACCAACCCATAAAGATTAATATGCCATTAAACAAAAAACCAAAATGAACTAATGGGGAGATAACTCATTTATCTTTGCTTAATATATCCTTTGTGAATGCAGGAGTTAAATTCTTGGTGTTCAAAGTGGGAATTCTCCAATTTAAAAATACAATAAAACAAATCTATTTTTAAATTTATGGTTTACAATAAATAAAAAAATTGACTATACATAGTCTTATTATTTTTGTCATTTCACACACTGCATTATGAGCCCTGTTGGCTGGGCTTTAGAATACACCGACTGCACCTCTGCAGAGGCTAAGGGTCTTCATGTTAAACTCTATCTGATGGTAAGGTTCCAGTTCTGGAGCTATGGGGAATGTGGAACATCCCTTTATCACCATTGCTCCCAGGTCCACTCTGACCCAGAGTGGTAGTACCTGTTAGGGTCCCATCTGTGGGTTAAATAGAAAAATGTGTTTATAAAAAAAAATTGAGTATCCATTAAGAATGATGAACTTATTTCAAAACTATCGGCATTAAATGACCCACTAAGGTTGATATGCCGTAAACCAAACCAAACTACGGCCTGCGGGCCGAATCCAGCCTTCAAAAGTATTTTATCAGGCCCGCCGATGGTACTTGAATTTGTTTGTTAAAATGTACTGAATACGAGACCTTCTGATACCATTTAAATTTAAACATGTTAAGCTTACTAAATCCTCATGGACTCTACTAAGGAATCAACCCATTGAACGAAATTGACTGATAAACATTTGAAAGCAATTCTCTTGATTGGATGTAGCAATTCCAAACCAAACATTGACAATATCTTGAAAGGCAAACTTCAGTTTCACAAATCTCACTAAACCTTTCTGCTAATGCTGCATTCTTTGATAATGTTTTGAAAATAAATATGTTGGTTAAATTTATTTTTGTGCATCTTAAAACATTCATCCATGAATATAAAATGGAAAGATAAATTTTGTTATACATCTTTTTCTCAGAGCTTTCGTTCTGGCTAGCAAGTATTGAACAATAATAATGTGGCCTGTACTCGTTATTTTTTCAGTTGTCTGGCCCACAGTGAAAAAAAGTTTGATCCCTGGTTTACAATAACAAAACAAAAAAAAAAAGAAATTTACATAGTCGTATCATTTCACACACTGCAATTAACATAGTTTTGAAATAGTAAGAGGAAACCATTTTATGAGTTGGTACTGTTTATATTAGATTTTTTTATTTTTTATTATACTGGATATTTGCAGGCTTAGCTTCAGGGGTAGAAGAAAAGACTAGAGATCCACAACAATGAGATTTTGTTAATAGTATCCTTTTAATTAATTCCTCTTACCTATATATTTTTAGTAATGTATATGTATCTACATGTAATATATTTATTATATTTTTTGTTGGCCTTTATTATTGTATTATTATTATTATTATTATTATTATTAGTGAAATAGATCACTAATTAGGACTGAGCCTTATTATAGTAGACACAAGACTTTCTTTTTCTATCCAGCTCACATTTTATTTTGATAAGATCCCAGATCAACAACCTACGTTCAAGAATTTGGTTAGATGATCAGAACGCGGCCATTATGGTCCATCCTGCTCAAAACTTAGCCAAAAACTGATTTTCTCTGGCTAACTTCCCACATTCACACTGGCGAACTGGAAGAGTAAGTCAATTCAGGGTTACACCACATGTCGCTCACATTTGCTGTATCTTTCCACTAACTGTTATTTTAAAATATATGCTATACTTATAGTGCATAATTGATAGGTTACCCATTAATTATGTAACACATATCTCCTCCTTCCAGATTTGGGTTAAATTTGGGTTAAATGATCAATCAGCTGGTCATGTCAAGCCGTAGCACCTATATGATTTTTCTGACCTGATTGCTCTTATGGTAAAATCTTAAATCTTTTTTATCATGTATGTGCTAGAAGGCAGTGTCTGAAGGTCTTAGTATCCTGGATATGACACTAAACTGCATATAGTGGTGAATTTCCAATTTCTGGGGCTCTGAGGAGTGTAGAGTACCCCTTTCAATGCCAGTACTCCCGGATCCACTTTGACCTGGAGTAATAATACCAGTTATGGTCTCGTCTATGGCTTAAGTAGATCAAAAAATGACTTTAAAAAAAATGAATACCTAAAAAGAATGAATAAAACAAAAGCGTCTTTGGAATAAAATAACTCCAGGATTGTCATGCTGTAGAATAGGGTTGGTCAATTTTTTCCCTTTTTAAAAATATCAAATTGTCGATCTATGCGAAGGTTGTGTGTTAGTATACTGAATACCAAAAATTATATCTTTTTACTTGCCCCATTGTTTGAGGAAATAGCATCAAAGATCATTTACTAAAATGCACTAAAAATCCTTGTTTTATAAAGGCTAAATTTTGTGAAAACGAGAATTTTTAGTGCATTTTAGTAGACGATCTTTGATGCTATTTCCTCAAACAATGATGCAAGTAAAAAGATCTAATTTTTGTATCAGTATTCGGTTATATACTAATAAAACTTTCACAGATGGACAATTTGATATTTTTAAAAGTGAAAATCAGCCTATCCTACTGTTGAATCGAACTACCCTTTTTAGTAGGTTCATCATTGCTTAATTCTGAAACTAGAGCTTTAAGCTTGACTAGACAATTTAGACTGTAAATAAGTCTCTAATTTGCTAATTTTATCCTAAGTTTGGCACAAGACCAGAAGTATTGGGCACCCACTAAGAATAAAACTCCTTAACAATGATCTGTTATCCAAGCTCATTAATCATTACATCATACCTTTCAAACAAAGGATTTGGCACAAGTGTAAGACACCCAGTGTGGTTCAAATTCACTACAGCTCGGTGCACTAACCATTACCCCATGAGAAAATGTTTATAGCATTGGCACTCTTGGAATTGGACATTTTTCATTTTTGCAAAAAAAATTTATTCATGTAATAATTATATAACTTTCAAAGAAAGAAAAACTTCACAAATCGTCATTCCATTTTTTCTTTTCTTTTTTTTTTTATTCTCTAAATATTGCTCTGTATATAATCTAATTTATTGGATATTATAGATTGAGCTCTCTTTAGGGATTTATAAAAATCCTTGTATGAGTATATGTTTGCACCTACAAGAGCATACAGTATTTGTTATACAGTGAGATTTTGAAGATCCCAAATAGAATCATCCCTTACAACCAGTCATTTGGATTACCTTGGATGAATAAAAAAAAAAAAAAAATTAAAAAATAATATTTAAAAAAAATTTTTTTTATTCATTCATTTATTTTTTAAATACTTGTCTCGGGTTTGTGAAAGGATGAGAAGGTTTTGTTAAGAAACAAAAAAAACGAAGCAAAAGAAAAAGCAAGTCCTTGTTCACATGATTTCTATTTTCTTATTTTTCTTTTCCCCTCACATGTGATTTTTTTTTTTTTTTTAGACAAACGGTAGAGTTACTGTACTGTTAACCGGCGTCTGAATAGATTCAGTACAATTACTTTGCTGGCCGATTGTAAAGTCCACTAGAATAAAAACGTTTTCTTATTTTTCATTCTCTTTTTTTTTTCATTCTCTTTTTTTTTTTTTCATTCTCTTTTTTTTTTTTTTTTCTTTTTTTTTTTTTCTTTTTTTTTTTTATATATATATATATATATATATATATATATATATATTTTTTTTTTTCTCTTTTTTACATCAATTATTATTCATATTCAAAATTATGCAAAGTATTTGAGTAATGGAGCTTCAACAGACATTTATACAAATCCCTATTGTGTGATTCATTTTCTAGTAGAAACCCTACACGGTGGAAAGTATTACATTTTATGTCTCTTACTATACTAGTGAATTCCTGGCTTTGTTTCACTCATAATTTACTTTGTAATTACTTTAATAATGTTTCTGTCATCCACAGAAAGTGATGTCTAATATACACATAGGAAAAGGCATGCACTGCTATAGACAGATAATTGATCATAGAGAAATCTGATCTCTCTGATAAGATAAAGTGAGAATTCTTTCAAGGTATGGCCATATCGCCTACATGATTGTCCTGACCCTATTACCTTCAACCCTTTTTTATCTTATATGTGCTAGAAGAGGGCACCTCATGTGGGGTAATAGTTAGCAAGTTAGAGTTGCTTTCAATGTTGGGTTCAAAGTTATAATAGCAATTATAATTGGTTGAACAAACAACTACGACCAAACAGAAATATGTGATAAATAAGATTCGATTTTATGTTAAAATTTTAGTATGAAAAAATTATACTACGAATTCTAGGCTGACTGAAGCAAAATATAATTTTTTTTTTTAACTTGCTGTAAAAAATAATTCCATTGATAAAAACTCTATCAAATTACATATTTAGAGAGATTATTTCATTCTCTTTCGAACCATATAGATATCTTAAAGAAGATTGAACCGTAAATAGGCGAGAAAAAAGAATTTGTTTTTTTCTTTCTTAAAATCTAGACTGAAAAAAAAAAAATAATTCAATGATAAAAACGCTTAAAACGATAAAAACGCTTGTGTGTTACATACACAAGGGACTTTAATACAAGCACATGGAGAAGCATTTAAGACAAGAAATATGCGTGTACAAGAGACATGAGAAAAGTTACATAACAGATATACACATACATGGAAAAGGGATAAGATACAATAAGAATGTATACAATGGTTATCTAAATGTACATACAAAAGATAGGGGTAGCTATGGAGAGTCCATAGGTTAAAGTCACTTACTAGTGTTGTGTTGGGAGCTGAAGTCCCCACACAAGAAGGGTGTAGACATAAATGTCTAACCCATGTGTGTGAAGTCCCGGAGAAGAAAGAGTTTGAATCTGGCGCTTGCCTGCTTAAATAGCAAAACCCCTGGAGGTGAAAAATGGGAACCCAGAGGGAAGGTAACTCTTCCAAGCCAAGGGAAGACAACCCAACAGGTATATAATAATGGAGAGAGTTCTTTTGGGAGTATAATAGAGAGAGAGAGAGTTATAGATTAGAGATGATAGTTCTTATACTCTTCTGGTTCTGCTTACTGTTTCTATTTTGTTGTCATTTTCTCTGGCCTGACTTCTATTTAAGGGCTGGTCATCTTCATTGTTCTGTTGATACTTCTTTGGTCTGGACAGGACATTGCTTTTAATATTCAATTAACAAACACAACTTGTTTATTTCTTGGTCAAGTTTTATTTCTTAGCTCATGATTCTGCTGTGTGAGTGTAGTGAGATGGCCAATGGCGTGTTATCTCATTTACATATGTGCATTACAGCAGGAGATATATAGAGACAGTCTAGAGGACATGGAAGATATTAGCTACGAGAAGCTAACACATAGAGCTAAGATACGCTTGGAGAATAACTACTATTGCTAGAACAAGGAATACGAAACTACACATCACAACAGTGAGGAGACAGACTCGTCAGAGCCGACAATTGCGCCTGCACTCCTTGAAAGCTGGGTCAAATCTGTTAAAGAATCTTATTCTCCTGCCTCTGTAATGGCGCGTTTTTAAGGGGTCAAAGTTTATTAACTGCTAACTGATGGGTAATTTTTAATGGACTCCATGATTTTAAATTAATGGCGCTCATTCAAATTTCTAGCTACAGATACATGCACAATTCATGACTGCCCATAAATTGTAACACATTCAGGTCTGTGTAGATTCTAGATTATGTACGTAAGTCCGGCTAGGGATGGATGGTAAGACAGTCATGGGTATCCATGCTGTCAGTGCAACCTGATGATGTTTCCTTAGTAGCCATGTGGTTTTGTATAATAAAAGGTTTTATATATATATATATATATGTGTGTGTGTGTGTATGTATATATAGAATTTTTAGAAAAAAAATGTTATTTTCTAAAAATTTTCTATTCATACGGTCAGATTCACTTATATACACTTGTTCCTTAATATTGTGACTGTTATCATCTTGCAACACCCTCTTCTTAAAAATGACACTGTCCAAAACGCTATGCAAAAATGTAAATCCTGATTATCGAATGTCACCTCAGCTAAATAATTGACTATTTTGCTTTTATTAGAAGAAAGAAAAGAGAAGAAAAGGACTTGCTATACAGAAAAAATATAATATGAAAGAAAGTTGGGTGAGCGCGTGAAAAGCAATAATGCTAATATCTGTTTCAATCGAACGTAATAAAAGAAGGAAAGAAACAGTGTGAGAGATAATTAGATCAAGAATATTATACTTTCATATTGAACTATTTGCAATAGCTCTTAACTAAACATATCAAAGTAATAATTAAATTATATACTGTGGTATATCCACAGGTCCTGCTAGTTATTATATTAGTAGTAGTAGTAGTAGTAATCTATTAATAAGGAGATTGTCTGTAACAAAAAACTACGTCATAGCCGTATGTCACAGCTTACGTCACAATATTCTTATGCTATATACACTCAACATTTGAGTGAGCAATTTTTTTAATTGTTTTTTTTACTCTTTTTTTTTTTTTTTTTTTTTTTTTTTTTTTACAGTAACAAAAAGTTAACTAAACAGTTTTCAAATAAATAATACCTACGATTCTGTGTAAAAATTGATGTGTGAAAATATTCAAAATAATTGTTGATTATTACATGTACGCAACATTTTATTTGAGAGGACGGGGCGCTCAGTTTCATTTCAAATTGTTTTTTTTTTTTGTTTTTTTTAAATTTTTTTTAATCCTTTATATGAGGATTTGTCTTACTTATGATACAAACCCTCTGACATTGAAATTTAACAAACTCCACCCTCTCAGAACATGTCTCTCAAAAATTAATTTTTACGACGCCTGAGGGTGAGGTGTGTTTCTGTTGTCGTATTATTAATTGCTGTTGATGTTAATCTCTTCTGCATATATCTATTGAACATTTACCTACAGTTGACACTATTGTCTCTTAATTATTATCATCGGTGGCAACTTCTTCGGTTCTGACACATTTCCTGTTTGTTATACCCTATTATTTTCTCCTTTCACTTGTGTCGTACTAATTATATCCTGTCAAGAGACTGGTCAGATTGACTCGTACACAAAAAAAAAAAAAGGGCTATTTAAGGTCTAGTCATTTCTTTACAATCTAAAGCCTGGTTGAATTTTTTATTATTGACTTTTGAATATCTTATTATAATAGAAATTATGTGGTTTTCTGTCTTACTGAAACTACGCCACAACCAATGCCACAATTCTTTTAGTTATTTACATATATATTCTCGGGTGGTTGTTATTAAAAAATCATTTATTTAACCTTAATTAGCATCTTGTTATTAATAACAATGTCTCTGGCTGAGATAGATTTGCCTCAAAAATATTATTGATATGTTTAAAATCCTTCGATTTGTGTTATAATTATTAAAGTAATAATGTTTACATAGTTTATGGGTGTAACTAATTTGCATACCAGTTTTAACCAACCCGTTGTTTAATAAATAATTACTTGGTTTTATTAATGTCTAATATTATTGTTTTATTCTCAAATGTATTAAAAAAAATACTGAAAGACAGTATACCTCCTATCACCAATGTCACAATTCCCCAGTTAATTATTTATATTTCTCCAATAGTTATATTATATCATTAATTTTTAATCTTAATTACATTTAATATTCACATTTTGTCTCTATTAAAGTCTGCGGAAATTCAGAGATATTTATCAGTTAATTGAGAGCATAGAGAAGGGATTTGTCAGTTTACTGACAGGTTGATAACTAAACTGGACATTCTTCTAATCTAAATTGTAGCATGCTGCTTGTAACACTACCCTAGTATCAATCGGTTGCGACTTGACAACATAAAAACCTAGACAAAAAACAGGTAGATTCTGGAAACTTACACAAAAAATTATCTCTCTC
>CM042156.1:82959241-83009254 GCA_023376005.1 Doryteuthis pealeii | reverse complement strand
AGACTTGCGAACCGCCCTTTTTTTTTTTTTTTTATCACCTTGTAATCTTTCAGATTTGCTCGAATGAGCTTCTCAAAAGCAAATTAAAACCTTTTTCTCTGTTTAGGTGATGAATTACTTTTAATATCCTCCTGCCCAACACCCATTTTTACTGGTACACTGACCAAGCAAAATGTCCAAAGTTATCTCCTCTCCTTAACAAAGAACTAAATAGGCACAGTTTTATAGGTTCGTGGACTTTTTTTTTTTTTTTTTCCCCTCCTCTTTAACGTCAGATGATTCCCAAGCAAAGAGTCACATAAATACTAATTGGTGTTTGTTGCTAAGGAATTCTATTGTAGCAGCTCAGTTGATATAAGTGTGTTTTGTAAAATTTATTGCTTTAATTTTATTTGCAAATCCATTTACATTTCTTTCTAAAGATACTTGTAGTGCTACTGGTGATTTCATCTTAGCAAAATAATTCTTGTTGGAAATTCTTGGGGAGACGTTTTCCACGACGAACTTATTTTAGGAATCTTGGCCATATTCAATTTGACGAGAGAAGCTGAAAAAATTTGAATTAACAAAAACGAAAACATGATGTTCCAACCAAAAAAGCGGTACAATTCAATGTTTCGTTTTGATTCAAAATAATTGTCTAGCTTCTCTCTTTGATGTAGTCCGGACAATAAAAAACAAGCTCTGATGATGATTTTTTTATTAAATCGAAAAATGTTAATAATTAGCTAAATGAATATTGATTATAAAATATTTCATTTTTAGATTCTTGCACCGGGCCATTTATCATTCTCTAGGAAATAGTTACTGTGTTTAAAATGATAGACAAAAATTTACTTTAAGTTTAAAAAAAAATTATTTTTTTTTTTTTTTTATTTTGTGCCTACATTTGTATTTTGCATTTACCCCAGTTGTCAGCAATCTCTTATGAGAGCCAAGCTAGCCCTACATATTTTACCGCATAGCTAAAGGAGAGTAGGTTGGATCATCTTTCATGCAAAGAGTTATTTAAAGCGCTATTGAACTGTAAGATGTCATCTTCTGGGGTTTTATCGTTAACCAACTCGAACTTAACGGACATAAATTCCACCATCGTACTGTCCACCCCGCCGAAAGATAAAAAAAAAATTAAAAATCGGCGGAATTAACGGAATCAACTGAAATTTTCCAGTGTTGATATATTAATGAATTAAAAGATATAATGCTGCCCCAGTTAATTTTATTTCAAAACTTTTGCATTTTTTCAGGCCAGTTAACTTTGAACCACGTATCTTTTGAGAGTGGTTTAGTGCCAAAATTTCCTCAAATTGAGATACCTGTTTCTTCCAAAAGTAACTATCCTGAAAAATAAAAGTTTTTTCTTTTTAAAATAAAATAACTCGGTCCTCTTGATATATCTTTTATTCATTTAATTACATCAACACGAAATTCATTTGAATTCCCCGTTTAATTTCCCCGAATTTTTTTTTCTTTTCTTTTTTTTTTTTTTTTTTTTTTTTTTTTTCTTTCGGCAGGTGTGAGCGCCGGGAGTGACCTACGGGATGGTGAAAATTTATTTGTCCAAATTTAAAGTTTTGAAATTTTTAACCCGCAGAAGAGACATTTACAGTCTTACACTTACGCGCTTTAACTATTCTTTGCAAAAGATGAATAAATCCAACTACCTCCTCCCTTCAGCTATGTAATAGTAGGGCAGATGGGCTCTTTTAAACTTGTTTGTTTAGCGTAACCACTCTAGAGCAGGGAGAAGGGGAAAACTTCTCAATTCTGCAAAGGTATGTGGTTGGGGGAGTATTGATTTTTCAGCATGTTCATCATGCAGGCTCTTGTGTGTAATTGTCATAAGAAATGAACATGGCAGACCAAACGTTTAATCCTCTGGACAAGAACTCGGTAGCATTCATAACGTGCCTTAACACCTTGGGAAGGTATTGCATCCAACCTATTCTCCCTCCAGCTCATGGGGGTAAAATACAGGAAGGCTGGTCTACTGTGGAACTCGTATCTCTTTTTTAGGGGACCGACAACCAGGTCTCTAAAGGAAAACTCTGAATTCAAACCTGTTTCTTAATCTGAGCCTAAAAAATTGACCTTTGTGTTAACATCCCTCGCCTCGTGCGAAAGGGGTTCGGTAAATATATACGCCAGCAGTAAATTGACCCCTGACACCTCTCCTTTGAACTGCCCAGCCCTAGGCGGAACTGTTCCCTAGGGACTGAACTTTGAGTAAAAAAAATAAACATTCCCCCCCCCCAAAGACTGAACCAGGAAGAGATAATTCAGTGGTTGGGTCAAAAAAAAAAAAAAAAAAAAAAAAAAAAAAAAAAAAAAAAAAAAAATATATATATATTACCACTGGTTTGTCAGATGTACACCCCCCCAACCACCAGGGATGTGATTTAACCAAACCCTCTGCACAAGCAGGATGCGTGGGACACAAGGGAGAACTGAGTATTAAAAACTGAGTCTAACATCAAATAACCCAACAAGGGGTTGACATGCAAAAAACCAACCAATGAGGAATTGGAACTTGCTAGTTGAAATAAATCTATGGAATAGGGCATAACCATTACGCCCAGTGCGAGAAACCTTTTGGTGAGTTTTTTATTGAAAACAAATTAGCATTTAACAAAAACTTACTGTGGCTGGTGATCAATAAAAATGTCTTACATTAAAACAACTAATCCAATGCTTTGATATCAGTTTGTATTCTAATTAAACATTAATTTTTATTATTGTTTGCCTTTTATTTACCAAAAAAAGTTATTTCAAATTATGAATTGCATGGCAGTATGCTTCCTTTTTTTTAAAACTTGTGAATACATCCCTATCACTAGGATTATTATTATTACTTACTTGAAACCCAATATAACTGTAAAAACAACAGGGTTATTGTTTGAGTAGGTGTTGTATAGTACCTAAATAATGATAATGGAATCGCCTGTGTTTTTTCCTATAGTTAATGTTCTGACAGAAACCACAGAAAAAGAAACGAGAATCCTCACGGGACTTCTTGTTAATTCTAGCTATCAATTTTCTATACTTCTGTTCACCTGTATCTTTGCTCAGAAAACCTTTTCCCATATCCTTCCGTAATACTTTTCTTCTTTTTAAACTTCTGAGATATCGAGGTGTTTTACAAACATTGTAATGAATTATGGAAAACAATATAATTATACCTGGTGTCGAACTGATTAAAGTAGGAATAAGTAAATAAGGTAAAAAATTGGAGTTGGCCCTATGTTTAGGTAATCAGCTGAGACATTAGGGAGCTTCTACCCCTTTCATTAGCGCTTAGACCAGAGAGATTATTTATGCAGAGGTTTAGAGCGTCACAATTAACGTCTTCCAGCTCGCCACTTTAGCCGCGCAAGATACGAATTACCCAATCTGTGCTCACTCATGTGCTGAGTTGGTGGGGACTGTAACATCGATAACCAGGAACCTGTAATTCCTAGGCTGGTGTTTCTACTGACTGAGCTAAACCAGCCCTCCTACTACACCAGAATAAGAATTCTTGAACCAAAAAAAACCTAACAACTGCACAAAAAAAATTAGATATAAATTGCCCACTTTGGCCCTATTCTTAGGCCTAGACGGATGCGGTCGGAGAGGCCCCCTACCGATCCCAATCAGCTGGTCACGTCAAAGCCTAGCACCTATTATTGATTTTCCTAACCTATTGCCCTTTATGGCAAACCCCTTTTATCAATATGGGTGCTAGAAGGCGGTTTGTGGCTCGGGTCAACATTGTCCTGTGAATGACGTTAAACTCTCATCTGATGGTGAGGTTACCCAGTTTTTGGATGGTTTGGGGGAATGTCGAGCACCCCTTTCATCACCATTGCTCCTTCGGTCCCACTCTGACCCGGCACAATAACAACATATGTGGATACAATTAGCGTTCCCATTTATGGTGGTTAATAGAAAATTTATTTGAACAAAAAAAGTTATTTATCCAAATTTAAGAATTGACTTATTTCAAAACCTTTTATCGACATTTAAATGACCCTCCACTTGAGCGGTTGATATTTGCTGTTAATAACAAAAAAAAAAAACCCAAACCAAGACCAAAAAAAAAAAAAGATATAAATACACAATGAATGTACATTTCTTAGCCTCTACGTATGAATAGACTGTTGATATCCATTAATATTTATTTACTATTTGTTAGCCATTACAGGTCTGTCGGTTAAAATCATTGGACATTGACAAATTTCAACCTTCATCCAGTTCAAATCGCAATTTCTCTTATATTTCTGGTCCCCAATTCTAAAAATATTTGTATTAGTTACTAGAAAGAAAAATAAAATAACTTCTCTTAAATATGGTAATTTTAATATGTTGTTTTTTATCTGATTGAATTATTTTTTTTTACAGACGAGGTTTAAAAATGATATTTTGCTTCGGAAACTGCCGAAACACATTTAAAGTATACATTTTTATTTTTAAAAAATTTCTTTTTAGACACTAAATTATGATGCATATTTTTGTTTTCAAAATATTAATATAGGCTTTAATTCTTTACCATCCAATTATTCTTGGAAAAAAATTTGTTTTACACTTAATTAGGGAGGACACTTTTTAACTACTAGCAGAACCTTGTATTTTTTTCTTTCTGACCCTTGAATGCGAAACCATAACAGACCAAAGGTTGACAGAGATTTCTTCACTCCTAAGATAAGCAAAAAAAAAAAACAAAAAAAAAAAAAAAAAAGCACATAATCAGTAATAGAAGACGTCTTCAGAATTTTATTTTCATATATTAATTTTGTAAAAATCCTTATATACGAATTGTATACCATAGGATTTTTGTCAAACTTTTAATTTGGAAAAAAACTTACATAAACACAAAGCTGCTGCAATGCAATGACAGCTTTTTTTTTTAAATAAAATCATATTAAAGAGTTATTTCTACACTTATTTTATGTAATACAACATAGCAGGTATTTAAAAGGATTTTTATAATGTTTAAATTATGTTATTTATATAAATTAATAACATAAAAAATTTGAGTGCAGAATCAGAAAGAACACTATAATTTTACATAAGAATGCCAAAGTTTTATCAAAATAAGTTTTTCCAAAAGAAAGACATGGTGTAAGAAAGAAATTACTGAATTTCTTGTTTGAATTGTGGGTCTGTGATTTTACATTTTTTTTTTTTTTTTTTTTTTTTTTTTTTAACAAAAATCATGTCCACCTTTTGTAACCCAAATTTTCGATGCTTTAAATTCTCATATTTTTTTAACACTGGGGGGATATTTGCATAATTTCAAACGGTTCTATGGACTCCATTTTACACAGCTCTATTAAAAACTAATGTGATAAATAACTATTAACCTCAAATAAAAAAAAAATCAACTGGAATGCTAACTGTTTATAACCGTATATATCCAAAAATAACTTTACCTCTTTTCTGGTATTATTAAGTACAACAAAATCCAGCATAAAAGACTTCGTACATGCTGTTTGTTTGCAATGGTCAAATATGTATATAATTTTAAACATTTTTTTATTCTTATTCATTAAACTCCTAAAATGATGTTATCAGCTAAAATACCTAATTTCTATTAATAGAATAACTAGTCACTTCAACACTATTGTATTTCTCACTGATATTTTTTCTGTTTATTTCAGTGGTTGGGTGTGTTTAGTTCATAATTTTATCATTTAAAGACAGAATAAAACTAAAAAACATTCCCCATGATGTAATGTTTAATTATAAACAATGTATTAGTTCAGGTTATTGGAAGGTTTGACATTTTAAACGGCAATACTAGCACCTACATGATAGAAGGCAGTGGCTGAGGGTGTTCATGTCCTGGTATATACATTAAATTCTAAGTGATGGTGAGACTATCCAGTTCTAGAGGTCTGAGGAATATCGTACACCCCTTTATCACCATTGCTCCCTGGTCTACTCTGACCCGTAGTTGTAGTACCTTTTAGGGTCCCATCCATGGGTTAATAGAAAAATGGGTTATTTCCAAGTTGAGTAACATGAGTGACCCTAAACTCTAACCCTAACCCTTGTTGGACTTGCAATTCAAAAAAAAAAAAATTAAAATTAACAGTTTTATTACAAAATATGTGGGTTCTGTTTTTTCTGGGTCACCCTGTAATATTATATTACTCAACTAGGGGGGGTTTAGGGTTAGTTTAATGGGCGAAAATAAATAATTTGGGTCTGTTTTTTTGGGGTCACCCTGTAATATTATATTACTTAACTAGGGGGGGGGGTTAGGGTTAGTTTATGGGAAAATAAATAATTTGGGTTCTGTTTTTTCTGGGTCACCCTGTAATATTATATTACTTAACTGGGGGGGGGTTAGGGTTAGTTTAATGTGAATAACTAATTTGGGTTCTGTTTTTTCTGGGTCACCCTGTAATATTATGTTACTCAACTAGGAAATAACCGAAAAATGTGTTTATAAAAAAAGTTGAGTATCAATTAAGAATGGATTTATTTCAAACTTTTTCAGCATTAAATGACCCACCGAGGTTGATATGCCATAACAAAAAAACAAAACTCACAACTAGTTGGTATCAAGTCCCAAGTCAAAGATGACATAAATCCAGTTTCAGCATTAAACAACATAAGTTAAAAGTGTGGTAAAAGGTAACCTGAATCCAGATTTAGTTAAAAGGGAATTGCAGAGTTGATGCAAGCCTGAAGATGGGATTGGCCAATAAGAATCCCTTCTCCCTTCAGGAGCAAGCAACGGTTCAAGTCCCAGTTTCTATGTTAGCTAGCATTCCCATTAGCTGTTTAACAGCTAATTCCTGATAGAATTTCTAATTTTCCACTTAAGCTGGGGTAATTTTTTTTTTTTTGTCTTATTTTTGTGTCTATTATTAAAAAAAAACAATTATTATATTATGTTTTTGATGTGTACAGATGGAATGATCAATTCAAGACAATGTTATTGGAAATTAACAAAGGATTTATTGAAAACACCGAGTAGAAATTGCTTCTAACTCACAGACGATCCTTACATAGACTGAGAGACGCTGTGCGTCTCAAGCATTCGAATATAAACAAAACAATGGGAAGCCACTCTATTTTAGTTCAAGTCTATTTAGTTTAGGTGACCCTAACATATATAAAAACATTTAAGCAAACCAGAAGGAAGAAAAAAAATTGTATTGAATTTTGGTGAGGTGATGCAATTTAAAATGGACCATCATATATATAAGCAAAGGCATTTGGAGAGAGTGTATGGGCTATTTTGGCAGAAAAGAATTTTAAATATTACAGTGCAATTTACTAGCATTGTAAATAAAAAGCCAATCATCAAAGGTTTGAGCTGTCCAACTTGAATAAAAAGAAATTATCTTAGAGATAGATATATATTCAAACTGTGTCTGTTTTTTTTATCCGTTTTCGATTTTGATTTTGTTCTCATGGGCTACAATTTTTTCAATAGCTGTGGCTAAGATCTACTTTTTCCTCTATTTTCAACCACAAAATGTAAAGTTTAAAGCAATACAGAGAATAAACTTGTAAATTTACAAATAAGTGAAAGTTGTTGGGTGGCCTAAACTTGGTATCAGCCACACAGCGAGGGAGTCTATCCTCTTTTCACTTGCGCTAGACCAGGGAGATTGTTGAGGTGGAACGCCACACTTATTTTAAGCTCCCTGATGATTTTACCACACAAAATGTAAAGTCTAAAAAAAATGTTAATGATATCCCATTAAACAAAGAAACAAACAAAAAAAAAAGATTTAAAGAAATTGAATATCCAACAAGAATAAATAAAAGAAAAAAACATCTTCAGCATAAAATAATCCAAAGGTAGACATGTTGTAAAACCGATCTAGAATTTTCACCAAGTGTTTCATTAAAGTCCAACTGGTGCAACCATATAGTAGCACTGACATGGCAACAGAAACAAACTAGATCAAATTACTTAAATTGATGGTATCATGTTTCTAAGTCATGCAAAGGAAAATATCACGGAATGATGATGTTTGATCTCAATCATAACCATAATTTAAATGTTTCGTTGCATTTTTTTAAGTGTACTGTTTTAAGAAAAAACATCTTCAGCATAAAATAATCCAAAGATTGACATGTGTAAAATCCAACCAACCAACCCTCTGTAGTTAAAAAAAAAAAAAAAAAAAAAAAAAAAAAAAAAAAAAAAAATCCCTGAAAAAGTTTTGTAGGTCATCAAATGTACTAAATTGAAAGATCACTACTTTGCTTATAAACAATGCTATCTTATCAATAAACAAAGGCATTTAGTACTGAAAGATTTTGCTAGTGATTACTTACCGACCTAGTTTCACTTATTTTACCTGACAGTTCATAAATTCAGTAAATTATTTAATATATACCGGGGGGATGGGGAGTACCTGTTGCATAGTGGCTAACGTGTTGGACTGTGACATTGTAGTATTATTTGGCTTATTCAGACTATTGTCCTCATCTTCATTGTTATCTGTACAATGTTTCAGCCAATGTGCCCTTGGACTTCTTCAGGTATTTCTTGTCAGACTCTGGAACTTTCTCTGACTTGGGGAACCTTCTTTTCGAATTCGGGGAACCTTCTTTTTGTAATCGGGAGCCATCACGGAAACTTGAACCTAACCCTTTATTCAGTCCATGGGGGTATCCTGTTCTCATTCTGCTAACCAAAAATTCCGAGAAATGTGACATCGTAGTAAGCAAGTTTGAACTATTAGGTTCATTTTCAGACTGATACTCTTGGGAAAAGTATGAACCCTCATCTCCCAGCTATTAGTTAAATAACACTACTGTTCTTCTTTTTTCATTAAATAACCCACGATGATGATATGCCATGTTAACTTTTTTCAAACTCCTAACAATAACCCACCGATGAATGCGCACCAAAAAAACCCTTGAGGTTTTGTCTTTGAATACCAGTTGTGCTTATGTTCAATTTTGACTAATACCCTTGGCCCTCTCGCCCCCCCCTCCAGATATGGGTTAAGAAATACTACTGTTTTCAAAAAGAAAGGCTTTGGCATTAAATAACCCAATAAGGTTGATATGCCATTAGACAAGAAAAAACAAAAACAAAAGAACATTCTCTGTTGCATAAGAGTTATATTTACATACACATTTCATACAATAAATATAACGGATTTTGATGGACAGAGATAACATAAAATAACTTTTAATTTAAAGTAAAGTCGTCGGGTGGCCTAAAGTCGGTATCAGCCAGACAGCGAGGAGTCTATCCCCATTTCACTAGCGCTAGACCAAGGAGATTGTTTTTTTTTTTTTTTTTTTTGCATCTGAGGTGGAGCGCCACACCTACCATCAGCTCCTTAATTACCGCACAGATCCCTGAGTTGGTGAGGGCCGGTACCAAACTAGGAACCTTTGCGTTTTTAACCGAACGCTCTACCGAATTAACTAATTCTACCCATATTTTAATAGACTTTTAATATACTGGAGTGTAATGGTTAGCGTGTTAGGCTGGCAGATCATTAGTAGTGAGTTCAATCCTCATTGGGGCTTGACATGAACAACTAATTGATTGGATGGGGCCTTATCTCTCTAGCAGAGGTGTAGTCAGCATATTCTACAGCCACAGCCAACAGAGCAGTCAGATAGCTGTGTGTATCTGTGTGATATGAGTTCTCTAATCCTTCTGCTGATAAAAATAATGAGGTTAAAAAAAAAAAGATTTTGTTATTTACATTTTCCAAGTGAGTATGTTCCACCCATTTTTAAAAATCACTATTTGAAGGTTTGCGTTTTATCTATTGATTAATCTTTACTCTGGCACTAATTTTAACCCTTTTTATCATATGTGCTAGAAGGCAGTGGCTGAGGATCTTAATATCTTGGATATGATATTAAACTATATCTGATGGTGAGGTTCCAGTTCTGGGGAATGTGGAGTACCCCTTCATTACCATTACTCCCGGTCCACTTTGACCCGGAGTGGTAGTACCTTTTTAGGGTCCCATCTATTGGTTATATAGAAAAATGTGTTTGTAAAAAAAAAAAAAAAAATTGAGTATCCATTAAGAATGAATTTATTTCAAAACTTTATTGGCATTAAATACCCTACTGAGGTTGATATAATGTAAAACAAAACAAACCAAACCATTTTCCAAGTTTACTATGTACTACCCATTTTTAAAAATCATTATTTGAGTGTTTGCTTTTTATTTATTGATTAATCTTTACATTGGCATTAATGGGGAAGGGGTAGTCCCATGTGGTATTGTGGCTATCATGCTCTGCGGTGACGTCGTGGAAAGTCCCCTGTGGTATTGTGGCTATCGCGCTCTGCGGTGACGTCGTGGAAAGTCCCCTGTGGTATCGTGGCTATCGTGCTCTGCGGTGACCTCGTGGAAAGTCCCCTGTGGTATCGTGGCTATCACACTCTGCGGTGACGTTGTAGAAAGCGAGTTTAAACTCCAGTTGAATTATTACGTTTACCTTCAGATTAATACCCTTAGGAAAGGTATGAAACCACCTCATTCCTCCAGCTATGAGTTAAATAGTACCACTGCTGTTCTCCAACAAGGGTAGCTTTGACATTAAATAACCCATGAATATTGATATGCCATTAAACAAAGAAACCAAACCTTCAATATAATTTAGTGGCATAGTGGCTAATGTGCTAGACTGACACAGTAGTGAGTTTAAACTTGAGTTGCAATCTTATGTTCACTTTCAGACTAATACCCTTGGGAAAGGGATGACCCCCCTCCCCCCACCAGCTATAGGTTAAACAGTACCATTATTATTCTTCTACAAAAATTGATTTGACATTAAATAACCCATGAAGGTTGTGCCAACCCTATTACCCTTATGGCAAACCTCAGTCCTTTTTATCATATATGCTAGAAGTGTGTGGCTGATGGTCTTAATGTTGTGGATATGACGTTAAACTATATCTGATGGTGAAGTTCCAGTTATGGAGCTCTGGGGAATATGGAGTACCCCTTCATCACCATTACTTCCGGATCCACTCTGACCTGGAGTGGTAGTACCCGTTAAGGTCTGTGGGTTAAATAGGAAAACACAAGTTTTAAAAAATGTGTTAAAAAAAAAAAAACATTGAATACCTATCAAGAATGAATAAAACCAAACGTCTTGGTCATAAAATGACCCAACAAGAGTTGACATGCCATAAAATCCAACCAACCCATAAAGATTAATATGCCATTAAACAAAAAACCAAAATGAACTAATGGGGAGATAACTCATTTATCTTTGCTTAATATATCATTTGTGGAATGCAGGAGCTAAATTCTTGGTGTTCAAAGTGGGAATTTCTCAATTTAAAAATACAATAAAACAAATCTATTTTTTAAATTTATGGTTTACAATAAAAAAAAAAATTGACTATACATAGTCTTATTATTTTTGTCATTTCACACACTGCAGTTATGAGCCCTGTTGGCTGGGGCTTTAGAATACACCGACTGCACCTCTGCAGAGGCTAAGGGTCTTCATGTGTTAAACTCTATTTGATGGTAAGGTTCCAGTTCTGGAGCTATGGGGAATGTGGAACATCCCTTTATCACCATTGCTCCCAGGTCCACTCTGACCCGGAGTGGTAGTACCTGTTAGGGTCCCATCTGTGGGTTAAATAGAAAAATGTGTTTATAAAAAAAATGAGTATCCATTAAGAATGATGAACTTATTTCAAAACTATCGGCATTAAATGACCCACTGAGGTTGATATGCCGTAAACCAAACTACGGCCTGCGGGCCGAATCCAGCCTTCAAAAGTATTTTATCAGGCCCGCCGACGGTACTTGAATTTGTTTGTTAAAATGTACTGAATACGAGACCTTCTGATACCATTTAAATTTAAACATGTTAAGCTTACTAAATCCTCGTGGACTCGACTAAGGAATCAACCCATTGAACGAAATTGACTGATAAACATTTGAAAGCATTTCTCTTGATTGGATGTAGCAATTCCAAACCAAACATTGACAATATCTTGAAAGGCAAACTTTAGTTTCACAAATCTCACCAAACCTTTCTGCTAATGTTGCATTCTTTGATAATGTTTTGAAAATAAATATGTTGGTTAAATTTATTTTTGTGCATCTTAAAACATTCATCCATGAATATAAAATGGAAAGATAAATTTTGTTATACATCTTTTTCTCAGAGCTTTCGTTCTGGCTAGCAAGTATTGAACAATAATAATGTGGCCTGTACTCGTTATTTTTCAGTTGTCTGGCCCACAGTGAAAAAAAGTTTGATCCCTGGTTTACAATAACAAAACAAAAAAAAAAAAGAAATTTACATAGTCGTATCATTTCACACACTGCAATTAACATAGTTTTGAAATAGTAAGAGGAAACCATTTTATGAGTTAGTACTGTTTATATTAGATTTTTTTTTTATTATACTGGATATTTGCAGGCTTAGCTTCAGGGGTAGAAGAAAAGACTAGAGATCCACAACAATGAGATTTTGTTAATAGTATCCTTTTAATTAATTCCTCTTACCTATATATTTTTAGTAATGTATATGTATCTACATGTAATATATTTATTATATTTTTTGTTGGCCTTTATTATTGTATTATTATTATTATTATTATTAGTGAAATAGATCACTAATTAGGACTGAGCCTTATTATAGTAGACACAAGACTTTCTTTTTCTATCCAGCTCACATTTTATTTTGATAAGATCCCAGATCAACAACCTACGTTCAAGAATTTGGTTAGATGATCAGAACGCGGCCATTATGGTCCATCCTGCTCAAAACTTAGCCAAAAACTGATTTTCTCTGGCTAACTTCCCACATTCACACTGGCGAACTGGAAGAGTAAGTCAATTCAGGGTTACACCACATGTCGCTCACATTCGCTGTATTTTTCCACTAACTGTTATTTTAAAATATATGCTATACTTATAGTGCATAATTGATAGGTTACCCATTAATTATGTAACATATCTCCGCCTTCAGATTTGGGTTAAATTTGGGTTAAACGATCAATCAGCTGGTCATGTCAAGCCGTAGCACCTATATGATTTTTCTGACCTGATTGCTCTTATGGTAAAATCTTAAATCTTTTTATGTATGTGCTAGAAGGCAGTGTCTGAAGGTCTTGGTGTCCTGGATATGACACTAAACTGCATCTAGTGGTGAATTTCCAATTTCTGGGGCTCTGAGGAGTGTTGAGTACCCCTTTCAATGCCAGTACTCCCGGATCCACTTTGACCTGGAGTAATAATACCAGTTATGGTCCCATCTATGGCTTAAGTAGATCAAAAAATGACTTTAAAAAAAATGAACACCTAAATGAATAAAACAAAAATGTCTTTGGAATAAACTAACTCCAGGATTGTCATGCTGTAGAATAGGGTTGGTCAATTTTTTCACTTTTAAAAAATATCAAATTGTCGATCTATGCGAAGGTTGTGTGTTAGTATACTGAATACCAAAAATTTTATTTGCCCCCATTGTTTGAGGAAATAGCATCAAAGATCATTTACTAAAATGCACTAAAAATCCTTGTTTTATAAAGGCTGAAATTTTGTGAAAACGAGAATTTTTAGTGCATTTTAGTAGACGATCTTTGATGCTATTTCCTCAAACAATGGTGCAAGTAAAAGATCTAATTTTTGGTATCAGTATTTGGTATACTAATAAAACTTTCACAGATGAACAATTTGATATTTTTTAAAAGTGAAAAATCAGCCTATCCTACTGTTGAATCGAACTACCCTTTTTAGTAGGTTCATCATTGCTTAATTCTGAAACTAGAGCTTTAAGCTTGACTAGACAATTTAGACTGTAAATAAGTCTCTAATTTGCTAATTTTATCCTAAGTTTGGCACAAGACCAGAAGTATTGGGCACCCACTAAGAATAAAACTCCTTAACAATGATCTGTTATCCAAGCTCATTAATCATTACATCATACCTTTTAATCAAAGGATTTGGCACAAGTGTATGACACCCAGTGTGGTTCAAATTCACTACAGCTCAGTGCACTAACCATTACCCCATGAGAAAATGTCTATAGCATTGGCACTCTTGGAATTGGACATTTTTCATTTTTGCAAAAAAAATTTATTCATGTAATAATTATTAATAAGAAAAAAAAACTTCACAAATGTCATTCCATTTTTTTTTTTTTTTTTTTTTTTTTCTCTCTAAATATTGCTCTGTATATAATCTAATTTATTATCATACATTGAGCTCTCTTTAGGGATTTATAAAAATCCTTGTATGAGTATATGTTTGCCCTACAAGAGCCTACAGTATTTATACAGTGAGATTTTGAAGATCCCAAATAGAATCATCCCTTACAACCAGTCATTTGGATTACCTTGGATGAATAAAAAAAAAAAAAAATTAAAAAATAATATTTAAAAAAAATTTTTTATTCATTCATTTATTTTTTAAATACTTGTCTCGGGTTTGTGAAAGGATGAGAAGGTTTTGTTAAGAAACAAAAAAAAACGAAGCAAAAGAAAAAGCAAGTCCTTGTTCACATGATTTTCTATTTTTCTTATTTTTCTTTTCCCCTCACATGTGATTTTTTTTTTTTTTTTTAGACAAAAGGTAGTTACTGTACTGTTAACCGGCGTCTGAATAAATTCAGTACAATTACTTTGCTGGCCGATTGTAAAGTCCACTAGAATAAAAAACGTTTTCTTATTTTTTTTCTCTCTTTTTTTTTCATTCTCTTTTTTTTTTTTATATATATATATATATATATATATATATATATATATATTTTTTTTTTTTTTTTTTTTACATCAATTATTATTCATATTCAAAATTATGCAAAGTATTTGAGTAATGGAGCTTCAACAGACATTTATACAAATCCCTATTGTGTGATTCATTTTCTAGTAGAAACCCTACACGGTGGAAAGTATTACATTTTATGTCTCTTACTATACTAGTGAATTCCTGGCTTTGTTTCACTCATAATTTACTTTGTAATTACTTTAATAATGTTGCTTTAGACTTGTCCTCCACAGAACACGATGTCTAATATACACATAGGAAAAGGCATGCACTGCTATAGACAGATAATCGATCATAGAGAAATCTGATCTCTCTGATAAGATAAAGTGAGAATTCTTTCAAGGTATGGCCATATCGCCTACATGATTGTCCTGACCCTATTACCTTCAACCCTTTTTTATCTTATATGTGCTAGAAGAGGGCACCTCATGTGGTGTAATAGTTAGCAAGTTAGTTGCTTTCAATGTTGGGTTCAAAGTTATAATAGCAATTATAATTGGTTGAACAAACAACTACGACCAAACAGAAATATGTAATAAATAAGATTCGATTTTATGTTAAAATTTTAGTATGAAAAAACTATACTACGAATTCTAGGCTGACTGAAGCAAAATATTTGTTTTTTTTTTAACTCGCTGTAAAAAATAATTCAATTGATAAAAACTCTATCAAATTACATATTTAGAGAGATTATTTCATTCTCTTTCTATAGATATCTTAAAGAAGATTGAACTGTAAATAGGCGAGAAAAAAGAATTTGTTTTTTTTCTTCTTAAAATCTAGACTGAAAAAAAAAAATAATTCAGTGATAAAAACGCTTAAAACGATAAAAACGCTTGTGTGTTACATACACAAAAGGACTTTAATACAAGCACATGGAGAAGCATTTAAGACAAGAAATATGCATATACAAGATACATGAGAAAAGTTACATAACAGATATGCACATACATGGAAAAGGGATAAGATACAATAAGAACGTATACAATGGTTATCTAAATGTACATACAAAAGATAGGGATAGTTATGGAGAGTCCATGGGTTAAAGTAACTTACTAGTGTTGTGTTGGGAGCTGAAGTCCCCACACAAGAAGGGTGTAGACATAAATGTTTAACCAATGTGTGTGAGGTCCCGGAGAAGAAAGAGGATTCGAATCTGGCGCTTAAATAGCAAAAACACCTGGAGGTGAAAAATGGGAACCCAGAGGGAAGTTAACTCTTCCAGGCAAAGGGAAGACAACCCAACAGGTATATAATAGTGGAGAGAGTTCTTTTGGGAGTATAATAGAGAGAGAGTGAGTTATAGATTAGAGATGATAGTTCTTATACTCTTCTAGTTCTGCTTACTGTTTCTATTTCGTCTATCATTTTCTCTGGGCTGACTTCTATTTAAGGGCTGGTCATCTTCATTGTTCTGTTGATACTTCTTTGGTCTGGACAGGACATTGCTTTTAATATTCAATTAACAAACACAACAACTTGTTTGTTTCTTGGTCAAGTTTTATTTCTTAGCTCATGATTCTGCTCTGTGAGTATAGTGAGATGGCCAATGGCGTGTTATCTCATTTACATATGTGCATTACAGCAGGATATATATAGAGACAGTCTAGAGGACATGGGAGATATTAGATATGAGAAGCTAACACATAGAGCTAAGATACGCTTGGAGAATTACTACTATTACTACAACAAGGAATACAAAACTACACATCACAATGGTGAGGAGACAGACTCGTCAGAGCCGACAATTGCGCCTGCACTCCTTGAAAGCTGGGTCAAATCTGTTAAACTATCTTATTCTCCTGCCTCTGTAATGGGGCGTTTTTAAGGGGTCAAAGTTTATTAACTGCTAACTGATGGATACTTTTTAATGGACTCCATGATTTTAAATTAATGGCGCTCATTCAAATTTCTAGCTACAGATACATTCACAATTCATGACTGCCCATAAATTGTAACACATTCAGCTCTGTGTAGATTCTAGATTATGTACGGAAGTCCGTCTAGGGATGGATGGTAAGACAGTCATGGGTATCCATGCTGTCAGTGCAACCTGATGATGTTTCCTTAGTAGCCATGTGGTTTTGTATAATAAAAGGTTTTATATATATATATATATATATATATATATATATATATATATATATAATTTTTAGAAAAAAAATGTTATTTTCTAAAAATTTTCTATTCATACGGTCAGATTCACTTATATATACTTGTTCCTTAATATTCTGACTGTTATCATCTTGCAACACCCTCTTGTTAAAAATGACACTGTCCAAAACGCTATGCAAAAATGTAAATCCTGATTATTTCTTATGATGTTGTCACCTCAGCTAAATAATTGACTATTTTGCTTTTATTATGAAGAAAGAAAGAGAAGAGAAAGGACTTGCTATACAGAAAAATATAATATGAAAGAAAGTTGGGTGAGCGCGTGGAAGCAATAATGCTAATATCTGTTTCAATCGAACGTAATAAAAAGAAGGAAAGAAACAGTGAGAGATAATTAGATCAAGAATATTATACTTTTTCATATTGAACTATTTTGTAATAGCTCTTAACTAAACATATCAAATGTAATAATTAAATTATCATACTGTGGTATATCCACAGGTCCTGCTAGTTATTACTATTAGTAGTAGTAGTAGTAATCTATTAATAATGGAGATTGTCTGTAACAAAAACTACGTCATAGCCGTATGTCACAGCTTACGTCACAATATTCTTATGCTATATACACCCAACATTTGAGTGAGCAATTTTTTTAATTGTTTTTTTTACTCTTTTTTTTTTTTTTTTTTTTTTTTTTTTTTACAGTAACAAAAAGTTAACTAATAAATAAATAAATACCTACGATTTTGTGTAAAATTGATGTGGAAAATATTCAAAATAATTGTTTGATTATTACATGCACGCAACATTTTATTTGAGAGACAGGGCTCAGTTTTCATTTCAAATTGTTTTTTTTTTTTTTTTTTTTTAAATTTTTTTTTAATCCTTTGATAAATATGAGGATTTGTCTTACTTATGATACAAACCCTCTGACATTGAATTTTTGACTCCCACCCTCTCAGGCAATGTCTCTCAAAAATTAATTTTTACGACGCCCTGAGGGTGTTTTCTGTTGCTCGTATTATTAATTGCTGTTGATGTTAATGCTCTTCTGCGATATATCTAATTGAACATTTACCTACAGTTGACACTATTGTCTCTTAATTATTATAATCGGGTGGCAAACTTCTTCGGTCTGACACATTTCCTGTTTGTTATACCCTAAATTATTTCTCCTTTCACTTGTGTCGTAACTATATCCTGGTCAAGAGACTGGTCAGATTTGACTCGTACAAAAAAAAAAAGGGCTATTTTAAGGTCTAGTCATTTCTTTACAATCTAAAGCCTGGTTGAATTTTTTTTTATTGACTTTTGAATATCTTATTATAATAGAGATTATGTGGTTTTCTGTCTTACTGAAACTACACCACAACCAATGCCACAATTCTTTTAGTTATTTACATTATATTCTCAGTGGTTATTAAATAATCATTATTTAACCTTAATTAGCATCTTATTAATAACAATGTCTCTGGCTGAGATAGATTTGCCTCAAAACATATTATTGATATGTTTAAAATCCTTCGATTTGTGTTATATTATTAAGTAATAAATGTTTACATAATTTATGGTGTAACTAATTTGCATACCAGTTTTAACAAAATAAATAATTACTTGGTTTTATTAATGTCTAATATTATTGTTTTATTCTCAAATGTATTAAAAATACTGAAGACGGTATACCTCCTATCACCAATGTCACAATTCCCTTAGTTATTTATATTATATTCTCAATAGTTATTAAATAATCATTATTTAATCTTAATTAGCATCTTATTTATTAACAGTGTCTCTATTAAGGTCTGGGATTCAGAATATTATCAAAGTATTATATGAGAGCATAGAGAAGGTATTGTCAGTTACTGACAGGTTGATAACTAAATGGAAATTCTTCTAAATTGTAGCTGTGCTTGTACTACTGTATGGTTGCATGACTTGACTAACAGAAAACCTAGAGAAAAAGGTCGATTGGAACTACACAAAAATTCTGTATGCTCTTTTGAACAAATCCTGAAAGCAGCAGCCTAAAAAATAACAGTTGTACAGTCACTTACCTCCTATCACCAATGTCACAATTCCTTAGTTATTTATATTATATTCAATAGTTATTAAATATCATTATTATTATATTCTTAATTTAACATCTCTCTAAAGGTCTGGCTGATGTTATTCAACTATTATTAATGTATTTAAAATACAGCAATGTGTATTATATATCATTAAGAAATAAATGTTTACATAGTATATGGTGTGAATAATTTGCATACCAGTTTTAACAAAACCGTGTTTAATAAATAATTACTTTGTATTATTGATTCCTAATATTATTGTTTTATTCTCAAACGTATTAAAATCAATCCTGTGTACAATTTTATATTGAAATCAATTAGAATAAAGTAAAAATAAGTGTAATATTGTTTTGTGTTCATATTTAATTTAGTCTTTCTAATTTATTAATAATATAGATTGTCTATATTTCTGTCTGTAACAAAAACTACGTCATAGCATTCTTATGCTATATACACCCAAAATTTGGGTAAGCAATTTTAAAAATTGTTTTTTACTCTCGTCTTTTTTTTTTTTTTTCTTAACAGTAACTAAAAAGTTTACAAATAAATAAATACCTACGATTTTGTGTAAAATTGATGTAGAAAATATTCAAAATAATTCTTTGATTATTACATGCACGCAACGTTTTATTTGAGATGGACGGGGCTCAGTTTTCATTTCAGATTGTTTTATTTTTTTTTACTCCTTTAATAAATATGAGGATTTTGCTTACTTATGATACAAACCCTATGACATTGAATTTTTAACTCCCACCCTCTAAGGCAATGTCTTTCAAAAATTAATTTTTATGATGCCCGGAGGGTGTTTTCTGTTGCTAGTCAATATAATATACAATTAAATTAAAACTTGTGCCAGGGGGCACCTTTTTTTGCTAGTCTCTACAATTTTTAAAAAGTTCTAAGATTATTAGTATTGGACTAGCAGGACCTGTGGATATACCACAGTATGATAATTTAATTATTACAACATTTTACATGTTTACATATTGGACTATTTTGCAATAGCTCCTTTGTAAAAAGTATAATAATAATCTTGATTTTTTTTTTTTTTTTTTTTTTTTTTCTTTCTGTCTTTTCATCTCTTTCATTATGTTTGATTGAAACGGATTAATGTTATCAATTCTACAGCTTCAGCTGACAGGGCTTTAGTCATGTTGAGTGCCCATCTTCTGTATCTAATTGAAATCCTAAATATATTTTAACTGTATATTTGTAAATCTTTTTTCTTTCATTTTCAGGTCTCCTCTGAAGTAAAAGACCAAAAAAGATAGAAAAAGAAAAGAAAAAGGATTTGTCTGTTAAGGTTTCTGTGACTCAACTTGAAGCACAATGCCTCCACTTGGGGAGTCCAGCTCCCTTCAGGCAGTTGTTATGGGTTATGTAGAAGCCAACACTGTTATGATGTTCAGTAAAACAACATGTCCATTTTGTAAGAAGGTCAGTATCTTTAATTTCATGTCTAAATCAAAAATATTCTAATTGTGTAATGTCTTCGAATTTGCATGTGATGAAACCCTACATATGTTGAACTAAGAATATTTTTCCTCTAATTTTTGCATCATCTTTAATTTTTTAAACTGAAAAAAGAAAATTTTTTTGGTTTTTTAAAAAAAATTATTGAATTTTTGAAATTAAAAAAAATTACTCTAGAAAAAACTGCTAGAGTAATTTATAAAAGAATTTAAATTCAATAATTTTTGTTTAATTTTCAAATTTAATAATTTTTTAAAGATTTTAAATTTAATCAATTTTTAAAGATTTGATGCTTTAAAAAAAATTCTAAATTTGATAATTTAAAAAAAAAATCTATGTAAATTAAATCATTAAAATGATTTAGAAAAAAATTTAATTTAATTTAAAAAAAAAAATTTAGATGTAAAATTTTTTAAATTTTCTAATTTACTATTTTTTTGAAAATTAAATTAAGAAAAATTTTTTTCAAATCCAAAAATTCCAAAACGAGAAAAATGATTTCACAGATTTTTTTTCTGCCAAAAAAGACCAGATTTGGTATTGTGTGGCCCACAAGGGTTAATACGCTATTAAACAAAACCAATCCACCAACCATCCTAAAATCTAATCTTTTATTTTAATTTTGTTATATCAATTTGTTTTTCAGATTAAAAACTTGTTTGAATCTCTACAAATCAAATACCATGTTGTAGAACTTGATCAAATAGGTAAGATTTTAATTTCAAATTATATTCTATTTCAATAGTAATATCTATCTATCTCAGTCTGTTAATATCTATCAGAACCCCCCCCCCAAAAAAAAAAAAAAAACAAAAAAAACGGTGAACAAGCTGACTTACTTCCAGCAAATGCATCTGTTTGGCTTCTCAGGTTTTGGTTGAACCTAACTAACAAAATATAGCTGCCATTGATGGGTAGCTTTATAGGGTGTGGTCTCGTTCTGTCTCATTTGTGTTGTGAGTGTGGGGGCACTAATGCAAATTATGCCCACGAGAACAGCAGGATAAAAGGAACTCATTGGTGATTTGAGCAGTGGCAATTTCCGTATGAAGGAAGACTACTGTGAGATTGTTGCAGGCAGAAAGACTGTTGCAAGAAAGAGATTACTGTGGTTGATTACAAAGACTCCAGTCCAAACCAAAAAGATAAATTTATTTTTAGATGCTGAAGTCAAAAAACCTTCACCAAGAAATAATGAATTTTTATCTATCTAAGGTTAAAGAAACTTGATTTTTATATTGTCACTTGCAAATGAATAAATACTGTTCTTTAACTCTGTTGATCCGATTTTGAATTTTTACAAAATTGAATGTTTCCACAAGCAGTTCCATTCAAATACTTAGAGGGAGATTAAAAAAATTAGGTTAAATTGAACTCAACGGACCTAAATTCCACCATCGTATGTCACCCCGCTGAAAGAAAAAAAACAAAAATCAGGGAATTAACCGAATTTAATGGAATTTTCAGTGTTCATATGTTAATGAATAAAAGATATAATGCACCAGTTATTTTGTTCACTTTGAACCACGTATCTTTGAGAATCTGTGTTACGGCTCAAAGATACATGGTTCAAAGTTAACTGACCTGAAAAATGTAAAAGTTTTTAAATAAAATAACTGGTGCATTATATCTTTTAGAGCAAATCTAAAATCCCATATACAGATCTGAAACCAACCATAAACAAATTTATATTAGACAAATGGCAGAAATCATGGGACAATCTGACTCAAAACAAGCTCCATGAAATACAGGAAGTTATTGGAGAGTGGCCGATAGCCCACAGAAGTATTAGAAGAGAAGAAGTAATACTCGCCAGATTGCGTATTGGGCACACCCACATTACCCATTCGTACCTGTTAAAAGGGGAGGGTGCTCCAGTGTGCCCAACATGCAAAGTACAACTTACAACCAAGCATATCCTTCTAAATTGTAACAGACTTAAACATATCCGCGCAAATTTACTATCAAGCTAGAAACCTGAAAGACATCTTCAAGAATACAAAACCCTGAAAACATTTTAAATTTTATTAAAAAAAAGCAACCTTTTCAACAAAAATATAACAGAACATAACCAATTATCTCCATAGAACCACTACCTTTAAAGTCTGAAATCCAAAATAACCTTTTTGGCATTAAATGACCCACAGGGTTGAAATGCCGTTAAACAAAACTCAAACTCAAACTCAATTAATTAATATATCAACACTGAAAATTTCATTAAATTCGGTTAATTCCCTGATTTTTTTTTTTTTTTTTTTTTTTTTTCTTTCTTTTGGCGGGGTGACATGGGTGGAATTTAGGTCTGTTGAGTTCGATTTGACAAAAAATTATCTACACTCTTGTTTTATGGAAGCTGAGCTCATTGTGGATGATTTGACGATAACTCACCAGTTTGCCATTACCATCTCTTGAGCTTGCTGAATCTTCTCATCAGTGGTGATGGTTGTTGGGCCTCCTGCTCTCTCTTCATGAGTCATATTGTACTAAAAGCCTCCAGTGAATTTCAGCCCCTGACACCCCTTCCAACCAGAGAAATCTGGTCACTTCTAGTGGAGTGGTCATGTTTACACTGTAAAGACAGCAAGCAAAATGGCGCTCAAACATTGATCACATGACCACAACAGTGCCAACTATAAGCACGCATGCGCAGAGCACAGTGTGACATTAATAAAGATGTTATGGCAAAATTGCTGATAATTTTTTACTCTCTCGTATATTTTTTAAAAATCTTCTTTATTTTAATAAAATATTTTTTTCATTAATGGAGTGTGTTGCATAGCCTCTTTATTATTACTTTTATTATTTTCTTTCTTGGGTATCTCTGCTATCCGGACGCCCTGTCAGCTGGGGCGTTAGAATGCACCGACTGCACCTCTGCAGAGAGGTAAGACTGCCCCCAATGGGGCCACCTGTTGGCTGTGGGTGGTGACCTGTGATGCTTAATGATAGAGCCCATGTGGATGAGCAGTTCATGACTTGCAATACTCCACTTTGGGCTAGAGGGGCGGTCGGAGAGGCCCCCTCCGATCAATCGGCTGGTCACGTCAAGCCCTAGCACCTATATGATTTTCCCAACCCTATTGCCCTTATGGCAAGCTCCAACCCCTTTTTATCATATGGGTGCTAGAAGGTGGTGACTGAGAGTCTACATGTCCTGGGAATGACGTTAAACTCTATCTGATGGTGAGGTTCTAGTTTTGGAGGTTTGGGGAATGTGGAGCACCCCTTCATCATCATTGCTCCCTGGTCCACTCTGACCCAGGTGGTAGTACCTGTTAGTCCTATCTATGGGTTAAATAGAAAAACATGAGTTTATAAACAAAATTGTATTATGCATTAAGAATTGATTTATTTGTCAGCATTAAATGACCCACTGAGGTTGATATGCTGTAAAACAAACCAAACCAATCTGCTATCCGGGCTGAACTCTCTCTATGGTTTTTTTGTCTTCTGGACCATCTTGTGGTTGGCAGAGGAGGTGTTCCTGGAGTAGTTGTGCATATTTGTGTCAACCTTTTAGTTCTTATTCATGAATACAAAGACATTTTAAATTTGATGTCTTTTATTTTCCCAGACCCAACATTCTAACGCGCAGGAAGAACTCTGAAAAAGACGCATTCATCTCTGCCTCGGTCAATTACCTAAATTTGACTCCAAACTACTCTTAGCTTTTTCCCACAGAATGAGAAGATTTCCCCTGTGGATTGAATAAAGGGTTAGGTTTGAAGTTTTATGAAAGTTTCAGAGTTTGAGAGGGGGTTTCCCCGAGTCTGACAAGAAATACCTGAAGAAGGCCGGAGGGTAAATTTACCGAAATGTTCTGTAGATAACAATGAAGATGAGGACAATAGTCTGAATAATACAATGGAAATGTTGTTTTTACTCTTTGCTTGAATTTTGTATTTCTTATTTTTCTTTCAGAAAATGGTGCTGAAATGCAATCCACATTAAAAGATATAACAGGTCAAAGAACAGTCCCAAATGTATTTATAAACCAGAAACATATAGGTAAGTAAATCTGAGTTTAAAACTTAAAATTTTATGTTAATAGGATTTCCTATATATATTTACCAACCCCTCCGCACGAGCAGGATGTGACACAAGGTCAATTTCTTAAGCGGAATTCAACAGGTTTGAATTCAGTTTTCCTTCTCCTAGACCGGTTACCTAACCAAGGTTAAAGAGCCCAATCTGCCCTACTATTTGCCTATAGCTGGAGGGAGAGTAGAATTCATACCTTTCCCAAGGGTATTAGCGCTAATAGGATTTCCTATAAGAAGCTGTCATGGTTTCACAAGTGGCTTAATTTTGCACTGAAAATAATGTTCAATTAAATTAATAAAATAATATTCCTTACTTTAAAGATTGAAAAGTATAAAGTAACCTTTTTATAATGGAATAAAGTAAAGTCGTCGGGGGGCCTAAAGTCGGTATCAGCCAGTCAGCGAGGGAGTCTATCCCCTTTTCAATAGCGCTAGACCAAGGAGATTGTTTTGGCGTCTGAGGTGGAGCGCCACACCTACCATCAGCTCCTTACTTTACCGCACAGACCCTATGCTACTCGTACGCTGAGTTGGGAAGGACCGGTATCGAACTAGGAACCTTGTGGTTTCTAGCCTAATGCTCTACCGACTGAGCTATCCTGGCCCCTTGTTTCTTTTTAAATGAAAGTGTGTAACAGCAAAATTTACTTGTATAATAAATTCTAGATTTAGTAAACTTGAAAATGAATACATAATAAAAAACAGATGACTAATTTGAAAGGTCAATTTCTAATTGATTTAAGATTGTGTGTATGTATGTATGTATGTATGTATGTATTAGTAAAGTAATTTACTAAATCTGCTCTACAAACGTATTGAGCACTCTTATATTCTTTATAACCCTGAATCATTTAGTTTATTATTTTATCGAAGTTGCGACTAACTTGATATTTTATATTCCTCAATGAACCACCCACTTTTCGTGTGTGTATATATATTATATATAAACACACACGCATACATGAAAAGTCGGTGACTTTATCTGGAATGAAAAAGAAAAAAAATAGAGGGAAAAAATAAATTCGACTTGTTGAAGAGAGGGGGGTGAGGTCAAAAATGTCGTCGCTGTCACAAAATCTATAGCACAAAAATCCGTCGTTGTCGTAAAATCACCAACTCAAATATCTTCAGTAGCTGAAAAATTGCAACTGCTGCTGTCATCACCCCACTTCTATTTATACAAGATTTTCCTTCAACATCCGGGTGTCTGCACCCCGTGCACGAGATTCTCGAGCCAAACCTGACCGCCCGAATCATCATAGCCATCATCCAGGCACCTGGCGCTTACATCCGGACTGCAGCTTCTTGACTTCGGTGACAATGTTTGTATTTCTGAAGGAAGCGGGTTCGATTCTACAGTCCGAACATGTCAGGCAGAAGCCTAGGGGCGCGCCCGCGGTCTTCCGGAGAATACCGGGCAGGCCTTGACGTCGCACCACTTGCGACCTCTGTGTTCTCTGTCAACATTTAGCATATAAATAACCTCAGTTGGCTTGGTCGGTTATAGAAGAAGAAGAAGAAGAAGAAGAAGAAGAAGAAGAAGAGAAGAAGAAGGGAAAAGTGGGTAGGTGTGGGTGGTCCGGTTAGAAGAAGAAGAAGAAGAAGAAAGAAGAAGAAGGGAAAATAGTAGAGTAGTGTTGTGTGGGTCGGTTAGAAAAAAGAAGAAGAAGAAGAACGAAAAGAGAAGAAGAAGAAGGAAGAAGAAGGGAAGTAGAGGTAAGTGTGTTGGGTCGGTTAGAAGAAGAAGAAGAAGAAGAAGAAGAGAATGAAGAAAAGAAGGGAGCTATGAGGTAGTTTGTTTTTGGTGGGGTCGGTTAGAAGAAGATCAGAAGAAGAAAGAAGTGAAAAGAAGAAGAAGGGAAGTAGATAGTGCTGTGGGGGTCGGTTAGAAGAAGAAAGAAGAAGAAGAAGAAAGAAGAAGATAGAGAAGAGAAGGCGCTAGTAGACTCGTTAGTGTTGTGTGGGCTCGGTTAGAGAAGAAGAGAAGAAGAAGAAGGAAGAAGAAGGGAAAGTGTGTTGTTGTGGGTCGGATTTAGAAGGAAGAAGAAGAAGAAAAAAAAGGAGAACAGGTCTCTGTCACACTTTAGCTCATTAAATAACCTGTATAATAAGTGTTGACATTGCTTAGAGAACCATACCAACCAAACCTACATATACTTTATCATTAAATCTTGCTGTCTTCAGACTCTCATGCCTTATGACGAATTTACCCTTAAACTATGGCACACTTAATTACACAAATTTTGCATTTTGCCTCTTTTTAACATTATTGTAAACATGTATATTTATATTCAGCTAGCAAATTATTACCTATGACATAAACCATTGTTAGCTTGTATATTTTTAGTCTTATTCTACCTTTCACCACAATAATGTAATANCCACTTTGTAACCCCCAAATTTCGATTGCTTTAAATTTCTCATAATTTTAACCACTGGGGATATTTTTTCATTATTTTCAAACGGTTCTTGAACTTCCATTTACACAGCTCTATATTAACTAATGTGATAAATAACTATAACCTCAAAATAAAAAAAATCAAACTCGGAATGCTACTGGTTTATAATGTATATTATCCAAAATAACTTTACCCTACTTTCTGTTATTAAGGTACAAAATCCAGGCATAAAAGACTTCGTACATGCTTGTTTTGTTGCAATGGTCAAATATGTATATAATTTTAACATTTTTATTCTTATTCAGCTGAAACTCCTAAAATGATGTTACAGCTAAAATACCTAATTTCATTAATAGAATAACTTAGTCACTTCAAACACTATTGTATTTCTCCACTGATATTTTTTTCTGTTTATTTCAGTGGCTGTGGTGTGTTTAGTCATAATTTTTTATCAATAGAACAGAATTTAAACTAAAAACATTCCCAAGATGTAATGCTTTAATATAACACAGTATTGAGTTCAGGTATTGGAAGGTTTGACATTTTTAAACGGCAATACTAGCACCTAATGATAGAAGGCAGTGGCTGAGGTGTTCCATGTCACTGCGGTATGATATAAATCTAAGCTTGGATGGTGAGACTCCCAGTTCTAGAGGTCGAAGAATATGGTACACCCCTTTATCAACCATTTGCTCCTGCGTCTTACTCTGACCCGTAGTTGTAGTACCTTTAGGCGTCCCATACCATGCGGTTAATAGAAAAATGGCGTTATTTCCTAGTTGCAGATAACATGCAGCTGGACCCTAACTCTAACCCTAACCCTTGTTGCGACTTGACAATCAAAAAAAAAAAAAAAATTTAAAATAACAGTTTTATTACAAAATATGTGGGTTCTGCTTTTTTTCTGGGTCACCCTGTAATATTATGAATTACCTCAACTAGCGGGGGGTTAGCGTAGTTTAATGGCGGGAAAAATTAAATAATTTGGGTTCGTTTTTTTGTGCGGTCACCCTGTAATATTATATTACTCAAACTAGGGGGGGGGCTTAGTGTTAGTTTATATGTGAAAATAAACTAATTTGGTTCGTTTTTTCTGGCGTCACCCCTGTAATATTTATGTTACTCAACTAGGAAATATAACCGAAAAATGTGTTTATAAAAAAAAGTTGAGTATCAAATTACAGATGGATTTTATTTTCAAACTTTGTTCAGCATTTAAATGACCCACCGAGGTTGATATGCCATAACAAAAAAAACAAAAAACTTCCCCACAAAAAATTTAAAGTTGTATTTCAAGTCCCAAGCTCAAAGATTTACATAAATCCAGTTTTCAGCATTAAACAAACATAAGTTTAAAATGTGGTAAGGTAACCTGAATCAGCATTTAGTTAAAAGGGATTGCAGAGTTGATGCAGCCTGAAGGAGGGGATTGGCCCAATAAAGAATCCCTTCTTCCCTTCAGAGCAAGCAACGCGTTCAAATCCCAAGTTTCAATGTTAGCTTAGCATTCCATTTAGCTGTTTTAACAGCTAATTCCTGATTAGAATTTCTAATTTTCCACTTAAGCTGCGTGGGTAATTTTTTTTTTTTTGTCTTTATTTTGTGATCTATTATAAAAAAAATTTATATATTATGTTTTGATGGTGTTTAACAGATGGAATGGATCAATTCAGACAAGCGTTATTGGCAAATTAACAAAGGATTTATTGAAAACACCGAGTTAGAATTGCTTTCTAACTCACAGACGATCTAACAAGACTGAGAAAACGCTGTGTGGGTTCGTCCTCAAGCATTTGAATATTAAACAAAATCATGGAAGGCCACTCTATTTTAGTTCAAGTTCTATTTAGATTAGCGTTAACCCTAACATATATTAAAAACATTTAAGCAAACCAGAAGGAAAGAAAAAAAATGTAATGAATTTTGGGGGAGGTGATGCAATTTAAAATGGACCTTCATATTAATAAGCAAAGGCATTTGGAGAGAGTGTATGCGGCTATTTTGACAGAAAAGAATTTTTCAAATTATTACAGTGCAATTACATGCATTTGTAAAGTAAAAAGCCAATCATCAAAGGTTGAACTGTCCAACTTGTGATAAAGAGCAAATTATCTTAGTTTTATTATATTTATCTATCTCTGTGATTTCTGTATTTTATCCGGTTTTCGATTTTTCGATTTTGATTTTGTTCCGGGGCTATTGATTTTTGCAATAGCTGTGGCCTATATCTACTTTTTTCCTCTATTCTTCAACACAAAATTGTATTAAAGTTTATAAGTCAAATACAGAGAATTAAACTTGTAAATTACCAAATAAGTGAAAAGTTGTGGGTGCCTAAAACTTTGGTATCAGCCACAGCAGCGAGGAGTCTATCCCTTTTCACTTTGCGCTAGGACCAGGAGAGCATTGTGAGTGGAACGCCACACTTATTTTAAGCTCCCTGATGCTTTACCACACAAAATGTAAAGTTCAAAAAAAATGTTAATTGAATCCATTAAACAAAGAAACAAGCCAAAAAAAAAAAAAATTTAAAGAAATTGAATATCCAACAAGAATAAATAAAAGAAAAAAACATTTCTTTCAGCATAAAAAATCCAAAGGTTGACAGTTGCTAAAACCGCATTCTAGAATTTTCACCAAGTGTTTCATTAAAGTCCAACTGGTTGCAACCATTATTAGTAAGCACTGACATGGCAACAGAAACAAACTTGATCAAATTACTTAAATTTGATGTTATCATGTTCTAAGTCATGCCATAGAAGATATCACGGTAATTGCATGATGTTTGATCTAATCATAACCATATTTTAAATTTTTCGTTGCATTTTTTTTAAGTGTTTACTGTTTTTAAGAAAAAAACATCTCAGCATTAAATAATCAAAGATGTGGACATGTTTGAAAATCCAACCAACCAAAACCCTCTGTAGTTTAAAAAAAAAAAAAAAAATTAAAAAAAAAAAAAAAAAATCCCCCTTGAAAAAGCTTTGTAGGTCATCAAATGTTACTAAATTGAAAGAATCACTACTTTGGCTTATAAACAATTGCTATCTTATCAATAAACAAAGGCATTTAGTACTGAAAGATTTTTGCTCAGTGATTACTTACCGACCTAGTTCACTTATTTTACCTGACAGTTTCATAAATCAGCAAATATTTAATATATTACCGACGGGGATGGGGAGTACCTGTTGCATAGTGGCTATATGTGTTGGCACTGCTGACATTGTGTATTATTTGGCTTATTCAGACTATTGTCCTTCATCTTCATTTTGTTATCTGTAACAATGTTTCAGCCAATGTGCCCTTGGACTTTTCAGGTATTTCTGTTTGGAACTCTGGAACTTTCTCTGACTTGTGCCGCGGGGAACCTTTCTTTTCGAACTCGGAGCCATCATTGGAAAACTTATAACCTTTTATTCAGTCCATGCAGGTATCCTGTTCTCATTTTGCTAACCCAAAAATTTCCGACAAATATACATCGTAGTAAGCAAGTTTGCGAACTCCAGTCAGCTATTAGCTTCATTTTTCAGGACTGATACAATACTGGGCAAAGGTATGGAACCCTCATACTCCCAAGCTATTGGGTTAAATAGCTACCACTACTGCTTCTTCCTTTTCATTAAATAACCCATGATGATGATATCCATAAACAAAGAAACCAATCCAAACCAAACGGGTCACCCTTTCTAAGTACTGAGCACTAGTGAAGAATCAAACTCCAGCTAAACAATTGTTTTTTGTCTTGTGTTGTAGTGATTTGAATACCAGTTGTGCTATTATGTTTCAATTTTTTGGACTAAATACCCTTGGATAAGGTTTGAACCCTGGTCGCCCCCCCCCCCTCCAGATTATGGGTTAAGAAATACTACTACATGTTTTTCAACAAGAAAGGTTTTGGCAATTAAATAAACCAATTAAGTGATATGCCATCTAGTACAAGAAAAAAACTAAAAAACAAAAAGGAACATTCTCTGTTGCATAGAGTTATATAGTTTACATTACACATTCATACCACTAAATATAATGGATTTGATTGGACAGAGATTACATAAAAGTAAAGTCGTCGCGGGTGGCTAAGAACCTTATGGTTTTTTAGCCGAACGCTCTACTGACTTGAGCTAACTTGGCCCTTATTCTTAATAGACTTTTAATATACTGGAGTGTAATGGTTAGCGCCAATTTAGGCTGGCAGATCATTAGTAGTGAGTTCAATCCTCACTTACGGCTTGACATGAACAACTAAATTGATTGGATGCGGGCTTTATCTCTCTAGCAGAGGTGTAGTCGTATATTCTACAGCCCCAGCCCACAGAGCCCCCCATCATCCTCCAGCTATGAGGTTAAATAGTACCACTGCTGCTCTCAACAAGTGGTAGCTTTTAAACATTAAAATAACCATGAATATTGATATATTGCCATTAAACAAAGAGAAACCAAACCTCTCAATATAATTTAAGTGGCTAATGTGCTGAGCACTGACACAGTACGTGAGTTTAAACTTGAGTTGCAATTCTTATGGTTCACTTTTCAGGACTAATACCCTGAGAAATGAATGACCCCCTCCCCCTGCCAGCTATTAGGTTTAAACAGTACCATTATTAATTCTTCTAGCGGTGAAAATGATTTGACATTAAATAAACCCTATTACCCTCTTATGCGCAAACCCAGTCCTTTTTGTTCATATATTGCTAGAGTGTGCTGGCTGATGGTCTTAATTCGTGGATATGACATTGAACTATATCTGATGGTGAAGTTCCAGTTTTATAGAGCCTCGCCTGGAATATGGTAGTACCCCTTTCAATCACCATTTACTTTTCGCGATTCCACTCTCACCTGGAGTTGGTTAGTACCCGTTTAAGCGTCTTGGGTTAAATAGTCGACAAAACAAGTTTTTAATAAAATGTGTTAAAAAAACAAAAAACATTTGAATACCTATCAAGACATGAATAAAACCAAACGTTCGTTGGTCATTAAAAATACCCAACAAGAGTTGACATGCCCATTAAATCCAACCACCATAAAGATTTAATATGCCATTAAACAAAAAAACCAAAAATGAACTAATGGGAGATAACTCATTTTTCTTGTCTTAATATATCCTTTGTGGAAGCAAAGGAGTTTAAATTCTTTGGTGTTCAAAGTGGGAATTTCTCAATTTTAAAATTTACAATAAAAAACAATATCTATTTTTTAAATTATGGTTTTTACAATAAATAAAAAAAATTGACAATACATAGTCTTATTATTTTTTTGTCATTTTCACCACACTGCAGTTATGAGCCCTGTTTGGCTGGGGCTTTTAGAATACACCGACTGCACCTCTTGCAGAGTCTAGGCGTCTTTCATTTGTTAAAACTCTATCTGATGGTAGGGTTCCACTCCAGTCTGAGCTATGGCGGAATGTGGCAACATCCCTTATCACCATTGCCTCCCAGGTCCACTCTGACCCAGAGTGGTTAGTACCTGTAGGCGTTCCCATCTTGTGGTTTTAATAGAAAAATGTGTTATAAAAAAAAATTGAGTATCCATTAAGAATGAGAACTATTTTCCAAAATATCGGCATTAAATGACCCACTAGTGATATGCCCGTAAACAAACCAAAACTACGGCCTTGCGGGCCGAATCCAGCCTTCAAAAGTATTTTTATCAGGGCCCGCATTGGTTACATTTGAATTTGTTTGTTAAAATGCTACTGAAAACGTGAGACCTTCTGATACCATTTAAATTTAAACATGTTAAGCCTTACTAAATCCCTATGGACTCTACTAAGGAATCAACCATTGAACGAAATTGACTGATAAACATTTGAAAGCAATTCTCTTGATTGGATGTTAGCAATTCCAAACCAAACATTGACAAGATCTGAAGGCAAACTTCAGTTTTCCACAAATCTCACTAAACCTTTCTGCTAATGCCTGCATTCTTGATAATGTTTTGAAAATAAATATGTTGCGTTAAATTTATTTTTGGGCATCTTAAAACATCATCTCATGGAATATAAAATGGAAGATAAATTTTGTTTACATCTTTTTCTCTTCTCCTCCTGTTCTGCTGCTAGCCAAGTAGAATATAGACAATATATAAAGTGTAGAGACTCTTCAGTTGTTCTGGCGCCTACCCAGTGGAAACAAAACGCTTTGATCCTGCGTTCACAATAACAAAACATAAAAAGAATTTTACATCAAGTCGTACTTCATTCTCGACTCGAATTAACATAAGTTTTGAGAATTAGGCAGCAGGAATACCATTCTTATGAGTTTTAGGTACTGTTTATATTAGATTTTTGGCACACTCTCTCTTTACTCGTCATATACTGGATATTTGCTAGCTAGCTTTCAGGCTCGGTAGCCATAGAAAAAGACTATCGAGATCCCACCAATGAGATTTTGTTAATAGCTCCCTTAAGCATTAATCCTCTACCCCTATCATATTTTTAGGTGAAGTGTACTATGTCACTCTCTACATATGTATTATATTTATGTTTTTTGTTTCTGTTGGGCCTTTATTATTGCTATTATGATTATCTATTATTATTATTATTTATGCATCTGAAATGAGTGCGACCTACAACTTTAGACTGAGGCCTTATGCTTACCTATTAGAAGCACACAAGACTTCTTTTTCTATCCAGCCTCACATTTTATTTTGATAAGATCCCAGATCAAACAAACCTACGTTCAAGATTTTCGGTTAGATGATCAGAAAACGCCGCGCCCCATTATGTCCATTCCTGGCCTTCAAAACTTTTAGGCTCTCAAAACAACACTGATTTTCTCTGGGCTAAAATACACACACATTCACACTGTCGCGAAACTGGGAAGCGAGTAAGTCAAATTCAGGGTTACACCACCATGTCGCTCACATTTGCCTGTATCTTTTCCAGCTAACTGCTTATTTTAAAAATATATGCTTATACTTATAGTGCATAATTGATAGGCTTACCCATTAATTATGCTAACACTATCTTCCTCCTTCAGATTTTGGCGTTTAAATTTGGGTTAAATGATCAATCAGTACTGTTCATGCTCAAGCCGAGCACCTATATGATTTTTCTGACCTGATTGCTCTTATGGTAAATCTTAATCTTTTTTATCATGTATGTAGCTAGAAGGCAGTTGTCTTGAAGCGTCTTAGTAATCCTGGATATGACACACTAAAACTGCATTATAGTGGTGAATTTCCAATTTCTGGTGGCTCTGAGGAGTGTAGAGTACCCCTTTCAATGCCAGTTACTTCCCGGATCCTACTTTGCACCTGCGAGTAATAATTACCCAGTATTGGTCTCGTCTATGGCTTAAGTAGATCAAAAAATTGACTTAAAAAAAAATGAATACCTAAAAAGAATCGAAATAAAACAAAAGCGTCTTTGGAATAAAATAACTCCCAGGGATTGTCATAGCTGTATATATAGCGCGTTGGTCAATTTTTTCCCTTTTTAAAAATATCAAATTGTCGATCTATGCGTAAGGTTGTGTCTGTTAGTATACTGAATACCAAAAATTATATCTTTTTACCTTGCCCCATGTTTGAGCGACAATCAGCATCAAGATCATTTACTAAAAATTGCCACAAAAATCCTTGTTATAAAGGCCTAAATTTTTGTGGAAAACGAGGAAATTTTTAGTGCATTTTAGTAGCACGATTCTTTGATGCTATTTCCTCAAACAATGAGTGCTAAGTAAAAAGATCTAATTTTTAGGTACAGTATTCAGATATACTAATAAAACTTTTTCACAGATGGACAATTGTATTTTTTTAAAAGTTGAAAAATCAGCCTATCCTACTGTTTGAACGAACTTACCCTTTTTAGTAGGTTCATCATTGCTATTAAATTCTGAAACTTAGAGCTTTAAGCTTGGACTAGACAATTTAGACTGAAATAAGTCTCTAAATTTGCTAATTTTAATCCTAAAGTTTTGGCACAAGCACCAGAAGTATTTGGTGGCACCCACTAAGAAATTAAAACTCCTTAACAAATGATCTGTTATCCTAAGCTCATTAATTCATTACATTCAATACCTTTTCAACAAAGGATTTGGCACAAGTGCTAAGACACCCAGTGTGCGTTCAAATTCACTACAGCTCGGTGCACTAACCATTACCCCATGAGAAAATGTTTATAGCATTGCGCCACTCTTTGGAATTGGACATTTTCATTTTGCAAAAAAATTTATTCATGTAATAATTATATAACTTTCAAAAAGAAAGGAAAAAACTTCACAAATTCGTTCATCCATTTTTTCTTTTTTCTTTTTTTTTTATTCTCTAAAATTTGCTCTGTATATAATCTAATTTATTGGATATTATAGATTTGAGCTCTCTTAGGGGATTTATAAAAATCCTTGCTTATGCATATATGTTTGCACCTACAAGAGCATACCAGTATTTGTATTTACAGTATGAGATTTTTGAAGATCCCAAAATAGAATCATTCCCTTTACAACCAGTCATTTGGGCATTACCTTGGATGAATAAAAAAAAAAAAAAATTTAAAAAATATATTTTAAAAAAAAAATTTTTTATTATTCATTTATTTTTTAAAATACTGTCTCGCGGAAAATTTGTGAAAGGATGAGAAGTTTGTTAAGAAACAAAAAAAAACGATAGCAAAAGAAAAAGCAAGTCCTTGTTCCACATTGATTTCTATTTTTCTTATTTTTCTTTTCCCCTCACATGTGATTTTTTTTTTTTTTTTTTAGACAAACGTTAGAGTTTACTGTACTGTTAACCGGCGTCTGCAATTTAGATCAGTACATTACTTTGCTGGCCGATTGTAAAGTCCACTTAGAAATAAAAAAACGTTCTTATTTTTTCATTCTCTTTTTTTTTTTTTCATTCTCTTTTTTTTTTTTTTTTTTCATTCTCCTTTTTTTTTTTTTTTTTCTTTTTTTTTTTTTTCTTTTTTTCTTTTATAATATATTATATAAATATATATTATATATATATATATTTTTTTTCTTTCTTTTTTACATCAATTATTATTCATATTTTCAAATTTATGCAAAGTTATTTGAGGTAATGGAGCTTCAACAGACATTTATACCAAATCCCTATTGTTGCGATTCATTATTCTAGTAGAAACCCTACACGGTTTTGGGAAAGTCATTAACATTTTATGTCTCTTACTATACTTAGTTGAATTCCTTGGCTTTGTTTTCACTCATAATTACTTTGTAATTACTTTTAATAATGTTTCTGTCATCCACAGAAAGTTGATGTCTAATATACCACATTAGGAAAAAGGCATGCACTGCTATAACAGATAATTGATCATAAGGAGAAATCTGATTCTCTCTTTGATAAGATTAAAGTGAGAATTTCTTTTCAAGGTATGGCCATATCGCCTACATGATTAGTTCCTGACCCTATTACCTTCAACCCTTTTTTATCTTATATGTTGCTAGAGAGGGCACCTCATGTTGGGGTATAGTTTAGCAAGTTAGAGTTGCCTTTCAATGTTGGGGTTTCTTTTCAAGTTATAATAGCAATTATAATGGGTTGAAAAACAAACAACTACGACCAAACAGAAATTATGTGATAAATACAGATTCGATTTTATGTTAAAATTTTAGTATGAAAAAATTATTTACTGCGAATTCTAGGCCTAGACTTGAAGCAAATATAATTTTTTTTTTTAACTTGCTGTAAAAAATAATTCCATGATAAAAAACTCTATCAAATTACATATTTAGAGGAGATTTATTTCATCTCTTTCGAACCATATAGAATCTTAATAGAAAGAATTGAACCGTAAATAGGCCGAGAAAAAAAGAATTTGTTTTTCTTTCTTAAAATCTAGACTTGAAAAAAAAAAAAAATAATTCAAAATGATAAAACGCTTAAAACGATAAAAACGACCTTGCAGTGTGCTTACATACACAAGGGACTTTAATACAAGCACATGGAGAGCATTTTTAGACAAGAAATATGCGTGCACAAGAGACATGAGAAAGTTACCATAACAGATATACACATTACATGGCAAAAGGGGATAAGTACAATAAGAATGATATACAATGGTTAATCTAAATGTACATACAAAAAGATAGGGGTAGCTATTGAGAGTCCAATAGGTTAAAAGTCACTACTGTGTTGTGTTGGGAGCTGAAGTCCCCACACAAGCAAGGGTGTAGACAAATAACATGGTCTAACCCATGTGTGCTGAAGTCCCGGAGAAAGAAAGAGTTTTGAATCTGGCGCTTGCCTGCTTAAATAGCAAAAAACCCCGGAGGTTTGAAAAATGGGGAAACCGAGGGAAGGTTAACTCTTTCCAAGCCAACGGGAAGACAACCCAACAGTATATAATTAATGGAGATGAGTTCTTTTTGGAGTATAATAGCAGAGAGAGAGAGTTATAGGATTTTAGGAGATGCATAGTTTCTTATACTCTTCTGGTTCTGCTTACTGTTTCTATTTTGTTGCTCATTTCTCTGGCCTTGCACTTCTTATTTAAGGGCTGGTCATCTTCATTGTTCTGCTTGATACTTCTTTGGTCTGGCGACAGGACATGCTTTTTAATTATCATTACAAACCACAAACTTGGTTTATTTCTTTGGTCAAGTTTTATTTCTTAGCTCATGATTCTTGCTGACTGTGAGCTGTAGGTGAGCATGGCCAATGGCGTGTTTATCTCATTACAATGTCATTTACAGCAGCGAGGATATATAATGAGACAGTCTAGCAGGACATGGAAGCATATTTAGCACGCAGAGCTACACAACATAGCAGCCTAAGCATACGCTTGGCACAATAACTATCTTATTGCTAGCAACCAAGCGAATACGAAACTACACATCACAACAGCTTTGAGGGCAGAAACAGACTCGTCAGAGCCGACAATTGCCGCCGTGCCACTCCTCTTGAAAGCTGCGTCCAACAATCTGTTAAATGAATCTATCTCCTGCCTCTGTAATGCGCCGCGTTTTTAAGGCGGTCAAAGTTTAATTAACTGCTAAACTGATGGCGTAATTTTTAATGGACTCCATGATTTAAAATTAATGGCGCTCATTCAAATTTCTAGCTACAGATACATGCACAATTCGTGACTGCCCCCATAAATTGTAACACATTCAGGTCCTGATGTAGATTCTAGATTATGTACGTAAGCTCCGGCTAGGGATGGATGGTAAGACAGTCATGGGTATCCTGCTGTCAGCTGCAACCTGATGATGTTCCTTAAGTAGCCATGTGCCGTTTGTATAATAAAAGGTTTTTATATATATATATATATATGTGTGTGTGTGTGTATGTATATTATAGAATTTATTAGAAAAAAAAAATCGTTTATTTTCTTAAAAATTTTTACTATTCATACGGTCAGATTCACTTATATACACTTGTTCCTTAATATTGTGACTGTTATCATCTTAGCCAACACCCTCTTTCTTTAAAAAATGAACACTGTCCAAACGCTATGCCAAAAATGATAAATTCCTGATATCGAATGCTCAACCTCAGCCTAAATAAATTGACGTATTTTGCTTTTTATTATGCAAGAAATAAGAGAAGAGAAAGAACTTGCTATACAGAAAAATATATATGAAAGAACAGTTGGGTGAGCGCCGTGAAAGCAATAATGCCTAATATCTGTCTTCAATCGAACCGTAATGAAAAGAGGAAAGAAAAACAGTGAGCAGATAATTAGATCAAGAATATTTATACTTTTTCATATTTGAACTATTTTGCCAATAGCTCTTAACTAAACATATCCCAAACGTAATAATTAAATTATTATACTGTGGTATATCCACAGCGTCCTGCTTAGTTATTATTATTAGTAAGTAGTAGTAATACTATTAATTAAGGGAGATTGTCTGTAACAAAACTACGTTCTAGCCGTATGTCACAGCTTACGTCACAATATTTCTTCTATGCCTATATACACTCAACATTTGACGTGAGCAATTTTTTAATTGTTTTTTTACTCTTTTTTTTTTTTCTTTTTTTTTTTCTTTTTTTTACAGTAAACAAAAAGTTAACTAAACAGTTTTCAAATAAATAAATACCCTACGATTCTGTGTAAAATTGATGTGGAAAAATTCAAAAATAATTGTTTGATTATTACATGTAACGCACATTTTTATTTGAGAAGGGACGGCGGCTACAGTTTTTCATTTTCAAATTGTTTTTTATTTTTTGTTTTTTTTAAATTTTTTTCTTATATCCTTTGATAAATTAGAGGATTGTCTTACTTATGATACAAACCCTCTGACCACTTTGAATTTTAACTCCCACCCTCTCAGACAATGTCTCTCAAAAAAATTAATTTTTTACGACGCCCTGAGCGGTGTTTTCTGTTGCTCGTATTATTAATTGCTGTTGATGTTAATGCCTCTTCTGCGATATATCTTAATTTGAACATTACTACAGTTGGGTTACCCCCCCCCCAAACTATTTTTTGGTCTTTTTAAATTTTATTATCATCGGGTGGGCAAACTTCTTCGGTTCTAGACACATTTCCTGGTTTGTATACCCAAATTATTTCTCCTTTACTTTGTGTCGGTAACTATATCCTGGTCAAGCCAGACTGGTCAGATTCGACTCGCCTTACAAAAAAAAAAAAGCGGCGCTATTTTAAGGTCAGTCATTTCTTACAATTCTAAAAGCCTTGGTGAATTTTTTTATTATTTGACTTTTGAATATCTTATTTATAATAGAGATTTATGTGGTTTTCTGTTCTACTGAAACTTACGCCACAACCAATGCCACAATTCTAGTTATTTTACATATATCTCCGGTGGTTAAATTAAATAATCATATTTAACCTTAATTAGCCCATCTTGCTTAATAACAATGTCTCTGGCTGATTCATAGATTGCCTCAAAACATATTTATTGATATGTTTTAAAATCTTCGATTTGTTGCTTATATTTATTAGTAATAAATGTTACATAGTTTTATGGCTGTTAACTAATTTGCATACAGTTTTAACAAAACCGTGTTTAATAAATAATTACTTGCCGTTTATTAATGTCTAATATTATTGTTTTATTTCTCAAAGTCATTAAATTACTGAAGACAGTATACCTCCTATCACCAATGTCACAATTTCCTTTAGTTATTTTGATATTTTATATTTCTCAATTTAGTTAATTAAATAATCATTATTTTAATCTTAATTAGCATCTTATTTATTAACAAGTGTCTCTATTAAGGTTCTGGGCATTCAGATTAATTTATCAAAGTATTATATGAGAGCATAGAGAGGTTATTGTCAGTTACTGACAGGTTGATAACTAAATGGAAATCTTCTAAATTGTAGCTGTGCTTGTTACTACTGTACCTTAGGCTTGCATAGACTTGATCTAACATCTAAAACTTAGACAAAAAGGTAGATTAAGAACTACACAAAAATTCTCTATGCCTCTTTTGAAACAAATCCTGAAAGCAGCCCAGCCTAAAATAACAGCTGTACAGTCACTTACCTTCCTTCACCAATGTCACAATTTCCTAGTTATTCTTTTAATATACTAGCAAATATATGCACCCTCGGTGCAAGTATTAAGTTTTAATGTAATAAAAATATATATTAAATTAGAAAGGCTTAATGAAACTAAAGAAATCAGATAAAAAAATTTGAACAGAGGGGTAATTAAAAATAAATAGAACTGAAACTAACTCTTCTCATTTTCACTCTCGTCTTTCATTGTATTTTTTTCTAATTTAATATTTAGTTAAAAGAGGAGTAAAGAATAAAATGACAGTTCTTTTTCTTTGTTAATTTAAGATTCATTTGAAGAGATTTTTTTAATCATTAAAATAAACCAAAACAGTAGAACATAATACTAACACATATTTATTAAAATCACATTTTTTAATATCAATATGCAAATTACCCTTCCCGTTCCACTAGTAAACCGCTATTTTTTTTGTATATATAAATATAATGCATGTTGTAGATGTAGATATGTTACAGTATTAATAATGTCAAAACAATTTTATTAATAATTGAGGTTTAATAAAAATAAAATCATGGAGAATGTGATATCAATAACAAGGAATGTGACTTGAGTAGTATATAGTTTCGGTTACAGACAGAAAACACACAATCTCCATTATAATAAGAATTATATTCTTCAAATTAGTTATTAAATAATCATTATTTAATTCTTTAATTAGCATCCTTATTTATTTAACAGTCTCTCTATTAAGGTCTGGCTGAGATGGATTTGCTTCAAAACAGCCCATATATTAATGTTTTAAAATAAGCAATGTGTATTATAATCATTAAGAAATAAATGTTTACATAGTATATGGTGTGAATAATTTGCATACCAGTTTTTAACAAAACCGTGTTTAATAAATAATTACTTTGTATTATTGATTCCTAATATTATTGTTTTATTCTCAAAACGTATTAAAATCAATCCTGTGTACAATTTTATATTGAAATCAATTAGAATAAAGTAAAAATAAGTGTAATATTGTTTTGTGTTCATATTAATTTAGTCTTTCTAATTTATTAATAATATAGATTGTCTATATTTCTGTCTGTCAACAAAAACTACGTCATAGCATTCTTATGCTATATTACACCAAAATTTGGGGTAAGCAATTTTTAAAAATTGTTTTTACTCTCGTTCTTTTTTTTTTTTTTTTCTTAACAGTAACTAAAAAGTTTACAAATAAATAAATACCTACGATTTTTTGTTAAAATTGATGTAGAAAATATTCAAAATAATTCTTGATTATTACATGCACGCAACGTTTTATTTGAGATGGACGGGGCTCAGTTTTCATTTCAGATTGTTTTTATTTTTTTTTACTCCTTTAATAAATATGAGGATTTTGCTTACTTATGATACAAACCCTATGACATTGAATTTTAACTCCCACCCTCTAAGGCAATGGTCTTTCAAAAATTAATTTTTTTGATGCCCGGAGGGTGTTTCTGTTGCTAGTCAATATAATATACAATTAAATTAAAACTCTGTGGCCAGGGGGCACCTTTTTTTGCCTAGTCTCTACAATTTTTAAAAAGTTTTAAATTATTAGTATTGGACTAGCAGGGGACCTGTGGATATACCACAGTATGATAATTTAATTATTACAACATTTTACAATGTTTACATATTGGACTATTTTGCAATGCTCCTTTGCTAAAAAGTATTAATAATAATCTTGAACTTTTTTTTTTTTTTTTTTTTTCTTTCTGTCTTTTCAATCTCTTTCATTATGTTTGATTGAAACTGATTAAATGTTATCAATTCTACAGCTTCAGCTGACAGGGCTTTAGTCATGTTGAGTGCCCATCTTCTGTATCTAATTGAAATCCTAAATATATTTTAACTGTATATTATGTAAAAATCTTTTTCTTTTTTCTTACATTTTCAGGTCTCCTCTGAAGTAAAAGACCAAAAAAGATAGAAAAAGAAAAAGAAAAAAGGATTTGTCTTTAAGGTTTCTGTGACTCACTTGAAGCACAATGCCTCCACTTGCGGGAGTCCAGCTCCCTTCAGGCAGTTGTTATGGCTTATGTAGAAGACCAACACTGTTATGATGTTCAGATAAACAACATGTCCATTTTGTAAGAAGGTCAGTATCTTTATCATGTCTAAATCAAAAATATTCTAATTGATTGTAATGTCTTCGAATTTGCATGTGATGAAACCCTACATTATGTTGAACTAAGAATATTTTTCCTCTAATTTTTGCATCATCCTTAATTTTTTAAACTGAAAAAGAAAAATTTTATTATTGTTTTTAAAACAAATTATTGAATTTGAAATTTTTAAAAAAAAATGACTCTAGAAAAAAAACTGCTAGAGTAATTTAAAAAGAATTTAAATTCAATAATTTTTGTTAATTTTCAAATTAATAATTTTTTTTAAAGATTTTAAATTTAAGATTTTTTAAAAATTATTTAAATCAAAATAAATGTAAATTTAAAAAAAAATTCTAATTGTTGAATGTAAAATCATTAAAATGATTTAGAAAAAAAATTTAATTTAATTTAAAAAATTTAGATGTAAAATTTTTAAATTTCTAATTTACTAATTTTTTTTGAAAATTAAGAAAAATTTTTTTTCAAATCCAAAAATTCCAAAACGCAGAAAAATGATTTCACAGATTTTTTTTCTGCAACAAAAGACCAGATTTGGTATTGTGTGCCCCACAAGGGTTAATACGCTATTAAACAAAACCAATCCACCAACCATCCTAAAATCTAATCTTTTATTTAATTTTGTTATATCAATTTGTTTTTCAGATTAAAAAACTTGTTTGAATCTCTACAAATCAAATACCATGTTGTAGAACTTGATCAAATAGGTAAGATATTTAATTTCAAATTTATATTCTATTTCAAAGTAATATCTATCTATCTCAGTCTGTTAATATCTATCAGAAACCCCCCCCCCCCAAAAAAAAAAAAAAAAAAACAAAAACGTGAACGAAGCTGACTTACTTCCAGCAAATGCATCTGTTTGGCTTCTCAGGTTTTGGTTGAACCTAACTAACAAAATATATGCTGCCATTGATGGGTAGCTTTATAGGGGTGTGGTCTCGTTCTGTCTCATTTGTGTTGTGAGTGTGGGCACTAATGCAAATTATGCCCACGAGAACAGCAGGATAAAAGGAACTCATTGGTGATTTGAGCAGTGGCAATTTCCGTATGAAGGAAGACTACTGTGAGATTTTTGCAGGCAGAAAGACTGTTGCAAGAAAGAGATTACTGTGCGTTGATTACAAAGACTCCAGTCCAAACCAAAAAGATAAATTTATTTTTAGATGCTGAAGTCAAAAAACCTTCACCAAGAAATTAATGAATTTTTATCTATCTAAGGTTAAAGAAACTTGATTTTTATAGTCACTTGCAAATGAATAAATACTGTTCTTTAACTCTGTTGATCCGATTTTGAATTTTACAAAAAATTGAATGTTTTCCACAAGCAGTTCCATTTCAAATACTATTAGAAGGCAGATTAAAAAATTAAGGTTCAAATTTGAACTCAACGGACCTAAATTCCACCATCGGTATGTCACCCCGCTGAAAAAAAAAAATACCAAAAATCAGGAATTAACCGAATTTAATGGAATTTTCAGTGTTCATATGTTAATGAATAAAAGATATAATGCACCAGTTATTTTTGTTCACTTTGAACCACGTATCTTTGAGAATCTGTTGTTACGGCTCAAAGATACATGGTTCAAAGTTAACTGACCTGAAAAATGTAAAAGTTTTTAAATAAAATAACTGGTGCATTATATCTTTTAGAGCAAATCTAAAATCCCATATACAGTCTGAAACCAACCATAAACAAATTTATATTAGACAAATGCGAGAAATCATGGACAATCTGACTCAAAACAAGCTCCATGAAATACAGGAAGTTATTGGAGAGTGGCGATAGCCCACAGAAGTATTAGAAGAGAAGAAGTTAATACTCGCCAGATTGCCGTATTGGGCACACCCACATTACCCATTCGTACCTGTTAAAAGGGGAGGGTGCTCCAGTGTGCCCAACATGCAAAGTACAACTTACAACCAAGCATATCCTTCTAAATTGTTAACAGACTTAAACATATCCGCGCAAATTACTATCAAGCTAGAAACCTGAAAGACATCTTCAAGAATACAAAACCCTGAAAACATTTTAAAATTTTATTAAAAAAAAGCAACTTTTCAAAAAAAATATAACAGAACATAACCAATTATCTCCATAGAACCACTACCTTTAAAGTCTGAAATCCAAAATAACCTTTTTGGCATTAAATGACCCACAGGGTTGATATGCCGTTAAACAAAACTCAAACTCAAATAATATTAATATATCAACACGAAAATTTCATAAATTCGGTTAATTCCCTGATTTTTTTTTTTTTTTTTTTTTTTTTTTTCTTTCTTTTGGCGATGGGACACTGATCAATGGGTGGAATTTAGGTCTGTTGAGTTCGATTTGACAAAAAATTATCTACACTCTTGTTTTATGGAAGCTGAGCTCATTGTGGATATTGACGATAACTCACCAGTTTGCCATTACCAATCTCTTGAGCTTGCTGAATCTTCTCATCAGTGGTGGTTGGTTTGGGCCTCCTGCTCTCTCTTCATGAGTCATATTGTACTAAAAGCCTCCAGTGAATTTCAGCCCCTGACACCCCTTCCAACCAGAGAAATCTGGTCACTTCTAGTGGAGTGGTCATGTTTACACTGTAAAGACAGCAAGCAAAATGGCCCTCAAACATTGATCACATGACCACAACAGTGCCAACTATAAGCACGCATGTGCAGAGCACAGTGTGACATTAATAAAGATGTTATGGCAAAATTGCTGATAATTTTTGACTCTTTCTCGTATATTTTTTAAAAATCTTCTTATTTTAATAAAATATTTTTTCATTAATGGAGTGTGTTGCATAGCCTCTTTATTTATTACTTTTATTATTTTCTTTCTGGGTATCTCTGCTATCCGGACGCCCTGTCAGCTGGGGCGTTAGAATGCACGACTGCACCTCTGCAGAGAGGTAAGACTGCCCCCAATGGGGCCACCTGTTGGCTGTGGGTGGTGACCTGTGATGCTTAATGATAGAGCCCAGGTGGATGAGCAGTTCATGACTTGCCAATACTCCACTTTGGGCTAGAGGGCGGTCGGAGGGCCCCCTCCATCAATCGGCTGGTCACGTCAAGCCCTAGCACCTATATGATTTTCCCAACCCTATTGCCCTTTATGGCAAGCTCCAACCCCTTTTTATATATGGGTGCTAGAAGAGTGGTGACTGAGGTCTACATGTCCTTGGGAATGACGTTAAACTCTATCTGATGGTGAGTTGTTCAGTTTTGGAGGTTTGGGAATGTGGAGCACCCCTTCATCATCATTGCTCCTTGGTCCACTCTGCACCAGAGGTGGTAGTACCTGTTAGTCCTATCTATGGGTTAAATAGAAAAACATGAGTTTATAAACAAAATTGTATTATGCATTAAGAATTGATTATTTGTCAGCATTAAATGACCCACTGAGGTTGATATGCCTAAAAACAAACCAAACCAATCTGCTATCCGGGCTGAACTCTCTCTATGGTTTTTTTGTCTTCTGGACCAATCTGTGGTTGGCAGAGGAGGTGTTCCTGGAGTAGTTGTGCATATTTTGTGTCAACTTTTAGTTCTTATTCGTGAATACAAAGACATTTTTAAATTGATGTCTTTTTTATTTTCCCAGACCCAACATTCTAACGCGCAGGCAAGAACTCTGAAAAAAGACGCTTCATTCTGCCTCGCGTCAATTAATCGAAATTTGACTCCCAACTACTCTTAGCTTTTTCCCACAGAATGAGAAGTTTCCCCTGTGGATTGAATAAAGGGTTAGTTTGAAGTTTTATGAAAGTTTCAGAGTTGTGGGAGGGTTTCCCGAGTCTGACAAGAAATACTGAAAAGCAGGCGGAGGGTAATTTACCGAAATGTTCTGTAGATAACAATGAAGATTGAGGACAATAGTCTGAATAATACAATGGAAATGTTGTTTTTACTCTTTGCTTGAATTTTGTATTTCTATTTTTCTTTCAGAAAATGGTGCTGAAATGCCAATCCACATTAAAAGATATAACAGGTCAAAGAACAGTCCCAAATGTTATTTATAAACCAGAAACATATAGGTAAGTAAATCTGAGTTTAAAAACTTAAAAATTTATGTTAATAGGATTTCCTATATATATTTACCAACGCCCTCCGCCACGAGGCAGGATGTGACACAAGGTCAATTTCTTAAGCGGAATTCAACACGGTTTGAATTCAGGATGTTTTCCTTCTCCTAGACCGTTACCTAACCAAGGTTAAAGCAGCCCAATCTGCCCTACTATTTGCCTATAGCTGGAGGGAGAGTAGAATTCATACCTTTCAAGGCGTATTAGCGCTAATAGGATTTCCTATAAGAAGTGTCATGGTTTCACAAGTGCTTAATTTTGCACTGAAAATATGTTCAATTTAAATTAATAAAATAATATTCCTTACTTTAAAGATTGAAATAAGTATAAAGTAACCTTTTTATAATGAATAAAGTAAAGTCGTCGGGGGGCTAAAGTCGGTATCAGCCAGTCAGCGAGGGGAGTCTATCCCCTTTTCAATAGCGCTAGACCAAGGAGATTGTTTTTGGCGTCTGAGTGGAGCGCCACACCTACCATCAGCTCCTACTTTTACCCACAGACCCTATGCTACTCTAACGCTGAGTTGGGAGGACCGGTATCGAACTAGGAACCTTGTGGTTCTAGCCAATGCTCTACCGACTGAGCTACCCGGCCCTTGTTTCTTTTTAAATGAAAGTGTGTAACAGCAAAATTTACTTGTATAATAAATTCTAGATTTAGTAAACTTGAAAATAATACACCTAATAAAAAACAGATGACTAATTTGAAAGGTCAATTTCTAATTGATTTTAGATTCTGTGTATGTATGTATGTATGTATGTATGTATTAGTTAAAGTAATTTTACTAAATCTGCTCTACAAACGTATTGAGCACTCTTATATTCTTTATAACCCTGAATCATTTAGTTTATTATTTTATCGAAGTTGCGACTAACTTGATATTTATATTCCTCAATGAACCACCACTTTCGTGTGTGTATATAATATATTATAATAACACACACGCATACATGAAAGTGCGTGACTTTATCTGGAATGAAAAAGAAAAAAAATAGAGGGAAAAAATAATTCGACTTGTTGAAGGAGCGGGGGTGAGGTCAAAAATGTCGTCGCTGTCACAAAATCTATAGCAACAAAAATCCGTCGTTGTCGTTAAAGTCACCAACTCAAATATCTTTCAGTAGCTGAAAAATTGCAACTGCTGCTGTCATCACCCCACTTCTATTTATACAAGATTTTCCTTCAACATCCGGGTTGTCTGCACCCCGTGCACGAGATTCTCGAGCCAAACCTGACCGCCGGAATCATCATAGCCATCATCCAGGCACCTGGCGCTTACATCCGGACTGCAGCTTCTGACTTCGGTGACAAGTTTGTATTCTGAAGGAAGCGGGTTCGATTCTACATCCGGACATGTCAGGCAAAGCCTAGCCCGCTTCCTTCGAGAATACGCGGGCCTTGACGTTCGCCACTCACCCTCGTGTTCTTCTGTCACACTTAGCATTAAATAACCCTATAATAGTTGACATTGCTTAAAAACCAACCAACCAACCTACATATATTTATCATTAAATCTTGCTGTTCTCAGACTCTCATGCTATATGACGAATTTACCTTAAACATAGGCACACTTAATACACAAATTTGCATTGCCTCTATATTGTAAACATGTATATTTATATTCGCTAGCAAATTATTACCTATGACATTAAACCATTGTTAGCTTGTATATTTTAGTCTTATTCACCTTTCACCACAATGAATGTTCCCATACCTTAATAAGTAGTCCCCCCCCCATTGGTTGTGGTCTGTTGAGGAAGGCGGGTATAGTGATCATATTAATGTTGTCTCTTCTTTCCGTTCAAGTATTGTTATTCAATTGGGATTGAAAATGTACCTCTCTCACTGCAAAAGGTGTAAAATGATGACAGAATGACGCGGCATAGCAATTGTGCGTAACTTTATTTTTCCCCCGATGTATCTTTAGCAATCTTTTATGTTTCGTTCCTCCCATTCTTTAAAGAAGAACTTTTCGAGGGGGAAAGTCGTTTTTCTTTGATATGGCTAACTGGTTACTAGAAAGAGATTGTTGTTTAAACTATTCCCTTTATAACATGGAAATGCAAGGCTTACTCTGTTTTTGCTGAGTCAAAGAGGTAAGGAATTGTTTGTTTCTTGGAACCTCGATGTTTCCTGTGGTGTGTGCTGTTGTGTGTTGTATTATATATATATATATATATATAATATATATATATATATATATATATTATATTTTAATTTTGTGTATGTTTGGCAGCAAATATTCGTAAGACATGGTTAGTTGAATACCGCGCGAGTATTCTTTTTTCATTTTTTGTATGGAGTATTGTTTTCCAGTTTCTGGCTATCCTTTTTGAATCTGGGATCGAGTTGATTCATGATATTTTCATACATTATTCCCCGAACTAAAATCAACTAAAAAAAACCAAATTACATAACCCCATGAATACGATGGGAGCAACAGCGGAAAGCCGCTCGGAAATAAGTATGAAAAATATCATGAATCAACTTAATCCAGATTCAGAAAGGATAGAACCAGAAAACTGGAAAAAATATCCTAACAAAAAATGAAAAAAAGAATACTCCGTGGGATTCAATAACACGTCTTACGAATAATATATATATATATATTATATATATATAGTATATAATATATATATATATATATATACTATATATATATATATATAAGAGAGAGACGAGAGAGAGAGAAAGAAAATGATTTTAAAAAATAGTATAACAAACACAGGATGTTACGACCAGGAAACAATTTTTTAGTGTCAATACTTAAGCATTCGATATATGTACCATCTTCAGGACACTGTAAGTATTGCGTCATTATATGATCTTCACCTTCCATTTTGCGCACATGCATTGATCACATCATTGCTTTTCGAAAATAAACGCCGCATATAAAAATTAATGGGTAATAGCATCATAGTATCACAACAATCACTATACACTTAACATCTTTTCATTTTGTTCCTCACATAAACATTACTTAACAGTGTCCTGGAGATGGTACAGAATACCGAAAGTATTGACACTAAAAATTGTTTCCTGATCATAACATACTGTGTTTGTAATATTTAAAAATATTTGTCTTCTCATATTGTCGTATTTTCCAATATATGATATATATTATATATATATTATCTCACACACACACCCTACACACACATATATATTCATTAATCAAAAGTTACTACCACATTTTCATTGTAGTAGCATAAGTAATTAATCTAAAAAGGCTCAACATATTTTGTAAAATATAGAGCATTTATAGTTATCGAAAAATTTTTCTCTCTACCATGGTTTCGGTGTTCAAGGTACACCTTCTTTCTCAGGAGAACTAAAAAAAAATTACAGGTAGCTACATTTTATATATACTTGTCTAGTTTAGAATTATTTTTATTTCTCTCTGTGTATTTCAATTAGTATGAATATAGTATTCAAATATATATATATATATATTAGATACTGGAAACTAAATAATTTGGATACAGCCCAAATATAAGTATACATTACTAGACAGATACACCTGATTTTAACACAAATTTCTAGCCCAAATCTT
>CM042156.1:82896741-82956741 GCA_023376005.1 Doryteuthis pealeii | reverse complement strand
ATTAATCTGACAGTATGTGGAAAAAATGTACAACAAACACAGAATGTTATGATGGATGAAAATTTATTAGTCGATGTTCAAACATTTCGATTTATAAAGGAAACCGTCTTCAGGGGAATTGAAATTATTCAAGGAGAAAAAAGGATTTATGTATATAAAAGATGACGGATGTTTTGAATGCATTGAGTTTAAAAAACCTTTTTCTACATATTTTCCAAACTCAACGCATTCAAAACATCCATCATCGTTTATCTACATAAATCCTTTATTTTTTAATAATTTCATTGTCCTTGAAGAAGGTTTCCTTTATAAACCGAAATGTTTGAATATCAACTAATACATTTCTATGTATTTACCTAATTCCTTTGCAAGAGCAGAATGTGGCACAAGGTCAATTTTTAAGCTAAATTTAACAATGTTTGAATTCAAAGTTTACCTTCTTGATCATCTTCGATAGCAAGCTTTCAGAGCCCAGTCTGCTTTACTATTTACCTATAGCTGGAGGGAGATAGTTGGATGCATACCTTTCCCAGGGTGTCTCTTCGTAGTGTAATGTTTAGAAGTCTAGTCTCACAGCTCCATTACTGTTACATAATCTATGCATAGATTATTGTCAACCCCCTGTATTTCTGAAGGGATGGCCCCTTTTCATATCATAGGCGGGACTTAACATGGAATATTACAGAAAGCCCGCAAAATACGTGAAGTAACGTGAGACCTGGTTGGCTCTCAGTTTCAGCTTGGACGTCAGGCAGATAAGATGTAACTGCTTTAGCTGGGATTCACTGCACACGCGTGCTGTGATTAGTTAGAGAAATATGTTTAGTTAAGAAAATAAAGTTTACATAAATAATATGGTTTTGTGGTTGATGAATGTCTTGGCATCAAGACTGACCTAGAAGACCAGACACAAAGTCCCCAAGACTAGGTCCAGACACTGGAAGAAGAACGTAAGATACCAAAGATGAACAGAAGAAAAATAGAAGAAAGTAAAAAGAAGAGTATACAACATTACTACTGCCCTATTCAATACTTAATTAGCCACTTTAGCAACAGCAGGTACTGTAAGCAACCCGAATCCTTTGTTTATCAAAAATGACTTCATTCAGTATTAAATCACCTGTAAAGTGTTGATATGTGGTAAAACAAATGTTCTGGGTATGACGCTAAACTGCATTAATTCTGGCACTCTGGGGAGTGTGGAGTACCCCTTCATCACCATTACTCCCAGGTCCACTCTGACCCGGAGTGGTAGCACCTGTTAGGGTGTCATCTATGGGTTAAATAGATTTAAAAAATGGTGAAGAAATGACTGAATTTCTTGTTTTGAATTGGTCCTTTAGTTGACATATTTTTTTTAACAAAATCCTGTGCACTTTTGTACCCCTGATTTTGAGGCTTTAAATTCTCATAACTTTTAAACCACTGGGGATATTTGCATAATTGAAATGAAAGGTAAAATGGATATGAATCTGACAATATGTGTAGAAAGTTTGTAGAAAAAACAACAAGATGTTAAAAGTTTTAATTAAATCGTAATAATGATATATTTATTTCGTCTTTCTGTTTACAATGTTGCTTTGATAATGACCTCTTCATATGGTCGAAACAGATTTCTGTCAGCAAAACTTTTAACATCTTGTTTTTTCTACAAACTTTCTACACATAATTGAAATGGTATTGAACTCCATTTACAGAGCTCTATATAACTAATGTAATTAAATAGCAATACCCCAACCAAAAAAAAACAACAAAAAACAAAAAAAACCTGGTAATGCTAGTTTGAGTCTTAATCTCAGAGGCCTGTATCTTTGATGGACAGGGATGTGTCTAAACAGAGAGATGGTGTGTGTTGGGGTGGAAGAGGAACCTTAGATGAAGGCAGAACAGTTTATTCATTTTATTACCCAGACTTAATCCTGAATTAATTTTGTTTCTTATCAGTTTTTCAAGGTTACCCCCCCCAAAAAAAAAAAAAACCAAAAGTCAATATTTTTTTTCCTTATTTTTTATTTTATTCAGGTGGCTGTGATGATACTTTAAAATTACATCAAGAAGGTAAATTAATTTCATTAGTTGATCCAAGTGCAGAAAATGAAGAAACAGAAGAACCAGAAGAATCTTATGATTATGACTTAATTGTTATTGGAGGTGGTTCAGGAGGTCTGGCTGCTTCAAAGGTTTGTAATGTTCTTCACTATTCATTGTATGAGTTTTTTAAATTTTTTTTTAGTGTTTTACTGTTCAGAAACCTACTTTCAGTTTTAATTTTATTTTTCATGTCATCGTTGATATATTTTGCTTTTATTGTTGTCTTATAATTAAGATACAGAGATGCTGGTAAGTACGCGTCCTGTGTGTCTCTGATGACAACGTCCCAGTGTTTTTCTTCTTTTTTCTTTCCCTCAACATTTCAAGCTAGTTGTTAATACATTTCAATAGTTTCTTAGAAATGATTTACACAGGATAGGTTACAAGGTAGGAGTTAGACGGCTTTAGTTGTTTCCCCATAAATAAAAATCATACGATTTATTAAGAAACTGTAGTTTGGACACCTCAAATTTCCTGGAGACTCATTCAAAGCAAATATGTGTGTCCCAGGATGCACTAAATCAAAAAGTGATCAGCATCCCTGAAGATATATACATAAAAAAACAAAAATGGTAATAAAATCTGTTTTTGTTCTCTAAAAAAAACTTGTGATAATTTTTCAAAATACATCTATTAGATGAATGAATGGGAAGTCAGCGATGTTGTATTCCTGGGATCAATGGAAGTTTCTGGTTTTTCAACATCGGATTTCCTCCCCAGGAGATCTAATCGGGGCTGATCAAACCCTGATTCTCCCCCCTCAGCAACAGGCTTTCACTAACATCGCCTCCACACTGAGTACTGTTGATTGTAGCTTTATACTGCTAGTCATGTGACCCCAACCAATGGTAATGGAGTTCTTCTGTTCTGCTACTTATATACGAGTCTTGAATGCCAAACTCAAGTTTGGTCTCACTACCAGGAAAAATGGCCATGGTAAGATTGTTTTTCCCCTACCCCCCTTTTTTTGAATTTTAGTTTTATCCAATTATTTATTTCTTGTTCAAGAGATTTTTTTTTTTTTTTTATACAAAAAATGTGTGTGTGTGTGTGTGTGAATAAAAGGAAGTGAATCCAATGGTATGTAGTATATGTTTCGATCTATTAATTAGATCATCTTCAAATTTTAAACAGACCGATAAACAAGGACTATTACTCGCCTTTCTCCTTATTCTGAGATAAAAAATTTTTTATCACCTTCCACATACCAACAAAAGCCCTGAAGATGACCTAATTAATAGATCGAAACACTGCAGCGTCAGCCAATAAACTCACCACTTAACTCATTTAAACCTGTTTTTTTTTTTTTTTTTTTTTTTTTTATACTACATATAACATTTAATAATATATATATATATATATATATTTATAATATATATATTATATATAATGTGCATTAATAACAACAATTCTATTTTGATGTTCATTTTTTTTTTTTCTTTTTAAATTCTGACCAAATAAATTTTCTTTTTGACAGGAAGCAGCAGCATTAAATAAAAAGGTTGCAGTTTTTGATTTTGTCAAGCCAACACCGATCGGCACAACCTGGGGTAAGTATTAAGTTTACACTTGGATTTCCAACTGTTTTAAGAACAGAAAGTCACAAGGCATTTACCATCAACTATATTAACCCTGCTAAATTACAGTTTTTGATCTGAATTAACTTTGAGGTCATATGATGACATTTTGAATTTACTGAATGTTTTCATGCATGTCTAAATTGTTAGTGTGTGTAGTAATGTTTACTATCAGTATTGTGGTACTTACTACTCTCATAAATCCCCTATACAACCTGGCGCTAGGGTGCAAGTGCCAGGGCTTTTGGGGAGACTTGCCTCTCGTGAAGTGCCTCAATACTACCAGAGACAGCACCCTGCAGCAGCTCAGTAGTCCAGTTGTCTCTGACTTTCCACTGCTACTGGACTAACTGCTGGAAGGCCAAGACAGTGGACTAAGGTCTCCACACTCTCTTTCGCCTGAAAATATCTTGCTCACCAGTTTCACTCCATGTCGAGTGTGGTCCTTATAATTATCTGCGACAGACTTCTATAAGCAGTAAACATGTTTACCATCCCTCTGCTTGGTCAGGATCTGACACTAGGCCAATTTTTAAGTGGAGTGCTTCTAGTTTGGATTTGTGTTTTTTCTTCTCCTGAACTGATTGTCTTTCCTTACTATATAATACTTACTACACACATAGACCCTCAAATTGGCCTTGGTTGTCCACCCATCTAAGACACCAGGAAGAGTCTGTTATAAAAACATCACTGCTGAGCAGCTTACATGATCCTTAGGAAGGGCAAACAGTGAAAAATTTTATTTTCATTATTAATTTTTTAAAATTTTTATTGAAAAATTTTTTTTTTTGCTTTCACAATGTTTAAATGTGCAGCCTCCAAATTTTGTTTATATTAAGAATTGATTGGAATTTCTTTCTTTTTGAAAAATTCTTTACAAGCAAAAATTTAATACTGGATGGGGATTAGATGATTATTTTAAATTAAGAAAAAAATTTTTTTTTGTTTTCTTTAAGGTCTCGGTGGCACCTGTGTCAATGTCGGTTGTATACCAAAAAAATTGATGCATCAAGCTGCTCTTCTAGGTAAGTGTATTAGTGTGTGTGTGTGTGTGTGTGTGTATATATATATATATATATATTAGTGTGTGTGTATTCATTTTTATCTTGTTTAGCTTAAAAGATACATCAAGCAAAAATGGCAACAACATTGGATTAATAGTGCACTGAATATAAATTATCAATTAAAACGATGCTACCAGAATTGAAGCCAGGATGTAGAAAATCCAGAGAGGAAGAAGTAATACTGGCTCAGCTGTGCATTGGCCACAAAATATTTATGCACTATTTTATAATCAAACAGGAGGACCCACCATGTTCTGTAAAATATCAAACACTCTTCATTGTAAAACATTTCCTTATTGAATCTGGAGCTTTTGCTCCTATCAGAAAACAATTTTTTTTAATCCAAATAATATGAAAGATCTATTTGAAAATATCAACCTAGATAGCATTTTATCCTTCTTGAAAGAAAAAAAAAATACTGAAATTATAAATAAGACATATATAAGATATGTTTTCAAAAATATCTTCAAAAATACACCTGTAAAACAAAATTGACTACTAACTTTTGCAGAGACACTGATAGGTATGCGTCCTGCATCCCTGACTCACAAAAATCTAAAAGGGTGCAGTAGAATTGCATCCATGCGTGCCAGTGTTTTTATTTTTTCTTCCCTCACCATTTCAAGTTACCAGTAAATACTTTTCAATAGTTCCTTAGAAATGAATTACACAGAATGGGTTACAAGGTAGGAGTTAGACGGCTTTAGTTGGGAGCCATAAATATTCCCGGGGACTCATTGAAAGCAAATATGTACGTTCCAGGACACACTAAATCAAAAAGCTATCAGCATCACTACTGATATCATTAGGTATTACTCAAAACGTTTTCTCTGGTGTTTTTTGTCACTTAATAAATGCTTAAGTGCAGTTTGTAAACTATTTTTCTTCCAAACCTAAAAACAGATCATGAGGGGTCAGCAAACCTCTGTTTATTTCTGTCTACTGATTGAGAGAGATGTTATTAAAATCTTAAATCCACATCTTAAACTATTTAAGATGTATGGCCAAAATTTTTTTTGATTTTTTACGCCTCCCCCCAAATTGAAATTCAACAAAATCTGGAAAAAATGAATTTAACTTAATGTAATTTTTTTCTGTATTATGAAGAAGTTTTTTAAAAAATCACAATGTAAAAATTATTTCTTTTACCGTCTTTAAAATGGGCGGATTTTATAAATTTGAATCTGTATCTGTTAAAATGTTGGATTTTGGCAGTTTCCCTCTCTTGAAGATGTAATCTTTTCAACATGATTTATTTCATTGTTATAATTAAGAAATTCATAGAAAAATTATATGAAAGTTTATGCTTGGTTCTTAAAGAAAAAAAATTACAATTTACAGTTGTGATTTTGAACAATGCACTTCTGTTAATCTTATTATAATAGAGATTGTGGGTTTGCCTGTCTGTAACCGAAACTATATTACTACTCAAGTTACAATTCCCTTTGTTATTTACATCACATTCTCCATGATTTTATGTTTATTTAAACCTCAATTTTTAATAAAATTGTTTTACATCATTAAGACTGTTGACCACATCTACATACAAATAACATGCAATTGTATTTATATATACAACAAAATAGTGGTTTACAGTGTGAATGAAGAAGGCTAATTTGCATATTGATCTTTAAAATTTGATTTTAATAAATATATGCTTAGTATTATTGATTTCTAATTGTTTGGTTTTATCTTATTGAATATGAGCAAAAATCTCGGGGATAAATCTTTTTAAAAATCCATTAACAAGAAGAAATAACTGTAATTTTATTCTTTACTTCCTATTTTAACTAAATAGTTAAATTAGGAAAATTTACCAATGAAAGATGGGAGTAATGGAAAATGATGGAAGAGTTAGTTTCAAAGTTGTTCTATTTTTCAATCATACACCCTCTGTTCCAATTTTTTTTATCTGCATTCTTATTCAGTTTCATTGGCCTTTCTAATTTAATATATTTTATTATATTAAAACTTAAATACTTGCACCCGGAGGGTGCATATATTTGCTAGTATTATTAAAAAAGAATAAGTCTCAGAAGGGCCAAAATTTCACGTTTTTTTTTTTAAATTTTTTTATCCCCATCCCATGAATTAAAATTCAACAAAACTAAAAAAAAAAAAAAAAAATCCAATGAAACTTAATATAATTTAGTTCTCGAAATATTAAGAATAAATTAAAGGTTAACAAATAACACCATAGTTACCTAATTTTTCTTTACACTTGCATTGTGATAGCCTTCAAAACCAACCAACAAACCAATATAAACAATGCTTCAAGCAAATTATAAAACTGTTGGCGTTTTCCCGATATAAGGTGTGTGCCACTTGTACTTATAGACTCGCCGACAACCATGGGACCAACTTCTTGTCCAATCACTGGCAGTGCTCTACTGCTGATATTGTTACTTTATACTGTCTCTTCTGGTCATACCTACACACATTGCTTTGAACCTTTGTGGACGACGGAACATAGGATTATATCACTGGACCTTTGACACTACGTAGGATTCCATAACTCAGGACTTATTCACTTACCAAAGGATTCTATAGTTCAGGACTTACTTACTTTAAGTCCTTTTTAATTGGCCAAGGACGGTGGTCAGAAACTTAACAAAAACCCAATATAATTTTTGTTGTATTATAAAGAGGAAGGATTTAAAAAAAAAATCACATGTAAAAATTGTTTGCTTTAAAGTCTTTAAAATGGGAGAATTTAAAAAAATTGAATCTGTATTTGTCAAAATGACGCATTTTGGTATTCTCTTGAAGATATTCTCTTTTTAACATGATTTATTTCGTTGTTATAATTAAGAAATTCATAGAAAAAATTTATATTTTTTAGGCTCGGTTCTTAAAGAAAAGAAATTACAATTTACAGTTTTGATTTTGAACAATGCACCTCTGTTAATATTATTAAAAAAGAATGTCTTAGTATGGTAAAAATTTCACATTTTTTTTTTTTTCCCCATCCCATGAATTAAAATTCAACAAAAAAATTTATATGTAAGTTTAGGCTTTGTTCTTAAGAGGAAAAAATAAATGACAATTTTAAATTTACAATTTTTTGAATAAAAGTTTAAAGAAATGAAGAGGTGCTGCCCTACTGAAATTTTGGCCATACCTATTAAACGGTGACTTCTTCAATGTTAATTTGTTTTTCTTTTAAATTTTCTAAATAGGTGAAGCTGTTAAAGATAGTATGAAATATGGTTGGGGTGTTGAAGAAACTTGTAAGTATTCTCTTTATTAATTCTTCATTCAATTTTTTCTGTTTTTAATATTTGCTAGTGTCATTGATTCTGTATGTTAATAGTTTTGTAATAGTAAAAAAGTTCACATATCTAGGTAGTAATATCTCCTCTACTGATGTTATATACTCCCTTTTTACTCAGGTGTATATAATTGGTGTATATACAAATTTTTACTTTTTTTTTTTTTTTTTTTTTTTTTTTTTTATAACTATCTGGGCCCATTTTTATTAAAATTCTTTGAGCACTTAAAAATTATTGATTTTTCATTTTTGTTTTGTACTTTACTATCACCCTGTTGCCTGAGGCTGTAGAATATGCCAATAATAATTAAATTATCATACTGTGTTATATCCACATTAGAATAAAGAGGAGGGAAATGACCATTAGAAATGATTTTTTTTTTTTTTTTTTTTTTTTTTTCTCATTCAAGATTATTCAGAAAATAAAGGTTTGCTAGGGCTGGCTTAGCTCAATCGTTAGAGTGTCGGACTAGAAACCACAAGGTTCCTAGTTCAATACCGGCCCTTGCCAACTCAGTGTATGAGTAGCAAAGGGATCTGTGTGGTAAAGTGAGGAGCTGATGGTAGGTGTGGCGCTCCACCTCAAATGCAAAACAATCTCCTTTGTCTACCGCCATGAAAAGTGGATAGACTCCCTTGCTGTCTGGCTGATCCCGACTTTAGGTTTGCCCCGTCGACTTTACTTTTTACTTTATAATTTCTATAGTTTTAAACTTTTTCTCCTTCTAGATGAACACAATTGGAATATATTACGGGATGCTGTCCAGGTAAGTTATGAATAACCTATCAGATTTATAGAATTTTTAGTCCACTCTAATATTTTTTTTACTTATTAAATGATATGGAGGCCTCATCCTGGATATGAACTCCGAATGCTATTTGCATTTTACATAGTGCTAATACCCTTGGGAAATAGTCCGAATAATTCAAATTGCCAAGACAAAAAGAAAACCCCCAAAAACTTGGATAATACAGTGTTACCTTGACTTACAAGTGCTCAACTAGCGAGGTTTCAGAGTTATGAGCTGTCATTCAGTTGATTTTTTTTTTTTTTTTTTTTTTTTTTTTTTTTTTTTTTTTTGTGTTGTGAGTTTAATTTTGAAGTACAAGTGAGCTTAAGATATGCTTATATTGATAATTTCACTAAAAATATTTAAGTTTCTAATTTTATTACACCAAAGAAAAATATGGTTTATAAAAAAATAAACAATGGCATGGATTAATGGCATTTCAATTTATTTCAATGGAGAAAATTGATTTGATATACGAGGAGATTGATTTACAAGCGTAACAAATAAAACTCCTGAGTCAAGGTATCACTCTATTTTATCATTTAATTTTCTTATATTTGCATCTTTTTTAACTTTAAAGAAATTATTTGTTTTTCTTGCACCTTAATTCTTTTTCTTTTTTTTCTCCATTTCTCTAGGATCACATTGGATCATTAAATTTTGGTTATCGGGTCCAGCTTAGAGAAAAGAATGTTACCTATGTGAATGCCTATGCTAAATTTATTGGGCCTCATAAAATAGAGGTAAGTATTTTATTTTACCCTCCTGACCTTGCTTAAAAAACCAGCCCTGTTAAATTTTTGTCCCAATGTTTGTTTATCTGTCTAAATATGGCTTAAAGTTCTAAGTCACTTCTTGGCTTAACACCAAGGAGTTGAAGTTCTCTTTAAAAACTGAAAAATCTGCACTTAGTTCAAAAATGTTTATATAAGGGTAATTCCAGATGTGGACTGTTAACGTTAGACAATCCCTAAAATTTGATCTTCTAATTCCAAAAATTGGCGGAGTTATGTCCATTTTTAACTCTCCAAATTTGCTGGGGTTAGTGAAAAATGGCGACTTTTTGTAATCTATTTTTGTCTGTAAAATGAGTACTAGAGCTTCCTACTACTAAAAATTGTTTTATAAAAGCATTTTTGCCCAAGGAATCCAAAGTCAACTAATTTTAAGATATTGATGATTTCTGATATTTTTCATAGCAAGATCAATATCCCAATGTTGCATGCATCTAAGACAAATAATTTTTTCTATTATTATTTCACATATATTGAACATTATTTGTACCAAAAAGATAATTTGATTTTTGCTCAAAACCAAAGCTGCAAAATCAGTTAAATCAGTTAAAATTTTGCAAATCAGAAATCCTTAATAACTTAAAATTGGTTAACTTTAAGACTTTTTTGATAGCGTTTTTGGATTCCTTGGGCTAAAATGCTTTTATAAACCAATTTTTAAGAGTAGGGAAGCTCTAGAACTCCTTTTACAGACAAAAATAGATAACAAAAAATTGAAATTGAAGGGGTGGTGGTGACATGTCCTGGATGATTTGACATGGAATTAACCATAGGTTCAATCAGTTGTGAAAACTTATAAGTTTATATTATTTGTCTGAATTTTTAAGATGAGGCTTGATATGTATTATTTTGATTTTTCTGACTGTTGTTCTCATCTTTATTGTGATATATAAAAACAATGTTCTTGATTTTCTACCCTGCAGCCTTCTTTAGGTGTGTCTTGTCCATTCGATTATAGCCTTTTCAAATATTGGTTCCCATATTGTGTTCATCTGTAAATTTGGTCTACTCCATAGAGATGAAGGTCCTGGGTATGATGTTTAACTCTGTAAAGTTCTAATGTAATATATTGTCTGATCGGTGCACCCAAGGACCGGGCTGAATAGGAAGTGCATGGGGGCCAGGTGCAACCTTGGAAAGGAAAACAGGATGTGGCCCCGACCTGACCTTTTGCACCTGAAAATGCAGGTGGATGTTGTCATGATTTTAGTGCAGAAATCTGTAGGCGTAGCCCTTAGCCAATGAAAACAATCTGAGTGGGCGAAGAGGCGTGTCTGCAGAAAAAAACTGCGTAGGTGTCACGAACAAGGAGGCGTGACACCGGAGGTCAGATTACAAATAAAAGAAGCCGTTGAGATCGATCAGGCGGACGGCGATCAGGTTCAAGATAACTCCCGAAGGCTCCACATTGCGTAACCCTGCCCACGACTCTCGGCTACACACAACCGGGGGAAAATAAACATCTCTTATATTTTCCTAAAATACAAGTGTTTGTGTTTTGTGGGTCCAGTGTGTAACACTAAGTCATAATTGAACCTACAACTCCGACACATTTCTGAGACCAAACATTTTATATAATACAGCACATGAATAAACAAGATACATAAACAATAGAAGATAGAATAGGATAGTGTACATAAATGTACATACATAAAAGGACTGGAGCGTCCGTACATAGAAATCACTTACTAGGAGGGGGGGGGGCCGAAGCCACACCAAGAAAGGGGTAGACAGTAGTCTAACCCATGTGCTCGTACCAGAGATTTAGCTAAAAGAGGAAGAGAAGTTCAAATAAGGCGCTTAAATACCAGAGGTCCCCTAGTGGGAACAAACGGCAACACCGCGGGAAGATAACTCTTCCTGGCAAAGGGAAGATAATCCCCACAACTCCATCTAATGGTGAAGTTCCAATTTTGGAGCTCTGGGGAGTGTTGAGCACCCCTTCATCATTATTACTCTCAGGTCCTCTTTGATCCAGAGTTAGGGTCCCCTCTATGGGTTAAATAGAAATAATTAAGTTTAAAAATAAAAAAAAAAATTTTGAATACTCAAGAATGATTAAAATGTCTTTGGCATAAAATAACCCAACAAGGGTTGACATGCTGTAAAATCCAACCAACCAGCAGAGATTAACACAATATGAGAACCAATAATTGAAAAGGCTAGATTAAATTTTTCTTTTTTATTTTTTTAAATTTTTATTTTTTAAAATTTTTATTTTTTTTATTATAAGTAAATTACTTAAAAATGTTTTTGAAGAATAAATGATGAATTTTCAAGGAACGACAAAAGTTGAAATGTGTTTTTATATATCCCGATAAAGATGAGGACAACAGTCTGAAAAATCACGATAATACTTATAAATTTGTATTATTTGGACTATTGTCCTCATCTTTATTGTTATATACACAATGTTTCAGCTGATGTGCCCTCTGGCCTTCTTCGAACTAGGGAGTCTTCATAGCGGACATATCGGCCAAAATATTGTGTATATAACAATAAAGATGTGAACAATAGTCCAAATAATTAAAAAAGTACAAATTATCAAGCGTCATCTCAAAAATTCAGAGAAATACTTATAAATTTTATAGTGTGATATTTGATGTTTTACTGTTAATAGCTTGCGGTTTGTGTTATTTCAGGCTGTCAACAAAAAAGGAAAAATTACCACACATACTAGCTCTCAATTTTTGCTGGCTCCAGGTCTGCGTCCGAACTACCTTGATTGCCCAGGTGCTAAAGAATTTTGTATAACAAGGTAAGCATTAATCTTGATTATCCTACCTCTTCTCTTTGCTGAATGTTACCCCCCCCCCCACTGCAGAGGGGCACCTCCCCACCAAAAGGGGTTTCCAGGATATTGTTACATAATTTATGAGCAGTTATAAATTATGAACATACCTGAATTTAGAATTCGGTTCCGTTAACTTAAAATGACAGGGGTCCATGGAAAGTTACCCGACGGTTAATAACCTTTGACCCTTTGAAAACGCACCATTACAGATGTGTAGGAATAGGTTTTAGTTTATTTAGTCAGATGTGACGCAGATTTCAGAGTGGGTGGACCTATGAGTTGCCGTTCTGATGTTGTTTCTCTCCGGTGGTGGAATCAAATGCACATGGTTGAAAATAAAGCTTGATCCCCCCCCCAAAAAAAAAAAAAACGCAGAGAGAGAGAGAGACAACATATATAGCAGAGAAAATGGCTGACAAGATAAAGTAAGTAAGTCCCGAGCTATAGAATCTTTTGGTAAGTGAATAAGTCCTGCGTTATGGAATCCTACGTAGTGTCAAAGGTCCAGTGATATAATCCTATGTTCCGTCGTCCACGAAGGTTCAAAGGAATATGCGTAGGTATGACCAGAACAGCCGGTATAAATAACAATATCAGCAGCAGAGCACTGCCAGTGATTGGCCAAGAATATGGTCACATGATTATCGCCGAGTCTATAAATAAGAGTAGGCGTCTAGCACACACCTTTTATATACAGAAAAATCGAAGCTGTTGGAATTTCACATGGCGCTAATACCCTTGGGAAAAGTATGAATCCAATTCTCCCTCCAGCTATGGGTAAATAGCAGGGCAGACTGGACTCTTTAACCATGGCTAGGTAATCAGTCTAGGAGAAGGAAAACTCTGAATTCAAACCTGTTAAACTCCGCTTAAGAAATTGACCTAGTGTCGCATTCTGCTCGTGCGGAGGGGTTGGTATATATATATATATATATATATATATATATATATATATATATATGCACCCTCCGGGTGCAAGTAGTTAAGTTTTAATGTAATAAAATATCATATTAAATTAGAAAGACTAACGAAATAAGAATGAAAAAAAAAGATTTGCAACAGAGGGGGCTATAATCAAAAAAATAGAACAACTGAAACTTACTCTTCCACCCCTTCCATCTTTCATTACTAAATTTTTCTAATTTAACTATTTAGTTAAAATAGGAAGTAAAGAATAAAATTACAGTTATTTCTTCTTGTAAATAATTTTCTTTTAAGATTTATCCCCGAGATTTTTGCTCATATTCATTAAGATAAAACCAAACAATTAGAAATCAATAATACCAAACACATATTTATTAAAATCAAATTTTAAATATCAATATGCAAATAAGCCTTCCCGTTCATACTGTATGCCACTATTTTGTTGTATATATAAATACAATCACATGTTATTAGTATGGTTAACAGTATTAATAATGTAAAACAATTTTTATTAATAACTGAAGGTTTTTAAAAGAATGAAACCATGGATAATTTGACGTAAATAATTAAGGGAATTGTGACTTGAGTATGATATAGTTTCGGTTACAGACAGAAAACACACAATCTCCATTATAATAAGATATATATATATATACAGAAAAATCTCAACAGAACCAGTAGACGAAGTAAGCAGCAGAAGTGTAACAAGTCAGAACAATCATACGCTAATCTATGTATCTGTCTCTCTCTCTCTCTCTCTCCCCATTTATATACCCGATGTTAGAAGAAGAGTATATAACAATATGACGTTAAATAGCATCTGTTGGTGAGGCTCCAGTTCTGGAGGTCTTGTGTGTACAAACTAATTATTAAATAGAAAGAATCCTTTTAAATCATATAATTATTCAGAGATGCTGATAGATACACATCCTGCATCTCTGACACACAAAATTAAAAACTAGTAAAATCATATCCATGCATTCCAGTGTTTTTTTTTTTTTTTTTCTTTCCTTACCATTTCCAGCTAACTGTAAATACATTTAATATTTTTTTTATTTTTTTATTTTTTTTTTTTAGAAACAAATTACACGGGATGGGCTAGAAAACAGGGTTAGATGGTTTTTTTTTGTTTTGCCAGTTCATAAATAAAAACCCTACAATTTATTAAGAAACTTTAGTTGGTGATGCTCTGGTTCTGGAGTTTACTAATTATATATACAAAAAAGCATCACTTACAATTCCTATATTCAAAAAAAAAAAAAAGAAAAAGATTTGGCATTAGTTAGCCCACAAGGTTTGATATGCCATTAAACAAAACATCTAACTATGAAAGAACTGATTGATGATACTGAAGTCAATGTTTTAGTACATGTCTTGAAGGCAGTTTGTATAAAAAGTCGTTTAAAATATCTACATTAATTTGCCAACAAAAATACAACTTGGAAAATATCTGTTGGGCAAGAAATTCCCCTGATGATGGCTCGCTAAAACATAGTGTAAATTAGGGTGTAAATTGATTTCTGTCGGAGGGAAATCGTTATATATTATATATATATTTATATATACTTTATCCAGCAATGCTTCTAAAAAATAAACAAACACCCAAAAAAATCTTATATGCTTGTTTTAAGCATATAATAATTTTTTTTTTTTTTTTTTTTTTTTTTCAATTCCTTTTAATTTTACATTAGGGCATTTAAGTAATACAAGACCATTGGGAATGTTTCATTTTAAAAATTGGGTGAAATAATATTGTACAAATAAGAAATCTGCGATTAAGCGACACCAGATAATCTGGATTTACATTTTTGCATTGCATCTTGAACAATTTGGGACGGTCTCATTTTTAACCAGAGCGTGTTACAGGATGATAATGACAGAAGATTAAGGAACAAATGTATTAATATATTGATCATTTGGAATGTTTCATTTTAAAATTGGGTGAAATAAAATGGGACAAATAACAAATCTGCGAATAAGCAACACCAGATAATATGGATTTACATTTTTGCATTGCATCTTGAACAATTTGGTCAGTCTCATTTTCAACCAGAATGGATGGAAGATCTTAATATTGTGTATTAAATATATCGATCATTTATGATTAGTATTATCTGCGTTATTCAGACTATTGTCCCCATTTTCATTGTTATTTGTACAATGTTTCGGCCAATATGCCCTCCGGCCTTGTTCAGTATTTCTTGTACAAATAACAATGAAAATGGGGACAATAGTCCGAATAACGCCAATAATACTAATCTTTAAGCCTCATCTCAAACATTCAGAGAAATAACATTTATGATTTACTAATGAAAAGTATTTTTTCAATTTTTCCCCACAGTGATGACTTGTTTGGCTTGCCGTATTGTCCTGGAAAAACACTTTTAGTCGGAGCTTCTTACATTTCTTTAGAATGTGCTGGTTTCTTAAGAGCCTTTGGCCTTGATGTTACTGTCATGGTTCGTTCAATTCTGCTGCGTGGATTTGATCGACAAATGGCTGACTTGATAGGAACCTACATGGAAGAACATGGCATCAAGTTTATAAAAGAGTCACAAGTACAAAAGGTAAATTTTTATTTTTTTATGTTGTATAATCTTATTATAATGGAGATAATGAAATTTATGTATAAATGTTGTATTTATTATTATGGTGTATTAAAAGTATCATTATTTTTATCATGGAAAGGATGGGCTGGTTGGTTTTTCAGAATGTCAGCCCTTGTTGGGTTATTTACTATAGAAATACATTGGAAATAATGTTATGGAAATGCATAGGAAATAATGTTATGGAAATGCATAGGAAATAATGTTATGGAAATGCATAGGAAATGATGTTATGGAAATGCATAGGAAATGATGTTATGGAAATGCATTGGAAATGCTATTACTTTAGAAATGCATTGGAAATACTATTACTATAGAAATGCATGGAAATACTATTACTATAGAAATGCATTGGAAATACTATTACTATAGAAATGCATTGGAAATACTATTACTAGAAATTCAAATATTATTAGTGGGTTTAATGTGCCTATATCACTAAGAAATCAATGTTTACATAATATATGGTGTGGTTAATTTGCATACTGGTTTTAACAAAACCGGGTTAATAAATAATTACTTGGTGTTATTGATCTCTAATATTATTGTTTTATTTTCCAACATATTTAAATCAATCCTATAAAGGATTTTTATATAGGAGCCAAATAATATATAATTAAAATAAGTGTAATCTTTTTATATGCATTCTTATTTAATTTCATTAATCTTTCTAATTTGGTATATTTCATTATATTACAATTTAAATACTTACGTCCAGAGGGTGCATATTCTTGCTAGTAAATATGATAGACCAAGTTTTTACAAAGTTTATTTTGTTGTTAATTGTATTTTTTTAGGTGGAACAAACAGAAAGTGGAGAACCAGGTAAATTATTAGTTACTCATGTTAATAGTGCAGGAGAAGAAAGCCAAGAAGAATTCAACACGGTAAGTAGTTTACATTTTTTTCTTCCTTTTCATTCTTTCTTTCTTTCACTTCCCTCTCGTTTTCTTTTACTTCCTTTTTTATTTTTCCTTTCCCTCCCCCCTTTAAAAAATTTTTTTTTCCCCTTATTTTTTTTTTTCCTTTATTTTTTCCCTTTATTTTTTTTTTTCCCTTTATTTTTTTTTCCTCTCTTCTTTTCTTTCTTCACTTCCCTCCATTTTTCTCTTTTACTTCCTTTTTATTTAAAAAAATTTGTAAATTTTTTTCTCTTTTCCATTTTTATTTTTCAGTTTTTTTTTTTTTCTCTTTTTTTATTTAATCTTTTTAATTTTTTTCTCTTTTAATTTAAAAAATTTTTAATTAAAAAAATTTTTTTTTTTTTAAAAAAAATGTTTTTTTTTTATATTTATGCAATGTTATTTTCAATTTACAAAGGTGTTGCAATGCTGTACAGTTAGGTAATACATAATACCTAATAATATCTGTTTTTATTGTATTATGTTCCACTAAAAATGATAAAATCTAGGTAACTTTCGGAACAAAAATTATTTCTAGGTTAATAGTTTTAGAAACCATTTAGATATTTTAAAAATAGTGTTCAGTCAGTAGTTGTACGCTTGAAGTCAATTTAAAGAAGATTAGAGACGCATACTAAATACATATTTATTTCAAATATTTTGATACTGTGGATCCATTAATTGAAACATGCAGTGTCAGAATATTTTACCAAAAGTTTTGATATTGTTTTTAATTTGTTTTCCATTAAGTGGTAAACAAACAATCTGAAAAATAGCTGTCGTGTGGCTCTAGTAGGTTTAAGCCTTTCCTATCTATTGACCTCTATGGCCGAATCCTTTACATAATCTCCATGTAAGACAAATTGAAGGATACAGAGTTTCTCATTAGAGGTTATGGACCAAGTCTCCAATAGGCACCCCAAATCAGACAAGATATGAAAAGGACAGTTTTGCTTTGCACTGCAAGCTTCTCTTATGGCTTTACGTTTATATATAAACAAACCAACAGACGATTTTTTAACATGAGAATTTCACAGTGAGATTGTAAATGCTAAAACTTAATATTTGTAAAAAATATTAAGTTTTAGCATTTTAAAAATCATGATATTTAGCATTTTTAAAAAATCATGATATTTAGCATTTTAAAAATCATGATATTTAGCGTTTTTAAAAAATCATGATATTTAGCGTTTTTAAAATCATGATATTTAGCGTTTTTAAAAATCATGATATTTAGCGTTTTTTAAAAATCATGATATTTAGCGTTTTTTTAAAAAATCATGGATATTTAGCGTTTTAAAAAATCATGATATTTAGCGTTTTTAAAAATCATGATATTTAGCGTTTTTAAAAAATCATGATATTTAGCGTTTTTAAAAAAAATCATGATATTTAGCGTTTTTAAAAAAATCATGATATTTAGCGTTTTTAAAAAAATCATGATATTTAGCGTTTTTAAAAAAATCATGATATTTAGCGTTTTTAAAAAAATCATGATATTTAGCGTTTTTAAAAAAATCATGATATTTAGCGTTTTTAAAAAAATCATGATATTTATTTCTGAAGAAGATTAGAGACACATACTAAATACATATTTATTTCAAATATGTTTTAATACAGTGGATCCATTAATCAAAACATGCAGTGTCGGAATATTTTACCAAAGGTTTTCATTTGGACAAAAGTTTTGATATTTGTTTTCCACGAGATGGTAAACAATCTAACAAATAGCAGTCATGTGACTCTAATAAGTTTTGACCTTTCCTATTTATTGACCTCAATGGCCGAATCGGTTTACATAATCTTCATGTAAGACAAATTGAAGGATACAGAATTTATAAATCATCCTCATTTCTTATTTTTCACTCCTAATCTTTTTTCCACATACTGTCGGTGGGTTAGCTCAGTTGGTAGAGCGTTCGGCTAGAAGCTACAAGGTTCCTAGTTCGATACGGCCCTTGCCAACTCAGCATATGAGTAGCACAGGGATCTGTGCAGTAAAGGTAAGGAGCTGATGATAGGTTTGGCGCTCACCTTAGATGCAAAAAAACAATCTCCTTGATCTAGCACTAGTGAAAAGGGGATAAAATGATTGGCTGATACCGACTTTATGCCACCCCCGACGACTTTACTTACATACATAATATATGAGGAGTCAAGGATTGAGTAAATCCGACAAAGTGTGGTTGAAAATAGAGGAATAAGTGGATATAACAACACACAACTAAATTCAATAGATATTTCGCCTGGTATTTAGCGAAGCTTTGTCAAAAATTTATTGTGAAGACCAAAAGCTTTTTACAGTCTGCTTTTATACTGAAAAGGTTTTTTGGTACCAGTAGGAGATGAGGTGGGAGGGGGACTACTGAGTAGAAAGAAGAAAGAGGGAGGGTTTGGATTGTGGTACAGAGTGTAGGTGAACAGGAGGGATGGTTTTTGTAGGGTATGGTATTTTTATGGGGACATTTATTGCCTTTGGAGAAATTTGATAGTCTGGCTGTAAGTTAGTGTGTTTTGACTGCTGTCACTGAAGGTTTAATATATCTAAAAATTATAATCTTTTGTGTCTTTTCAGGTGGTATTGGCCATTGGTCGTCAAGCCATGACCAATGATTTAAATCTTGAGTCTGTAGGTGTCAAAACAAATAAAAGGTAAGTTTGAAGATAATGATTTTTACCTGTTAGTTTCATCAGATTTCCTTATTATGAATCTCTCACTAAAACTCTCCCGGTAATTTTCACCTTTTAGTTGTTAAAATTCCTAGCAAATAATGCAATTAGAGTAACCTCCCTTGACTTTCACTTTGAACCAAGCCGGTAGCTATTTTGAAAGTCTCCGTGCGAAATAAACAAATCTTAGAAACTTTTTTGAAAACTATACAACTGCATGCTTTAACACAAAAATATCATAAAATGTGTTCTTAATAACAATTAAGTTCATTTCAGATAATGCACACGCACAATTTTATGCTAGGGATTTTGACAACTAAAGGTGAAAATTACCAACTCTCCTGGGTATGCCACTAAAATGCATCTCGAACTTAGGGTAGGGTTGCCTCACCCTTTCATAGTCATTACTCCCAGGCCCACTCTGTTTGGTTTGGTTACTTTGTGTATGGCATATCAACCTTTGTGGATTATTTAATGCTAAAACAATCCACTAAAATGCATCTGGAACTTTAGGGTGTGTTGACCCGTGAAGGGACTCTGGTGTCCGAGAAGTCCATGACATGCAACACTCCACTGGTCATTACTTGGACTAGACGTCTGATTAATCAGATGGTCACTCCAAGCCCTAGCATCTATATGATTGTCCTGACCGTAATGCCCTTATGGCAACCTCCAACCCTTTTCCCTATATATTTGCTAGAAGGCAGTGGCTGTGGGTCTTAATGTCCTGGGTATGATGTTAAACTACATCTAGTGGTGAGATTCTAATTCTGGAGCTCTGAGGAGTGTGGAGTACTCTTTCATTGCCATTACTCCCAGGTGGACTCTGACCTGGAGTGATAGTACCTGTTAGGGTCCCATCTATGGGTTAAATAGATTTAAAAAAAAAATGAGTTTTGGTAATTTATGAGGAAGTGAGGTGACTATCAAAATAACAACCCCAGCTCATCGTAATGCACTTCCTCATAAATTACCTGAGTTTTAAAAAATGAGTTTAAAAAAGATTTGAATAACCAACAAGAATGAATAAAACAAAAAACGTCTTTGGCCTAAAATAACCCCAAAAGGGTTGAGGGGTGGTAGTACCTATTAGTGTCCTATCTATGGGTTAGATAGAAAAATGTGTTAATAAAGAAAATTGTATATCTATTAATGAATTTATTTCAAAACTTTTTCAGCATAAAATAACCCATTGAGGTTGATATGCCATAAAACAAACCAAATTGAACCATGAAGCTTTAACATACTTGTAAAATCCAACCAATAGTAATTGTAGAGTTGTTAGGAATTTTTTGCAACACATTGTGTAAAATTATCCCCAAAAAGGCCTGATGTGAAAATTGCAACCCTTGACCTACTCTCCTTGTGGCTGTTTTGGGGGTGACATGGCTCCAGTTGCCTTTTCAATGGTCTCTCAGGATTTTAACACAAATATCCTATTTCAAATTTCTTGCAATAATTGTAAATAGATTGTTTAGATTTTCTGAAATGTTTTAAAACAGTATTGAACAACAGCAGTGGTTGCCAAACTACGTTTATCAGACCTGCGATAGTATTTGAATGTTGCGTTCTTTGATAATGTTTTGAAAATAAATATGTTGGTTAAATTTATTTTTGTGCATCTTATGCCACTCATCCATGAATATAACGTGGAAAGATAAATTTTGTTTTACATCTTTTTCTCAAAGCTTTCATTCTGGCTAGCAAGTATTGAACACAATAATAATGTGGCCAGCACTTATTATTTTTTTTAATTATCTGGCCCACCATGAAAAAAGTTTGGTGATCCTGGCACAACAGTAACAATTAATTTTCTTTAATTCAAGCACACAAAAGGCCTTCTCAACAGCTATAGTTTTTGACTATAGAAGACCTGGCGCTACTGAAAACCTTAATAATAAACTTCAAGTGTTCCTCTACAAAAATATCAGAAGTGTCTATCTTTAGTATTTTTTTTTTATTTATTTATTTTTTTAACTAAGTTTTATGTGTGTGTGTGTGTCTAAAGAAAATAAGAGATTATGAAAAATCCTACAAAATGTAAGGAATATAAAAGAAAGATGAATAACAAACACAAACAATTGATTCAATTAATATTTAATTTCTATTTGCTCAGAAACTTTTTATAGAATGATTTTATTAGTTTAAACAGATTGATATGTAAATTAGGAAAAAATAAAAGAGGGAGGAAAGATAAACATTTATATTCCTTATATTTTTGTAGGATTTTCTGTAATTTATCTAAAAAATAAACCTCATTTGGTCACATTCCATGAAAGTATCTTGGTAAGCCTATGAACTTTTCAGCTGTCCCCCGTGTGTGTGTGTGTGTATGTGTATATATATATATATGTATGTATGTATGTATGTATATATATATATATATATATATATATATATATATATATATAATGTGTCATCCACATAAAATCCTATTTTGACATCATGTCTCATCAATGTGGCTAGACATGCAGGACTCTTTCAGACCGGGATTGAAATTCGACCAATTAGTCAGTGGTCAGCGTTCTTACCTCAACTCCATCTACAAGATGCTAGGAGTGCTCAATCTGTGTGTTTTTTAGTTTTTAAAAATTTTTTTAGCTATGCTATTTTAGCATAATTCACAGTAATTAGAAATTTAGTGGAAATTCCATTTCCAGTGGGCTTAACCCACCAGGGATAGAGGATTTCTGGCAGCAGTTCTAAATAAGTATGCTTCAAATTTTTTTTTTTTTTTTTTTTTTTTTTTTATTTTTTTTTATTTCATTGATTTCCCCTAACCACTACTATGAATTCAGATTTATTTCTATGTATTATTAAAAATTTTATTTTTTCCTTGAAAAACTGAAAGGAATGGCAAAATCCTGTGTGATGCTAAAGAGAGAAGCAATGTTCCTTATATTCATGCTGTTGGGGATATTGTCGATGGGAAACCTGAACTGACTCCAGTTGCCATTCAGGCAGGAATTCTTCTTGTGCGAAGACTTTTTGCTAAAAGCACTCTTCTGGTATGTAACTTGGTCTTCTCTTGAAAATTTGATAATACCCTTCATTTAATTTTTTTTTTTTTTTTTTTTTTTTTTTTTTTTGCGCAGCATGTTCTGCATTTAGGTATGGTCAAAGATTATGGACGACATCACCTTCCCCTTTGTTTTGTAAATGTTTAAAATTGTCACTTAAACTTTTTAATATAAAAAATTTTCTATGAATTTCTTAATCATATCACTGAAATTAATCGTGTTAAATAGAGCCCATCTTAAAAAGAGAAGTTAACGGCATAAATGCACCATTTTCACAGATACAGACGTTGATTTATAAAACTTTCCCATTTTAAAGACTAAAAGAAATAATTTTTATGTGATTTTTAAAAAAAAAAAAAAAAAAAATCTTTTTTTTTTTTTTTTTTTTTTTTTTTTTAATCTTTCGATAACATAGCAAAAATTATGTTTGGTTACATTCAATTTTTCTCAGTTTTGTTGTATTTTAATTCATGAGGTGTTAAAAAAAAGACATGGAATTTTGGGCCTACCTATCTGCATGTAACTGCCTTGAGTTTGAAGGTAGCACAAGTCAACTTCTTATTATAATAGAGTTTATTTATTTGTCTGTCTATAAACAAAACTATATCTCTACTCAAGTCACAATTCCCTTAGATATTTATGTCACATTCTTCATGATTTTATTTTATTTAAACCTCAATTATAATTAAAATTGTCTTACATTATTAATACTGTTGACCATATCTACATGCTAATAACATGCAATTTTATTTATATATACAACAAAATCGAAGTTTACAGTGTGAATGGGAAGGCTAATTTTTGTATATTAATATTAAAATATATTTTAATAAATATATGCTTAGTATTATTGATTTCTAATTGTTTTGTTTTATCTTAATGAATATAAACAAAAATCTCTGGGATAAATCTTAAAAGAAATCCATTAACAAGAAGAAATAAATGTAATTTTATTCTTTACTGCCTATTTCAACTAAATAGTTAAATTAGGAAAATTTAGCAACGAAAGACACTAGTGATGGAAGAGTAAGTTTCAGTTCTATTTTTTTAATGGCAATCTGAATATTAGCTACATAAATGAGAGTAACTTCCCCTTGTTTGTTTCATTTTAAGGAAGCCATTTGTTTTGGTTGGCCATTTTCATTTCACCGTAAATCTACACTGAAAATACGAATTTGTTTGAATCAATACAACTGCATCTTTTAACAAGAAAATATCATAAAATGTCTTAATTGTGCTTGCACATTATTTGAAATGAACTTAATTGTTATTAAGAAAACATTTTATGATATTTTTGTGTTAAAACATGCAGTTGTATTGATTCAAACAAATTCGTATTTACAGTGAAATGAAAATGGCCAACAAACGACTTTCTCAAAGTGAAACAAACAAGGGGAAGTTACTCTCATTTATGTAACTAATGTTCAGATTACATTTTGATTATATCCCCCCCCCTCTGTTTCAAATCATTTTATATGCATTCTTATTTAGTTTCATCGGCTTTTCTAATTTAATATATTTTATTACATTAAAACTTAAATACTTGCACCCGGAGGATGCATATATTTCCCAGTTTAATTAATATATATATTTACCAACCCCTCCGCATGAGCAGGATGCAACACAGTCAATTTCTTAAGTGGAGTTTAACAGGTTTGAATTCAGTTTTCCTTCTAGACTGGTTACCTAGCCATGGTTAAAGAGCCCAGTCTGTCCATAGCTTGAGGGAGAATTGGATTCATATCTTTCCCAAAGGTATTAGCGCCATGTGAAATGCCAACAGCTTCGTCTAGGAATTGAACTCTGGATGATAGATCCATTTCCTATGAATCTAACCATTAGACCACACGCCTAGTTTAATTAATATATAATTCCTCTATTTATAATTTTTTTGTTTTGATTTTTGTTTTTCAGTGTGACTATGAAAATGTACCAACAGTTGTATTCACTCCATTGGAATATGGCTGTATTGGAATTACTGAAGAGCAAGCGATAGAACTTCATGGTGAAGCAAACCTTGAGGTTAGTTTGAAATAAACTTATTTTTTTTCTCCAATGTTGGTTTTCCTTTCTTTTGTTTATCACATACAAAACATCCAATAGATCCAGTCACCATTTTCTAATAAAAATGGTTTTAGACATATTAGTAAGATAAAAATGTACTCCCTCTTATTTTTTCTTCAATGTTGGTTTTCTTTTCTTTTGTTTATCACATACAAAACAACCAATAGATCCAGTCACTTTTTTTCTAATAAAGATGAGATGAGGTTTCATAATTTGTAATATTTGAATTTTTCAGACTGTTGTCCTTATCTTTATTGTTATATGCGTAATGTTTTGGCCAATTTGCTGGATAGATAGGGAACATCGGAAGAAGGGTGGAGGATACAGTGGCTGAAACATGTTTTTTTACATACCACAATAGAGATGAGGACAACAGTCCCAAAAAAAATCAAAATAATACACATTAAGCCTTATCTAAAAAATAATTAGACAAATAATACTAAAATCACATTAAGCCTCATTTCAAAAATTCTTACGAATGATACTAAAATATTTGTTGAATTTTAAACACACAGAGAGTTAAATAGACTTCCAGGTGTTTTTTTTTTCTGTTTTTTTTTTTTCACAAAATATCTTATTTTATTCTTTAGATATATCACACCAACTATGTTCCCTTGGAGTTTACAGTTGCTCAACGCCGTGCAAGTGAATGTTATGTGAAGCTGATCTGCCTAAAATCCCAGAATGTAAGTATATAAAAATTATCTATATGTCCATATATATATATATATATATATATATATTAGAGAGTTCTTTTATGCCAACGACGTTGACTTTCTGGCTCATACTGAGGAGGCTATTCAAAATATTATGAACCTATTTGCTGCCTCATGCTCTGCTTTTGGATTAAAAATAAGCTTTAAGAAAACAAAGGTAATGTTCACCGCCATAAAAAGTGAACTGTATATCAAATCAACTATAATCATTCATGGTACTTGTTTGGATGTTGTTGAATCTTTCACATTTTTTGCAAGTACACTGACTTGTAATGACTCTTTGGATGCTGAGATTCACCTACGCATCCAGAAGGCATCTGTGGCCTAGGAAGGCTTGAAAAACGCTTATGGTCTAATACCAGCATTACCCATAAAACAAAATTGAAGTTTTATAGGTCCTGCGTGTTGAGTGTTCTATTGTACTCCTCGGAAACATGGACATTGTTTTGAAGAAATTTGAAAATTCTCAAACATTTTCATCAGAAATGTTTGAGACGCATTCTAAACATCAAGTGGAATTCCAACACACCTAACACAGAAGTCCTTACTAGGGCAGGATGCACAAGCATTGAAACTCTCATCATAACAGCCCAAAAACAGGTCATGTGCGTATGAGTGATGTTAGAATACCAAATCAACCCCTTTAAGCCTTGTAAGAAGTATAAGAATTATTTAAAAAAGCAATCTTGTAAAATTAAAAATAAATCCTGATAACTGGGAAAAGCTGGCATTGAAGAGAACTGACTGGAGAATTCATGTGGATGATAGCTGTACCAGTTTTTAGTGTGAAAGAATTGAGCATGAAAACCTAAAGTGTCAACTTCAAAAGGGATGTATCTAGTGGTGCGAGGATATGGGAAGTAACTAAGTGTCCTGATGACGGTTGCAAAAACCAAAATGTTATAACATTGGCATTACCATCAAGAATAAACTCCTATTTTGTAATATTTCATGTTTTTCTATTTTTCTACATACTGTCAAGATTTAATACCCCATTTTACTCGTGTGTATGTATATATATAATATATATATATATATATATATAATATATATATGAGAAGTAAATACACAAGCGATGTGTTTTTGATATGGCTTTTTTTAGCCGACAATTTTTGGGAGAATATATGCTTAATTGAAGTCGTACCTAATTTTGAAAATTAATTAATTAATAATTAATTAGGCGGGCATACCTATTTAAATGTAAGGCTAAACAATCTCTGTATGTACATTTCGGAATATTAGGCCTCATCAGTGGTCTTCCTATCTATAGCTCTGCTGATGAGGCCTAATAGGCCGAAATGTACATACAGAGATTGATTTTTCTCAATTTGTTTAGCCTTACATTTAAATAGGTATGCCCGCCTAATTAATTAATTATTAATTAATCAACTTTCAAAATTAGGTACGACTTCAATTAAGCACATATTCTTGTGTGTGTAAAAAAAAAAAAAAAAAAAAATTTATCCAACCCAATTATGGGTAGAATTTGATGTAAGTTAACAAGTATGGGGCATCCAGTGAGGATCGAACTTGCTTTTCAGTAGGAACGGATTTGCAAGACTTAACTTGCTAACCATTACATCACAATGATTTTTCATTTTCTTTCTCTTTCTAGGAAAAAGTAATTGGTTTTCATTATGCTGGTCCAAATGCAGGGGAGGTAACTCAAGGTTACGCTGTGGCAATTCGCCTTGGTGCCACAAAGGGAGATTTTGATAATACCATTGGAATCCATCCAACTTGTTCTGAGGTAACTATTTACAAATTTGATAGCTTTTTTTTTTTATTTATTTAAGTTAAGTTATTTATTTAAGTTATTTATTTAAGTTATTTATTTAAGTTATTTATTTAAGTTATTTATTTAAGTTATTTATTTAAGTTATTTTTATATTTAAGTTATTTATTTAAGTTATTTATTTAAGTTATTTATTTAAGTTATTTATTTAAGTTATTTATTTAAGTTTTATTTAAGTTATTTTATTTAAGTTATTTATTTAAGTTATTTATTTAAGTATTTATATTTAAGTTATTATTTAAGTTATTTATTTAAGTTATTTATTTAAGTTATTTATTTAAGTTTATTTAAGTTATTTTTAAGTTATTTATTTAAGTTATTTATTTAAGTTATTTATTTATTTATTTAAGTTATTTATTTAAGTTTATTATTTAATTTAGTTATTATTTAAGTTATTTATTTAAGTTATTTATTTATTTAAGTATTTATTTAAGTTATTTATTTAAGTTATTTTTATATTTAAATTTATTTAAGTTATTAAAAAAGAATATTAAGTAAATTTTCTGCTGTAGTATCTCGTCTATTTTTGCTTCATTTTATTATCTTTATTTAATGTCAACTTTTTTATTTAAAAAAAAAAAAAAATTTTTTTGACAAATCAAAAGTTTTTTGGTCCCATTGACAAAACTGAATATTGTTACATAGTCAAAAGGTGTTTTGAATGGAGATAGGCAAACAATAGGCCATTGGAAATTCAATTGTTAAGAAATTCACTTAATGTATTCCTGGCAAAAATCCTCCTTCACTTAATTCCTTCCTGTGAATTGTGATTGTTTTGCTTGTGGGTAGTTTATAGCTTTTGTTAGCCTAGAAGTAAACCTCATTACCATAAACCAATTTCTATTATGGAAATAATAGAATAAAACATAGAAAGTATATCCTAGAAGTATATCCTAGAAGTAAATAATAGAATAAATATAATAAAATATAAAATAATAATATTATATATAAGGGAATATTATAATATAAGAATATTAGAATAAAATATAATAAAATATAAAATAATATTATTATATATAAGGGAATATTAGAATAAAATATAATAAAATATATAAAAAATAATATTATTATATATAATATTATTATATATAAGGGAATATTAGAATAAAATATAATAAAATATAAAATAATATTAATATTATAAGGGAATATATTATATATAAGGGAATATTAGAATAAAATATAATAAAATATAAAATAATATTATTTATATATATAATATAAATATAATAATAATATATATTATATATATATAAGGGAATATATTATATATAAGGGAATATTAGAATAAAATATCCTAGAAGTAAATAATAGAATAAAACATAGAAGTATATCCTATAAGTAAACCTCATTACCATAAACCAATTTCTATTATGGAACAGTCTGCTTGAAATAATTTTGTTCTTTAGAAAGAAATTGAGAAATTTTGTCAGTTTTTATGGAGACTAAACTTTTTTCAGTTGAACAGTTGGTGAATAAATTGATTTTATATTAGTTGTGTACAAAGATTTCCATTTTTTTTTTCTTTTTTTTTTTTCTTTAAAGCAAATGTGGAATTAATTCCTATTTCCTGTAAAATATCTACCAGTACAAGTATACTAAGTGATTTACGTATTAAAGACATTAGTTGGAAAATTTGATAACAGCTGTTACTAAATGCAGATATTACCATTAAGCTATTAAAGTTTGTTACTCCCCCAACCCACAAGAAGGTAATTTATGAGGAAGTGCGTCCCGGTCTCCTGCCTCAAAAATTGCTACCCGGTGACTATCAAAATAACAACTCCAGCTCATCGTAATTCTTGTTTATTTATCATAATTTGTTGTAATTCTTGTTTAGATATGAAGATGGATATATAGTTTGGAATAGACTGAGATAGATAGATAAACAAACAAAATAATATAGATAGATATGAACAAATGGAGATAGATATTTTCGACAAGTAAATATATTGGGGGGGGGGGGTCGCTTCTTTTTTGTTGTAATTCTTGTTTATTTAAACTAAAAACAAGACATTAAACAAACTTTTGAATAGACTGAGCTGGGTCGTTATTTTAATAGTCACCGGGTAGCAATTTTTGAGGCGGGAGACTGGGATGCACTTCCTCATAAATTACCCATAAAAAAAGTTCCTGCTTGTATATAAAAGATGAATAAAAGTGATAAGACAAATAGGAATATTTCTTTATGGCTATTTCTTTCTTTTTATTGTTCTTGAAAAAACTATATATATATATATATATATATATATATATATATATATATATATATATATATATACACTAGTTGGCTCTATCTGCCATACTGTAGATACATCAATGACCAACCTGACTCCTAACATTTTTTTTTTTTTTTTTTATTAATCATTAAAATTTCAAAAAAACTGTATGGTGAACTCCAGGCTTACTTACTTAGAGTAAATAACGTAAAAATAAACATATACACAGATGCTGATAGGTACACGTCCTGCGTCCCTGACACATAAAAATTTAAAAGTACGCCTCAAAATCATATCCATGTGTCCCAGTCTTTTTCTTTTTTTCTTCCTTCACTATTTCAAGCTAACTGTAAATACATTTCAATAGTTTCTTAAAAATGAATTACACAGGATAGGTTACAAGGTAGGAGTTAGATGGTTTTAGTTGTTTCCCCAGATCATAAATAAAAACCATATAATCTATTAGAAACTTTTAATTTTATTAAAACTGGTATGCAAATTATTCACACCATATACATTGTAAACATTTATTTCTTAATGATGTATAACACACTTTTCAGGATTTTAAATATTAATAATATGGGATGTTTTTAGGTACATCTATCTTGGTTAGACCTTAATGAAGACATTGTTAATAGATAAGATGCTATTTAAGATTAAATAATGATCATTTAATAACCATTGAGAATACAATGTAAATAACTAATGGAATTGTGATGTTGGTGGTAATATATTTTCGGTTACATAATTTTCATTATAATAAAATAAATGTACAAGTGGGAATATTATTTTTATGTTTTTTTTTATTTTGAGGGGGTTAGTGTGAGTTGTAAAAATTCACTTGTTTTTATTATTATTATTATTATTAATATTATTATAGTACAATATTATTATTTCTCTGAATTTTTTATGATTAACTGAATGGGAACAGTCTACCCTGTGAGTTGAATAAAGGGTTAGATTCAAAGTTCCATGAAGGCTCCCGATTACGAAGATTACTAAGTCCAACAAGAAATACTTTAAGAAGATTGGTGGGGACATCGGCCAGAATGTTGTGCAGATAACATTAAAGATAAGGACAATTGTCTGAAAAATACAAATAATCCAAATTATTATTATTGTTAGCTGATCTCTTCTCCCTCTCTCTTCTCCCTCTCTTCTATCTCTCTCTCTCTCTCTCTCTCTCTCTCTCTCTCTCTCTCTCTCTCTCTCTCTCTCTCTCTCTCTCTCTCTCTCTCTCTCTCTCTCTCTCTCTCTCTCTCTCTCTCTCTCTCTCTCTCTCTCTCTCTCTCTCTCTCTCTCTCTCTCTCTCTCTCTCTCTCTCTCTCTTCTCTCTCTCTCTCTCTCTCTCTCTCTCTCTCTCTCTCTCTCTCTTCTCTCTCTCTCTCTCTCTTCTCTCTCTCTCTCTTCTCTCTCTCTCTCTCTCTCTTCTCTTCTTCTTCTCTCTTCTCTCTCTTCTCTCTTCTCTCTCTCTCTCTTCTCTCTCTCTCTCTCTCTTCTCTCTCTCTTCTCTCCTCTCTTCTCTATCTCTTCTCTCTCTCTTCTCTATCTCTCTTCTCTCTCTCTCTCTCTCTCTCTCTCTCTCTCTCTCTCTCTCTCTCTCTCTCTCTTCTCTATCCCTCTCTTCTCTCTCTCTTCTCTATCCCTCTCTCTCTCTCTCTCTTCTCTCTCTCTTCTCTCTCTCTCTCTCTCTCTATCCCTCTCTCTCTCTCTCTTCTATCCCTCTCTTCTATCTCCCTCTCTCTCTCTCTTCTACTCTCTTCTCTATCTATCTCTCTTCTATCTATCTCTCTTCTCTATCTATCTCTCTTCTATCTATCTCTCTTCTCTATCTCTCTTCTCTATCCCTCTCTTCTCTATCCTCTCTCTCTATCTATCTCTTCTCTCTCTCTCTCTATCCCTCTCTCTCTCTCTCTTCTCTATCCCTCTCTTCTCTCTCTCTCTTCTCTATCCCTCTCTTCTCTCTCTCTCTATCTCTCTCTTCTATCTCTCTCTTCTCTCTCTCTCTATCCTCTCTCTTCTCTATCTATCTCTCTCTTCTATCTATCTCTCTTCTCTATCTATCTCTCTCTATCTATCTCTCTTCTATCTATCTCTCTTCTCTATATCCCTCTCTTCTCTCTATCTCTCTTCTCTATCTATCTCTCTTCTCTCTATCTCTCTTCTCTATCTCTCTTCTCTCTCTCTTCTCTATCCTCTCTTCTCTCTCTCTTCTCTATCCCTCTCTCTCTTCTCTCTCTCTTCTCTTCTCTCTCTCTCTCTCTTTCTCTATCCTCTCTTCTCTCTCTCTTCTCTATCCTCTCTCTCTCTCTCTCTCTCTCTCTTCCTCTCTCTCTTCTCTCTCTCTTCTTCTATCCCTCTCTCTTCTCTCTCTCTCTATCTCTCTCTTCTATCTCTCTTCTATCTCTCTTTCTATCTCTCTCTTCTCTATCTCTCTCTATCCCTCTCTTCTCTCCCTCTCTCTTCTATCTCTCTCTTCTCCCTCTCTCTCTATCTCTCTCTTCTCCCTCTCTCTCTATCTCTCTCTTCTCCCTCTCTCTTCTATCTCTCTCTTCTCCCTCTCTCTTCTATCTCTCTCTTCTCCCTCTCTCTTCTATCTCTCTCTCAAAAAAAAATTTTGGCAATGTGATATTTTGTTTTTGTTTTTATTTAATTTTGTTTTTATTTCATTTATATATTTTTCTTTCTTTCTCCAGGTCTTTACTACTCTCCAAACAACAAAGGCCAGTGGATTAAGTATCGCCGCAGCCGGATGCTGAGGTTAATTTGCTGCTGTCCATTAATACACCTCGTACAATTCTAAATGACCACTAAATGACCCTAGGACAGACTCATCTTCTTTAGTGCTATTGCCACTGTGCCTCCTCGCACCTGGGTGAGGCTTTTGTTGGCCTTACGAGCAGAAGAATGAGAAAGTGTGGTGGTCAACTGGTCAGTTTTGTATTTGAGGTGTGGACAGCAGCGCGATTAACGTTAACATTTTTTTTTTAACGCCTCATTGGATGCTTGCATGTGACACGTGCATTTATGATGGCATTGTTCTTAAACCTCAATTGGGGGGGAACTTTGCTTGATGTTGTAACCGATGTTGTGTTCAACTAATTCTTTTGAGATTTTATTAGCAAAATTTCTTGACTGGTATTTGTTTTTTTTTTTTTTTTTTTTTTTTTTTTTTTTAAGTATTTGTTATTTAGAGATATAGTATTATAGAACAATATCGTTAGGTTATCTATCTTTCTCTCTCTATCTAATATATATTTATATATGGTAAAACAAGGCAAAGATAATAAACTAGTTTTTTCACTTTGGTCAAATTTTGTGAGAAAGCAATTCTTTGGTTTTGGTTACTTTCTTTTAGGGCCTGGCACTTTTCAAATTTTTTTTGGGTCTTGGCTTAATAACATCAGGTTTTTGGTAAAGCAAGGCTAGGGGCTGGGTTAGCTCAGTCGGTAGAGCGTTCGGCTAGAAACCACAAGGTTCCTAGTTTGATACCGGGATCTGTGTTGTAAAGTAAGGAGCTGATGGTAGGTGTGGCGCTCCACCTCAGACGCTAAAATAATCTCCTTGGTCTAGCGCAATTGAAAAGGGGATAGACTCCCTCGCTGATTGGCTGATACCGACTTTAGGCCGCCTCGATGACTTTACTATATATATATATATATATATATATATATGTATGGTGGGGCAAAAGTCCCTTACCATTTTAAAAATTGAGCAACTTTTGAATAAAAGAAGGTAAAGAAATTTTTAAAAATTCTATTTTTTTGACTCTTGGAAATTATTTTGAAATAAATGTTTGATATAATATACTTCACATGCACTCTTTCACCGAGATTTTTTTTTTTTTAATAAGTGGCTTTTGTATCACCATATATATATATATATATATATATATACACACTCCAAAATAAACATTTTCAAAAACATGGCTAACTTTGGTCTAGCGCTATTGAAAAAGGGATAGACTCCCTCGCTGATTGGCTGATACTGACTTTAGGCCACCCTGACGACTTTACTTACTTTTTATATTATTTATTTATTTATATATATACTCCAAAATAGACATTTTCAAAATTCAATTAAAGAAACTAATATTGACACTTGATGATAGTTTTGTAGAGAAACCCATTTTAAGTTAAATTTTTTTTTTTTTTACTCCAACTTTAGTTGTTTGATGTGTGCAACTATAATCACCTGGTATTATATCAAGGTGGTAGTCAATTACTTTCCAAACACCAGTTAACATATCTTCATTTACATTAGTAACAGCTGTGTGTGTGATGTTGTTTCATATCAAATGAATTGAGAAGAAATGGAAATATAGAATGTAAGTGGCAGTCATAAACTTCCAAGTATTTTCCCTACGAAATTGCATCCTAAGTGTCAATATCTTAAATAGTTTCTAAAATACATTTTTTAAAATCTTTAAAAAATTTTTTTTATAGACACTGTTTTATGTGCTCCTATCTATCTATATATATATATGTTGTAATGGTAGCACCTGTTAGGGTCCCATCTATAGGTTAAATAGAAAAATGTGTTTATAAAAATAAACTGAGTATCCATTAAGAATGAATTTATTTCAAAACTTTGTCTGCATTAAATGACCCACAAAGGTTGATATGCCATAAAACAAACCAAACCAAACCAAACCTATATATCTGTTACATGAAACGCTAAACTACAAGGTGTGTTAAAAAAGTATCAAGACTTGAACGACAGAAATGAATAATGAATGAAATGTTAATTTTTTTTTTTATTTAAAAAAAAAAAAAAAAAATTTTTTTAATAGATCCCATGGTTTTGAACACAGTTATTCCATTCAGCTTTTCATTTATGTTATTAGTTTTTTTTTGTTGTTATTATTATTATTTCACTCCTTGCTAGTTGGTCTTTCACTGGAGTTTGAGTAACGACAAGTTTCCTATGGTCTTTAAGACTATTCTGAGTATTCTAGCCATTACTATTATTACTATTATTATTATTATGAGGTTTTTACAAAAGTTTCCAGCTCTCCATTGTTTTTGAAAAAAACAAACTGGAAACTGAAATACACAATTTAAAAAGAAAACGTTGATCTCAACACTGAAATCAACACTGCATAGTGACTAGTTTCATAATTTCTATGAGGAGTCCCCATGGTTAATGAGCTGGGCTACAAGACCGTAGTAAGCAAGTTCAAACACCAGTCGTGCTATTACATCTACTTTCAGACTAATACCCTTGGGAAAGGTATGAACCCTCCATCTCCCAATTATAGGTTAAATAGTATCACTGCTGTTCTGCAAGGATAGCTTTGGTATTAGATAACTCCTGCAGGTTGATATGCCATTAAACAAACCAAACTGTCATCCGTTCTGCAATTTCCAGACCAAAGATTTTTAAAACCATGAAACTGACAGTCCCATGCCATGTTGATTTCTGTGTGTTCAGATTCTCGTAACCCTTGTTGAATCACGGTTAATCCAAGTCTGTAGTAAGCCTCCAGTCAAGCATGTAATAAGCCTCCAGTCGAGAGAGATCAGCAGTCTTTCATTGGTTGTTGATATTCTAGTGGCCCTAACAAGACAGAGAATCATCTTAAATTATTTTTGTCCTGCCCGTTTATTGGCCACTTTTACTGGAAGTTGCTGCTCCTACTCCTGCTGGTAAGGTCTATATATAGAAGTGGCGATTCTGTGTGGGTCTTATACCAAATATAATCCAACAGTGTGTCTACACTTCTTATATTCATATGTACTCTATTCTTGATATTGAACTCTCTCTCTCTCTCTCTCTTTCTCTCCTCTCTCTTCCCCCATCTTCCCAAAGTCATTTCTTTCCCACACCTCTACCTCTGTACTTGAAATGATTTAAATTTTTGAGCTGAATCGTCTTTGCCAAAATCATGTTTTTGTTTATTTATTGTTGACTTGTGCCTTATTAAAAAAGAAATCAAATATAATCCAGGTTAAAAGTGTGGTAAGGAAAACCCAATGCCAAACTTTAAAAAAATTTTTAATTTTTTTTTAAAAACCTTATTTTTCCTGATGCAGGTATCATTGGGGAATGAGAAAATAGAAATTTAATTTAAGAAATCAAATTATAGTTAACCAAAACTTTTCTGGTTCCCTAATTTCCCCTGGAATATGCGAGGCACCTGATCATGTTGTTATTTACTAAGCTTAACTTAGCTCAAGGCACCCAGTGAGAATCAAACTCAGTAACAATGGTTGGCTTGCTCACCTTGCTAACTATTATAATACACAAGGCACCCAATCTTGTCATTTTAAAGCTTAGCTTATTTTGGCACATGGCAGGAAGTATAGGACACCCAGTGAGAATCAAACTCACTAACAATGGTTCACTTTCTTACCTCACTAACAACCTGATTGTGTTGTCATTTACTAGGCTTAGCCTAGTTTGGCACAAGGCCAGAAGTATTGAGCTCTTAGTGAGAAATGAACTTGCTACTTAATACTAATTGATTGTAAAGCTTGCTCAACGTTACACTGTATTTACCTCGCATTCCACTTATACGGGTGTGACACAAGGTCTTTTTAATATGGTACCACTCATGGAATGGTGGGTGAAAAAAATTTGTTGATCCCGTTGGCATTCCCTCTCAAGGGGGGCGCCTCAGACACTGAGCAATAAACCCAGCACTGTCTCTTTAAATCAATGGAGCAGGTCTTGCCTGGGAGGATAGCCCTCTGAGATCACACCGTTAATTTAACACTAATATTCCAGGGGCTGAAGCCACCGAACCCCAGACCCAAAGGGCGGGTTATTAATGCATACACTGTATCGAGCTGCCTATTTTATCTGGAGAAGTTTGAGGGTAAATATAATTTGGCATAGATATATTATTTATTTTTATTTTATTTTGATAATCAACTGTTTATTATTTCTTAAACATTGGAAAAAAAAAAAAAAAAATTAGTGATAATATTATTGTTTTAGGTGAACGAAACCTTCACGCTATTTTGCTGGTAAAATTTCAACTGATAACTTTTTTTTTATTTCTCCTAAACCAAAAAAAACACAAAATAAAAACCTGAACTTTTTTTTGTGGTGTAGGAATGTTAGACAATTGTAGTTTATATATAATGAAAAAAAAAAAAAATTAAAAAAAAAACCTTAAAAGAGGTGACTTTGATTGCTTTTTAGCACACCTGAGGTACCTCTACCTGTAAGTGCTTTCATTGTTAATGAAAAATAAATGAAAAAAAAAAAAATGAAATAATTAAAATCGTTTTTGTTGTTTCTTTATTGAATTGCTATTTTTGTACTTTTAATTTCATTTGGTTATTTCCTATAACTCCAAAGGCGAATAATTCTTGACTGATAAATCATTTATTTATTTATTGATCTACTAGGAAAAAAAGACTGTTTAGGGTTAGTTTAATGGGAAAATAAATAAATTATTTATCAGTCAAGAGTGGTTCCCCTTTGTTTATGTTGGTGTTATAGGAAATAACCTTTCATTTTTATGTTGACTTAAAAATAAACTCTACTTGCCACTTAACAGAAAAAAACAAACATTATAATTGGGATTGTGGTCCTATGCCAGTCATGGTACTTGACAAGATGAATTAGTTCTGTGACTACCACGTGTGTCTCTGGTCAGCTGCTCTTTTGTTTTATGCTAATTAGCATTGATTGATTTATGGAGTTATTCTTGGCGGCAAGGTCTATTTCTTCTAGTGGTAGGAAGCACGTGGTGTAATGGTTAAAGTCATGGGAAATGGACTCGTCGCCCCGAGTTCAAATCCTTGACCTAATTGCATTTCACTTAACGCTAATACCCTTGGGAAAGGTATGAATCCTACTCTCCCTCCAGCTATGGGTAAATAGTAGGGCAGATTGGTCTCTTTAACCTTGGTTAGGCAACTGGTCTAGGAGAAGGAAAACTCTGAATTCAAACCTGCTGAACTCTGCTTAAGAAATTGACCTTGTGTCGTATCCTGCTCGTGCGGAGGGGTTGGTAAATATATATTTCTTCTAGTGGCAATTTTCTTACTCACTAACAATGGTCTACTAGCCTATCTCACTGACTATTAGAGTATGTGTACAGTCAAGTCATGCTAAAAGCACCGCTTCCCACTAGATCACTGGAGTTAAGCAGCGATGGGCTTTGTTCAATACTTATATGGGTGACCTAACTTTCTAAGCATTAGATAATGTGAGGAACCTATAGTAATTTGCTAGCTTAGTTCAGCACAAGGCCAGAAGCATGGGGCACCCAATGAGAATGAAATTCACTAACAATAGTCTGCTAGCCGATCTCACTAACTGTTATATACCCCCTCCCCCCCCGTATGAGCAGGATGCAACTGAAGGTCAATTCTTTAAGCGGAGTTTAACAAGTGCCATCCTTGGCCAGTTGAAAAGGGCTTAAAGAAAGTTCTGTGTTATGGAATCCTTTGGTGACCGTATGTCCTATCCTGCGTATTGGTAAAGGTCCAGTGATTTAATCCTATGTCCATCGTCAAAGAATGTCAACATAATTATGGCCAGTAGAGTCGGTTATTTATGGTATCAGACTCCGAGTAAGCCAGTGATTGGGCGAAAGTTTGATCACATAATTCTGGCCTAGTCTATAAGTATAGGTGAGGATCTAGCACACACCTTATATCCTGAAATTTTCAACACCCTGCGATTTAGCCATATCTGGAGGGAGAATTGGATTCATACCTTTCCCAAGGGTATTAGCGCCATTTGAAATGCAAACAGCTTCATTCAAGAAATTGAACTTGACAAGTCCATTTCCCACAACTTTAACAATTGTAGTATGCTTACGGTCAACTCATGCTCAAAGCACCGGTTCCTGCTAGATTACCCAAGTTAAACAGTGATGAGCCTGTTCAATACTCAATTGAATGACCACTTAAGCAACAGCAGGTACTGTAAGCAACCACTCCTTTGTTTATCAAGATAACTTAATTCAGCATGAAATTACCTGAAAGAGGGTTGATGTACCATAAAACAAAACAACTAACATATTAACCATATGGATTATGATCAAGTCACGCAGAAAGCACCGGTTCCCACTTGATCACTGAAGTTAAGCAGTAAAAAGCCTGTTCAGTATATTAATTGGGTAACAACTTAAATCTTGCTGATCGATTATTGCTAATTGCGAGTTAGATCTTCGCTAGATGCTACATTAAAAGACCTGGTGGGGCGTCACAAATTTTTTTTCGCTTGTGTAGAATGAATGACATTACATATAACAATATAATAAGAAATTCTAATTAAATAATTTACAACCTTTTACAATAAAATAAAGGAAGCTTCAATCAATCAATCAATATTAAATTTCAAAATGAAAAAAAAAAAAAAAAGAAACATGCCAAAGATATAGATAAATAAATAAGTTAATTGAATTAAAATAAAAATTTCATAAATGATTGTAAAAATGTCTTCTATTCAAAATATTAAATGCAAAAAAAAAAAAAAAAATGAAAACTTCAAAACTTATTTTTTGATTGAAATTTTGAATTTGTTTAAAAAGTTAAATATCGAATTACATTGCTTATTTTATGTAAAAATATTCAGAATTGACACTAAGTGATTAATTTATAAACAGTCCACAAAAAGGTATTGTAAGCAACTGGAGTCTTTTGTTTATCAAAATGACTTGATCTGATATTAAATGACGTGAAAAGGGTTGATCTAATGTAAAACAAATGAACCACCAACTAACCAATCATACTCCCTGACAATACTTTTATTGGATAGAGCAGCTGGTATATTTAATGCAGTTTTTTTTCGCTTGGGGGGTAATGGCGGGTGTCACTTCAAATTTCACGGTACTTACCTTTTCAATAAGTTCATACAGCAGCTGTATCATCAATAAAGCCTTCCGCCCTGTCGGTGGGGCATTAGAATGCACCGACTGCACTTCTGTAGAGGGGTAAGACTCCCCAGATGGGGCCACCTGTTGGCCGTGGGTGGAGACCCGTGATGCTTAAGGATAGAGCCCAGATGGATGAGCAGTTCATGACATGCAATACTCCACTTTGGCCCTATCTTGGGCTAGATGGGCGGTCGGAGAGGCCCCCTCCGATCAATCGGCTGGTCACGTCAAGCCCTAGCACCTATATGATTGGCCCAACCCTATTGCCCTTATGGCAAGCCCCAACCCCTTTTTATCATATGGGTGCTAGAAGGCGGTGGCTGCGGGTCTACATGTCCTGGGAATGACGTTAAACTCTATCTGATAGTGAGGTTCCAGGTTTAGGGAATGTGGAGCACCCCATTCATCACCACTCTGACCCGGAGTGGTAGTACCCGTTAGGGTCCCATCTATGGTTTAAATAGAAAAGTGTATTTATAAAAAAGATTGTATTATCCATTAAGAATTGATTTATTTCAAAATTTTATCGGCATTAAATGACCCACTGAGATTGATATGCCGTAAAACAAAACAAACCAAACCAAACCAAAATCAAAGAACATGTTGATAAGTCTTTAATGGCGAATAAAAGCCTACATAACTTCTACACAAGATAATGGTTACAAGGGGAGTTAACCACATAGAGCCAAGGGGAGATAAGTTCAAAGTTCAGTATGTAAGGGGCCGTGAAGAGTGTAGAATACGACACGGGTTACGTGACCAGTAACAAACAAACAAATAACAACTAATATGACTTATTTAGTGGTCTTGTATGTATCATTTACAAATTTCCTGACCTTTGCAATCGGAAGATTGTCAAAACAGATTACATTGTATTAATGTGCCATATTATGCTTACAGTATGACCTGGCACTACTCGCAAATACACTTGCACAAGCCGAATCCTTACTACACAGCCTAAAAAAGGCAGCACGAAATGTCGGCCTGTACGTGAACTCCGATAAAACTGAGTTCATGTCTTTCAAAAACATAAGCGACATCTCAACCATCGATGGCAAACTCCTAAACTCTGTAGAACAATTTAGATAATTAGGCAGTAACATCTCCTCCACAGAAAACGACGTTAATACACACATAGGAAAAGCATGGGCCGCTATAAATAAATTATCGATCATATGGAGGTCCAATCTCACAGACAAGTTAAAGAGACAGTTCTTCCAGGCCGTCGTCGTGTCAGTACTGCTGTATGGCTGCACCACCTGGACCCTAATGAAGCAACTAGAGAATAAACTAGATGGGAGCTGCACAAGAATGCTGCAGGTGATCATGAACAAGACGTGGAAACAGCACCCTACGAGAAAACAGCTGTATGGCCACCTACCACATATCACCCAAACCATCCGAGTAAGACGGACAAGACATGCGGGACACTGCTGGGGAAGCAAGGACGAACTCATAAGCGACGTCCTCCTGTGGAAGCCAGCACATGGACAAGCCAGTGTGAACCGACCAGCAAAAACGTATGTTGATCAGCTCTGTGCGGATGCAGGATGCTGCATAGAGGACCTCCCGAGAATGATGAGCGATAGGGACGGATGGAGAGAGATTGTTATGGATATCCGCGCTGAAAGCGTGACATGATGATGATGATTACAGTATGTTGTGATATTGGACAATTATATGTAATTTGCATATGGCCATATGAAATGATATTGGACGATTATATGTAATTTGCATATGAAATGATATTGGACAATATATGTAATTTGCATATGAAATGATATTGGACGATTATATGTAATTTGCATATGAAATGATATTGGACAATTTATGTAATTTGCATATGAAATGATATTGGACAATATATGCAATTTGCATATGAAATGATATTGGACAATTATATGTAATTTGCATATGAAATGATATTGGACAATTATATGTAATTTGCATATGAAGGAATGGAATAGATATATAACCACGTTATTAAGAGAAATGGCCAAAGTGGAGTGTTGCATGTCATGGACTGCTCAGTCACCTGTGTTTCATCCTTAAGCATCACTGTTCGCCACCCACGTTGCAACAGGTGGTCCCATTAGGGGAGTCTTACGCCTCTGCAGAGGTGCAGTCGGTGTATTCTAAAGCCGCAGCCGACAGGGCGGGAATTAGTGTTTCTTTACTTATCTGTTGTTAAGGGCCGGGTTAGCTCAGTCGGTAGAGCGTTCGGCTAGAAACCACAAGGTTCCTAGTTCGATTCCGGCCCTCGCCAACTCAGCGTTATGAGTAGCACAGGGATCTGTGCGGTAAAGTAAGGAGCTGGTGGTAGGTGTGTCGCTCCACCTCAAATGCAAAACAATCTCCTTGGTCTAGCGCTAGTGAAAAGGGGATAGACTCCCTCGCTGATTGGCTGATACCGACATTAGGCCGTCACGACGACTTTACTTTATCAAGAGAAATGGAAGGAGATACAAAAAGGGGTAATTCCGTGTCAAATCATTCACACCATGGCACCCACCCCCTTCAATTTTTCTGAAATTTTGTCCAAGTATGGATTATGATAAAGTTAGACAATCTCCCAAATTTTAGCTTACAATTCCAAAAATTGGCAGAGTTATGTTGATTTTTAGCTCTCCAAATTTGAAGGGGGTCGCGAAAAATGGCGACTATTTGTAACCCATTTTTGTCTGTAAAATGAGTTCTACTCCTAAAAATTGATTTATAAAAGCATTTTTGCTTAAGGAACCCAAAAATGCTATAAAAAGAGAGTCTTAAAGTCAATCAACAGTACACTAATTCACTTCAACAATAGCAAGATTAAAAAGTCCAGTCTGCCCTACTATTTACCAGCCTTCACACGCGACATCTGTGGTTGTGAATGTTTTTCGAACATTGGACTTCCCAATCACAGGAGACGCTGTAACTTTAAGGGCACAATAACTATATTATAGTCTTCCGAGACTGCAATTCCAATGAAATGCGATCAGCCTCGTTCTGGGTTTGAACTCGAATAACCAAATCCACTTCCTACGGATCAAATTGTTACGCAACGAGTGTCTGTTAGTTGTTTGTAAAATCCTAAAAGGAGTTTTTTTTATCTTGTCTTATCTTCTTTAAGTTATTTTATTATAGCCAGCTAATGACTTATGAGAGCTGCATGCCGTAAACGCCGTGTTAGAAGCGACCAATCAAATATCAGTTAAAATTCAAATCTTGGAACAGCTGTTCTTATGACCTACTTTTAATTTTAATCCAAAATGGTAGACTTCTTTAGCCCCGGAACCGGTATAAAATAAGATAAGAAAAATAAATGAATAAAAAAAAGTCTTAACAGTTGATCGTGTATTTTTAAAAATTTATAGATTGATGCCCATTAAAGTTGATAACATACGGTGTGAGTCAGATTAAATCTTGAAAGTTTTGAGAGAGAGAGATAGAGAGAGAGAGAGAGAGAAAAGAAAGGGGAGTGAGAGAAAGGGAGGAAAGAAAGAAAAAGAAAGAAAGATAAGGAATGAAAAAGGGAAAGAAAGGAGAGAGAGAGAGAGAGAGAGAGAGAGAGAGAGAGAAGAAAGTAAGAGAGAGAGAATGAGAGAGATATATAGAGAGAGAGGGGAGAGAGAGAAAGGGGGAGGGAGAGAAAGGGAGGAAAGAAAGATAAGGAAAGAGAAAAAGGAAAATAAAGAGAGAGAGAGAGAGAGAGAGAAAGAAAGTAAGAGAGAGAGAGAGAGAGAGAGAGAGAGAGAGAGAGAGAGGGGAGAGAGAGAAAGGGGAGGGAGAGAAAGGGAGGAAAGAAAGATAAGGAAAGAGAAAAAGGAAAAAGAAAGAGAGAGAGAGAAGAGAGAGAGAAGAAAGAAAGAGAGAGAGAGAAAGAAAGTAAGAAAGAGAGAGAGAGAGGGGAGAGAGAAGAAAGGGAGGAGGAGGAAAAGGAGGAAAGAAAGATAAGAAAGAGAAAAGGAAAAGAAAGAAGAGAGAGAGAGAGAGAGAGAGAGAGAAAGAAAGTAAGAGAGAGAGAGAAAGAAAGTAAGAGAGAGAGAGAAAGAAAGTAAGAAAGAGTGAGAGAGAGAGAGAGAGAGAGAGCTAGGGGGAGAGAAAAAGAGATAAAAAGACAGAAAGAAAGAAAGATAGTGGAAAAGAGAAAGAGAGAGGGGGAAGAAAAAAGAGAGAAAGAGAAAAATAGCGAGAAAAAAGAAAGAAAGAGAGAAAAGAAATTTTAGGTTGTTTTGTTTTATAACATATCAACCCTTTTCGAGTCCTTTGATGCCGAAACAAATGATTTTTTATATTTGGTGTCTTACAGTGACAGTTATTACTTAAATAGTCACTCATCTAAGTATTGAACAGGCTCATCGCTGCTTAACTTCGGTGATCTAGCGCAGTGGTTCTCAAAGTAGGTGGTACCGCTCCCTGGAGGTAGTGGAAAGATCTAGGGGGCGGTGAGTTAAAAAAAAGGGTGGTGGAGAAGCCACTTGTTTTTTTGTTTTTTTTACAAAATCAGAATGACAAAATATGTAATAGATCCTTATGTAAAGAAACATGGGGTATTATCGCATAAATTTCGTACTGGCCTCCTGCCCTAAAAAACGCTAAGCGGTGACTGCTGAACAACCGACCCGCGCTACTATTTAACTCCCTAGCTGTTTGAAGGCGTTTTTTTCCCCGAAAAGTTAAGGCGATATGAAAACGATATTTACCCTCTCCCCTTTAAAATATTTACATTTACTTGTTGATAAAAAAAAAACATGGGGTGGCTTACTTTTAACGCCTTCCAGCCACTAAAAAAAGTTATTTGTCGATAAAAAACGCCTTCAAACCGCTAAAAATATCTTAAAGAGAGTGGGGTGGGTAACATATTTACATTTACTTGACGAGAAAAAACTTGGGGATAAAATATCCCCAAGTTTTATAGACCAATTAGCACTTTTTAGAGCAGGAAGCCAGGACGTATTTATGCGATATGCACCGAAATACGTATGTAGTTTATACGGAATAAAACTTTTGACAAGAATTATAAAAGATTGCATAGTTTTGTTAAGTAGTCCGAAATCAAAGTCAAAAGTCTGAACGTTTGCCCGACGCATGTACACAACACGTACAGTGGCGCACCAATTACCACAAGCCGCCCCAACTAGGCTAGAGAGCAAGATCGGCTTCTTTTTCATCATCTTTTTCTTCATCATCTTTTTCATCACCTTTTCCGTCTTCTTTTTCATCTTCTTTTTCATTATCTTCTTCTTCATCAACCTCATCTTCTTTTTCATCTTTTTTATCTTCTTTTTCATCACCTACTTTTTCATCGCATTTTTTCATCTTCTTCATCATCAGCATCATCTTCTTTTATATCTTTTTTCTTCATTTTTTTAATTTTTCAAAATCAGCAGACAACTGCAAGACCAGTTCTGATTTGTAAGCACTGCACGTTAATTTCAAAACCGTCCATTTCCAAACCGTCCTTCGCAAAGGGGGTCCGGTGTGCTTCGGCCACTGGATTGGTGTGTTGAATTAATAGCGTCGATCCGAGGGGCTTACCCCCCAGGCAATACCTGCCCCCTTGACTTAAAGAAGGGCTGGGTTTATTGCTCAGCGCCTGAGGCGCCCCCTTTGAGGGGGAATGCCGAAGGGATTGACGCAATTTTTGTTCTTTCCCACCCATGAACTTCGGCTTTGTTCTCACATTAAAACGAGGCCTTGTATCCAGCCCATACAAGTGGGGTATGAGGCAAATACCCACTGCACGTTAATTTCAATCTAGTAGGGCTCTTCCAATGTGTGTATGAAGGGGGGGGGCGCTAGAAATTCACAGGAAGTCCAGGGGGCGTTAGTCAGGAAAAGTTATGGAACCACAGATCTTGCGGAAACCAGTTCTTTCAATTCGACTTGACCATAAGCCCCAAAAAGAAGAAGAAGAAGAAGAAGAAGAAGAAAAAGAAGAAGAAGAAGAGATTGATATATAATTAGATAAACTACTAATGACTCATAAGAGTGTCGATGAGCCAGTAGAACTATATTCACTTATTATGTTAGGATAATTCTCAAGACCGATCAACTACGTTAATTTCGGTCTTGTCAACCCATCTAGGACCAGGAAGAGTCTGTTATGAAACCATCGTCCTGAGCGACTTACATGATCCCGAGGAAGTCAGGGGAGAAAACCCCGATAACAAATCCGGAGCATTTCATTTTTTCAGGAACACCGACAGAAGTTGGATTGGAGTAGTTACTACTCACATAAATCCCCAAATTGGTTATAAGATGCTCCTTAGCCTTGGTCAGCAAAAGAAGAGGATGAAGAAGAAAAAGCTGATAGGAATAAAGAAAAAGGTGAAAAAGTAGTTGATAAAGAAGAAGCTGAAAAAGATTATGAAAAAGGTGAAGGAGAAGCAGAAGGTGATAATGAGAATGAAGAAGATAAAAAAGACAGAAAAAGAAAATGATGAAGAAAATGAGATAAAAGAAAATGATGATGATGAAAAAAAAAAAAAAGTGAAGAAAAAAGATATAAAAGAAGATGATGCTGATGATGAAGAAGATGAAAAAAATGCGATGAAAAAGTAGGTGATGAAAAAGAAGATAAAAAAGACGAAAAAGAAGATGAGGTTGATGAAGAAGATAATGAAAAAGAAGATGAAAAAGAAGACGGAAAAGATGATGAAAAAGAAGGTGATGATTAAGATGATGAGGATAAAGATGAAAAAGAAGATAACAAAGACAATGAAAAGTTTGATGATGAAGAAAAAGAAGTCTAAGCCAATGAAAAATCCGACACAAAACCTCCGCTGCTTTGCCTCATTCCAAGGAAAGGCTAAGGGAGTAAACCCCGAAAATAAATCCGGAGCTGGGGTCCCTAAGGTGGTGTGACGCTGAAATCCAGTGCTACCCAGCAACTCTTGCTACACTACCGCTGCCAAACTGCATTGGTCCCTTACATTTCCTTTGGATCACAGCAGCAGTGTGGAGAGGGGGTTTGCTGCTTGGGTAACAGCTCATCCTCCATATGAACCCGCCCAGGCCACCTAGTTAAACAATTTGCACACTACTCCATCGTCTATCGTAGACGGAAGGATGCCAACCAGTAAGGTCCTCGAATTTTGCATATGTATGAGGGGGCGTTAGGAATTCATAGGAAAGTCAAGGGGGCGCTAGCCTGAACAAGTTTGGGAACCACTAATCTTGCGGCAACCGGGGCTTTCAACGCGATTTGAACGTAAATTTCAAGAAGAAGAAGAAGAAGAAGAAGAAGAAGAAGAAGAAGAAGAAGACATAAAAGCATTGGAAATGAAGAAGTTCTAATTAAAGAAGAAGAAGAAGAAGAAGAAGAAGAAGAAGAAGAAGAAGAAGAAATTCACAGGAAGTCAAGTTAGGAAAAGTTATGGAAACCACAGATCTTGCGGAAACCAGTTCTTTCAGTTCGACTTGACCATACGCCCAAAAAGAAGAAGAAGAAGAAGAAGAAGAAGAAGAAGAAGAAGAAGAAGAAGAAGAAGAAGAAGAGATTGATAAATAATTAACAAGTTTGGGAACCACTAATTTTGCGGCAACCGGGGCTTTCAACGCAATTTGACCGTAAATTTCAAGAAGAAGAAGAAGAAGACTTGTATAATTAGATAAACTACTAATGACTCATAAGAGTGTCGATGTGCCAGTAGAACTATATTCATTTATCATGTTAGGATAATTCTCAAGACTGATCAATGAGAGACGTGTTCCAGAATATCGATTGCTGATCTGATCGGCTAGGCGCTCATCTGCGGACAAACATTCCCGGCGCCTCCAGGATTGAACGGTTTGTCCCGTTGGCTTGCATAATCAAACCGTTTTCTAATGCGCCAAAGCGTCTCCGGCCCGGCCTGTCACATGACTTTTGCCGCCTTGACCGAGGGTGAGAAATTAGCCTTGCAGATAAAATATACAGTAACAATCAATAGAATTTTTTGTTTTGTTTTTAGACGTGAGCAGTGAAAGTTTGTGTAGGAGTCTCAGAGGTTTATTAAACTGTTGAATTGCAGACGATAATCTTCAATAATGGCGTCAGATTGGCGATTACTGAACTGGGTCATTTCACGTCGAATTTAAGAATAAAAGATTGTGGAAAAATATTAGGTTATTGCGAAAATTAACCGCAGTTTTTGTTATTTAAAACTTTTATGCGTATATAGGAATAAACTATTATTTAACTACATTCATGTAATATCTCATGATTTAGGTAACATTAATGTTGGCTTATTTTAAAAAAATTAAAGACTAGTATTATTAACTATTAAAGCTAGTTATTCTCAAATTCATTTCCAACTTATAAAAATTGCTTGTTTGGTTTGGTTTGTTTTGTTTTACGGCATATCAACCTCAGTGGGTCATTTAATGCCGATAAAGTTTTGAAATAAATCAATTCTTAATGGATAATACAATTTTTTTATAAATACATTTTTCTATTTAACCCATAGATGGGACCCTAACAGGTACTACCACTCCGGGTCAGAGTGGACCAGGGAGCAATGGTGATGAAGGGGTGCTCCACAGTCCACAAACCTCCAAAACTGGAACCTCACCATCAGATAGAGTTTAACGTCATTCCCAGGACATGTAGACCCGCAGCCACTGCCTTCTAGCACCCATATGATAAAAAGGGGTTGGGGCTTGCCATAAGGGATAAAAATTGCTATCGTACAAATAAATCGATAAATAAATACGGATAATTTTTACACAGATATATTTGACCCATAGACGGGACACTTACAGGCACTACCATTCCGCGTTAGAGTGGAACTGGTAATAAAAGGAATTAATTTCCAATGCTTTATGTCTTCTTCTTCTTCTTCTTCTTCTTCTTCTTCTTCTTCTTCTTCTTCTTCTTTAATTGGTAAATTCTTCATTTCCAATGCTTTTATGTCTTCTTCTTCTTCTTCTTCTTCTTCTTCTTCTTCTTCTTCTTCTTCTTCTTTAATTGGTAAATTCTTCATTTCCAATGCTTTTATGTTTTCTTCTTCTTCTTCTTTTTCTTCTTCTTCTTCTTCTTCTTCTTCTTCTTCAGAGCTCTAGAACCGAGTCTCTCCACCAGATGCAGTTTAGTGTCATAATTACCCTCTTTTGTTCTTAGGGTGGGTATTACCCCTTTGCAGTCAGCCTATTCTAAGCCCCGCCGACAGGGTGAACATTATTTTGTTGATAAATAATTTTTATCTGTTGACAGATTCAAAATTATAGTCAAGTCATGCTAAAAGCACTGGCTCCCGCTAGATCACCGAAGTTAAGCAGCAATGAGCCAGTTCGATTCTTATTTGGGTGACCAATTAAACAACAACAGGTGCTGCAATCAACTTAGTTAGAGTTGTAGGAAATGGACTCGTCGACGCGAGTTCAAATCCTGGACGAAGCCACTGTTCACATAGCGGTAATACCCTTGGGTATAGGTATGAATCCAACTACTCTCCATCCAGCTATGGGTAAATAGTAGGGTAGACTAGGCTCTTTAACCTTGGTAAGGCAACCAGTCTAGGAGAAGGAAAACCCTGAATTCAAACCTCTTAAATCTCCGCTTGGGGTTGTCACTACTAGAATAGGCTCAGTCCTAATTCGTGATCTATTTCAATTTAAATATATTTTGAGTCCTTTGTTTATTAAAAAATATTACTTAATTGAGCATTAAGTAAGGGTTGGCGGAGTGGCCTATTGTCGGTATCAGCCAGACAGCGAGGGAGTCTACCCCCTTTTCGCAAGCGCTATACCAAGTAGATTTTTTTCTGAGGTTGAGCGCCACACCTACCGTCATCTCCCCCTCTATAGATTACTCAATCTCTGCTACTCATACGCTGAGCTGGCGGGAACCCGTATCGAACCGGCAACCTTGCGATTCCTAGGCTGGTGCTCTACCGAATGAGCTAAACTGGTCTAAAGGGGTTGCTATGGCGTAAAATAAAACAACCAGTCGACAGATTCTAAGAGTTTTAATTCTCCAGTCTGCTGGTCTCACCACTGAGCCAAAACTGCGAATCCTTTTTTAGCAATTTCAATGGAAAAGAAGAAAAGAGAGAGAGAGAGAGAGAGAGAGAGAGAGAGAGAGAGAGAGAGAGAGAGAGAGAGAGAGACGATGCCAAGCAAGTCTGGTAATTCCGATATGTTCATTGTGTGTAACAACAAACAAATTGAATTTAAGAAAATGTTTGCCGCCATGTTTTCGGTTTTTCTGATGAATAAAGATAACAAGATGAAAATGTAACGAGTATTTTGAAGTGTTCAATTCAAAAGAAGAAAATTCCGAAGGGAATTCCGTTCTGATGACCCGTTGATTGATAATCGATCAAATGGACAATCAATTGAATGCTTTGTTGCGTGACGATCATTAACGCTCGAAAAGATTCTTCTTCTTCTTCTTCTTCTTCTTCTTCTTCTTCTTCTTCTTCTATTATATTATTATTATTATTATCATTATTTTATTATTATTATTATTATTCTTTAATTGGTAAATTCTTCATTTCCAATGCTTTTGTGTTCTTCTTCTTCTTCTTCTTCTTCTTCTTCTTCTTCTTCTTCTTCTTCTTCTTCTTCTTCTTCTTCTCTACAAACTAGTGAAATAAAATTCTAATACTGAGTGAAGAAGAAAAGAAGAAGCAAAAAGAGTTTTACTTTTCATCTCAAATTATCTTTCTTTTTTCTGTTGTTGTTTTTCTTTCTTTTTTCTGTCGTTTTTTCTTTTGTTGCTCTTTATTCCATTCTTTCTTTCTTTCTTTCTTTCTTTCTTTTGTTGCTCTTCTTTCTTTCTTCCTTTCTTTCTTTCTTTCTTTCTTATGGAATAAAATAGTGTTAAAACAATAAAAACTCACGACTCAAAATTTCACGTTCTCAATCCTCAGGTAAGTTAGTATTCAACACATCTGAACGACCTGCCAGTGGTGTTCAGAATACGCACATTGTTACATCTGCTCAGAAGGAGCCGATCACACAACAACAACAACAACAAAAAAAAAAAAAAAAAGAAAAAGAAGAAAAAGGCGTGTTTTGGGTATGGTACTAATTTGCATTTGGTGTGTGTGTGTGTGTGTGTGTGTGTGTGTGTATGTGTGTGTGTGTGTGTGTATGTGTGTATGTGTGTGTGTGTGTGTGTGTGTATGTGTGTGTATGTGTGTGTTGTTGTGTGTTGTGTGTGTGTGTGTGTATGTGTGTGTGTGTGTGTGTATTGTGTGTGTATGTGTGTGTGTGTTGTATGTATGTATGTATGTGTGTGGTATGTGTGTGTGTGTGATGTGTGTATGTGTGTGTATGTGTGTGTGGAGGCGCCTGGTATAACGGTTAGAGTCGTAGGAAATGGACTCGTTGACCCGAGTTAAAATCCTGGACAAGGCTGTTTGCATTGCACATAGTGCTAATACTATTGGGAATGGTATGGATACAACTATTCTCCCTCAAGTAAATAGTAAAATACTATGGGTAAATAGTAGGACCGACTGGGCTCTTTAACCATGACTTGGTAAACAGTCATGGAGAAAGAAAACTCTGAATTCAAACTCCGCTTAAGAAATTAACTTTTTTCTGAACCTGTTCCTGCACAGTGGTTGGTATATATATATATATATATATAATAAATATATATGATTTAACATTTTTGAAAAAACAAATGATGTGTATAATTACTGACAGAAATCTGTTTCGACCGTTTTAATAGATCGGTCATCATCAAGAGCAACATATGAGAGAAAGACGGGAAAAATAGACGTTAGAAGAAAGAGTACAAACAAAATGCTATTATTCAATGATGGAATTTAAAAAAATGCGTATTCTGTGTTAAAAATAAATTAATTTTATTTAAAAAAAAATCAGAAGCATTATAGTTCATAATAAAAGTCAAAAGAGTTTGATGTAAAATTATATACAAGTGTATAATGAGTATCAAAATTGTTCATGATATATTACAGTTATTAAAAAAGTAATTTACAAGTCCACTGCATAATTAAAGAAAGATGTAAAGTTTCAAATCACTTGTGGTGTTGGTAAATCCGTAGTGTTGTATATATATATATATATATATATATATATATATATATATATATATATATATATATATAATCTTTTAAATTGAATTATTCTAATATTGCTCCGCATCTTTATGCAGAGGATACTGTATTTTATTGACTGATTTAAAAAATTTTTTAGCGGTAAATTCTAATTCTATTTTAATGTATATTAATAATTATCATTGAATTATAATAATGAATTATATTAATTATATTAATTAATTATATTAATTCAATGTATATTAATGTTATACATTAATGTGTGTGTGTGTGCGTGTGTGTGTGTGTGTGTGTGTGTGTTTGTGTGTTTGCGTGTGTGCGTGTGAGTGTGCGAGGAATTTCTTTTTCAAAATATTTGATCGCTATGTTTTGAGATAAAACAAACAATTGCCTGTGTAATAATTGCTCGGAGTTACTTCCCTTGAACTATCAAACCGGAACTGCTAGACGAAAGTACGAATGAATAGAAAAAGAAAGAAAGGAAGAAATGAATAAATAAGAGTTGTGTGAATTGTGTGAAAGTAAATCTAATCTAAACTAATAAAACGTTATTCGACTCTGCATACGGTTTTGCCCAGAGAAGATGAAGATGAAAAAGAGGATAAAGAAGAGGATGAAGAAGAAAAAGGTGATAGGAATAAAGAAAAAGGTGAAAAAGTAGTTGATGATGAAGAAGCTGAAAAAAATTGTGAAGAAGATGAAGAAAAAGAAGAAGGTGATAATGATGATGATGAAGAAAATGATATAAAAGAAGATAATGATAAAAAAGAGAAGAAAAAAGATATAAAAGAAGATGATGCTGATGATGAAGAAGATGAAAAATAGGCGATAAAAAAGAAGATAAAAAAGATGAAAAAGAAGATAAGGTTGATGAAGAAGAAGATAATGATAAAGAAGAGGAAGATGATAAAGAAAAAGAAGATGAAATAGATGAAGGAGATGATGAAAAAAAGATGATTAAGATGATGAGGATAAGGATGAAAAAGAAGAAGATAAAAAAGATAGTGAAAAGGTTGATGAAAAAGATGATGAAGAAGATGATGAAAAGGGAGAAGAATAAGAAGATGAAAAAGATGATAATGATGAAGAAGAGAAATTAGATGAAGAAGAAAAGTAAAATAGATGATGATTATGATGATGAAAAAGATGAAGATGAAAAAGAAGAAAAAAGAAGAAGATAAAAAAGATGATGAAAAGGAGAGAAAAAGAAGATGAAAAGATGATAATGATGAAGAAGAGAAATTAGATGAAGAGAAAAGTAAAAAGATGATGATTATGATGATGATGATGATGAAAAGATGAAGATGAAAAAAGAAGACGAAAAAGAAAAAGATAAAAGTTGATGAAAGGGATGAAAAGGGATGAAGAAAGATAAGATGAAAAAGATGATAATGATGAAGAAGAGAAATTAGATGAAGAAGAAAAGTAAAAAGATGATGATTATGATGATGATGATGAAAATGATGAAGATGAAAAAGAAGGAGATGAAAAAGATGATGGTGAAGTTGATATCGCTTATTCTCAGCTCAACGGCTGACTTGATTTTGCAAAGTCAAATTGAATCTCTCTTCACAGTCGAATGGCTGCCCATTTTTCTCATCAATCCAATCTCTCCAAATGAAAGATGAGAAAGGCAAAGTGATTTATTTTATTTTATTTTATTTCATTTTATTAATGGGGTGATCAAATAAAACAGCCAATCCACTCAATCGAAAATTTTGTCATAGGAATCGTTGGTTACGAGGTGAGCCGTTATGGTTAACGAGCCAAAGATTTGAAAGAAAAAAACGTGAGAGTTGAAGAAAAAAAGCATTAGAATACAGGTAGAAATACTTCAATTTATAAAGCGAAGGCTTGATGGAGGATTTTATTACATTTTTTAAATCTTATTATAATGGAGATTATGTGTCAGTTTCAGTTAGAGGCAGAGAAAAGTCATTCCTAACTTCACAATTCTCTTAGTTATTTACTTTAATAGTCCAGTAGCCGAAGTAGAATATTACCTCGCATCCACGAATGTGGGTATGACACAAGGTAGTTTAATGTGGAACCACCCACGAGCCGAAGCTCATAGAATGGCGGGAGCAAAAAATGCGTCAATTCCGTCGGCATTCCCCCTTAAATGGGGGCACCTCAGGCACTGGGCAATAATCCCAACCCCGTCCCTTTAAATCAAGGGGGTAGGTGTTGCCTGGGGGGTAGCCCTCTAGGATCACGCCGTTAATATAACACAAATAGTCAAGTGACCAATGTCACCGGACCCCCACATTGAAGGATGGGTTATTAGTGCGTTTAAAATGCTGCATGAGTGATATATTATCAAGAAATAAAATTTACATAGTATATGGGTGAATAATTTGCATACAGGTTTTAACAAAAACCGTGTTTAATAAATAATTACTTGGTGTTATTGATTTCTAATATTGTTTTATTCCCAAATGTATTTAAAGCAATCCTATGAAAAATTTGATATTGAAATCAATTAGAATAAAGTAAAAATAAGTATTATCTGCGTTATTCGGACTATTGTCCGAAAGAAAGCCTAAATCATAAAACCACCTTTTGTCTTTGTCCCTTTCTTTTTACTATTTTTGGGGGTTATTCGGACTATTGTCCTCATCTTCATTGTTATTTGTACAACGTTTCGGCCGATATGCCCTCCAGCCTTCTTCGGGTATTTCTTGTCAGACTCGGGAACCTTCTCGGACTCGGGAACCTTCTTTTCGAACTCGGGAACTTTCTTGTCGTATTCGGGAGCCATCACGGAACTTTGAAGATAACCCTTTATTTAGTCCACGGGGGTATCCTGTTCTCATTCCGCTAACCATAGCTGTCGATTGGACACTTGGCCGAGTGGATTAGGCAGTTGGGTTAAAAGACAGTTCTAAGTGACAGTTATCTCTGGTTCCCGAGTTCAATCCTGAGTGAAAGCAGTTAGAAAAATAATTAATTAGCACAACTCCTACCCCAGCTATGGTTAGCGGAATGAGAACAGGATACCCCGTGGAATAAATAAAGGATTAGGTTCAAATTTCCGTAAGAAATTGACCTTGTGTCACATCCTGCTCGTGTGGATGGTTGGTAAATATATATTATATATATATATATATATATATATAAAAGTAATTGGTAATTTTGCTTGAGCATTGTTAAGTATGTTATAATATATAATTATTATTATATCATATTTATATATATATATATATATATATATATATATATATATATTATATATATATATGACGTAAGGTAAAGGAAAAGTGGACAAAATATAATGACCCAAACAAGTAAAAGTAGGAGAGAAATTTCGTTTGCCTTTACGAGGAAATTTCATCAATTAGACTGATGAAGTTCCTCGCGTAAAGCGGAACGAAAATATTATTTATCCTACTTCTACTTGTTTGAGTCATTATTTTTGTCCACTTTTCCTTTTATTTTACCCTTATCTATCGGATTTTACTCCAACCTCCTATCTTCATATATATATATATTATTAATTTGCCGATGGACTATTCTTAAGAAATCTATTTTATTGAGTATTGCTAATATTGAATCGCTACTAATAACTAAGTCTCTATTTGAACTTTTGATACTTTCCAGCCAATTCGCTGCTGTAAATGCACAAAAGATTATATGTATTTATGGAGGATTTATATATTTATGGAAGATTCATGCATTCATGGAGGCGTAGCGTAATGGTTACAGTCGTTGGAAATGGATCGGCGATCCGAGTTTATTATATAATATATATATATAATATATATATTATATATATATTTGAAAATGGTTTTAAAAAGCGTGTGCATTGTGAGATGTTATAATAAATACAATTTCACAATTTTTTTTTTCCTTCTGAAAAAGATATCTTTTTTTCGGTCACGTCTCATCAGAGAAGCATACCGTGACACTAATGTTTGTACGAGGAATAATGTGTAAAATCCGCAGATGTGGAAGTAAAATATATATATATATTGGAGAATAAGTGTTTAATTGGAGTCGTACCTAATTTTGAAAATTAATTAATTAATAATGAATTAGGCGGGAATACCTATTAAATGTATGGCTAAACAAATCGAGAAAAATCAATCTCTGTATGTACATTTCGGCCTATTAGGCCTCATCAGCAGAGCTATAGATCGGAAGACCGCCCTGTGCGTGATTTGAAACCGGACTGCCAGCTGACAGGCCGATCCTATAACCCAACACCAAACGAACTTCTTAGATTTTATGATTTGTTTAGAGTAGGTTAACATTCCTCTTCTAGTGACTTTTATTACACGACGATGTGGTAAGTTGTAAACAGGTTTGTTTAGAATGGCTTTTTGCCGATAATTTTTTGGAGAATAAGTGTTTAATTGGAGTCGTACCTAATTTTGGAAATTAATTAATTAATAATGAATTAGGCGGGAATACCTATTAAATGTATGGCTAAACAATCGAGAAAAAATCAATCTCTGTATGTACATTTCGGCCTATTGGCTCATCAGCAGAGCTATAGGGGTTATAGGATCGGCCTGTCAGCTTGGCAGTCCGGTTTCAAATCACGCACAGGGCGGTCTTCCGATCTATAGCTCTGCTGATGAGGCCTAATAGGCCGAAATGTATACAGAGATTTGATTTTCTCGATTTGTTTAGCCATACATTTAATAGGTATTCCCGCCTAATTCATTATTAATTAATTAATTTTCAAAATTTAGGTACGACTCCAATTAAACACTTATTCTCCAAAAATTATCGGCAAAAAGCCATTCTAAACAAACCTTGTTTATATATATATATATATATTAATTATATATAATATATATATATATATGAAATAAAAATGAATGAGATGAGTGGAATAAATGAAAAATCTTTTCCAAGGGCCTCTCTCAAAATAAAAAGCAAAACAATTTTATTTTTGACAGAGGAGTGCCCTAATAGAAGTTTTTCTCACCTATTATTTGAAGCATCAATTAATATAATTATTATATAAGCTACTGGAGAAGATAAAATCGGTTTCGACCAATAGCTTATATAATGATTATATTTAATTATATTAATTATATATCACGAGGGGTAATTGAAATATACATAGAAAGGGGCAACAAATGAAAAATCTTTTCCAAGGGCCTCTCTCAAAAAAAGCAAAACAAATTTTATTTTTGACAGAGGAGTCCCTAATAGAAAGTTTTTCTCACCTATTATTTGAAGCATCAAATTAATATAATTATTATATAAGCTACTGGAGAAGATAAAATCGGTTTCGACCAATAGCTTATATAATGATTATATATTAATTATATTAATTATATATCACGAGGAGGTAATTGAAATATACATAGAAAGGGGCAACAAATGAAAATCTTTTCACAAGGGACCTCTCTCAAAATTAAAAAAAAATTTAAATAATAAAAAATAAAAATTAAAGATAAAAATTTTTTTTGAGAGAGGAGACCCTAATGCAAAGTTTCCCTCATCTATAATTAGACTCTTTTGAAGCATCAAATTAATATAATTTTTTATATAAGCTATTGAGAAGATAAAATCTTACCTTTGTGGTATAAGGATGATGCAAAGTTATACATACTTTGGATACAAATAACTCCGACGAAGGTTAACGGACAAAACATTTAATATACACAGCACATGGATGACAGTAGATACAACGTACATAGTGAAAGAGTACATATAAAAAGGGGTACACAAATAAAGATAAGACACATTCATGAATGGTACATTATAACATAAAAGAGTACAGACATGAGACTAGCGATAGTCCATGCTGTAAAAGAACTTACAGTAATGTAAGGGGGCGGAGCCCCAACGAGAGGGGTTAGCTAAAATCTACCCCATGTGGCTCGTAGTTACTGAACAGGAAAAAGGAACGAAAGGCTTTGAACCCGGCGCTTAAATACTATGGTGCCCTAGCGGGCACCAACGAACTAAAAGGGGCAGACAACTCCACCAGGCGAATACAAACTAACGCTACAGTGGTGTTCTATTGAGAAAGAATTTGAATTTTTAAAAAATGTCTAATAATTGACGAGGAAAACTTTCCATTTGGGACTCGTCTCTCTCTAAAAAAAAATTGTTATCCTTTATTTCTTATTTTTTATTTTATGTTATTTTTTTAAATTTTGAGAGCGGTGTCTTGGAAAAGATTTTTCATATATTTATATAATATTATATATATATTATAATATTATATATAGTCATCCACAGACACTGTGTTTCGATGGATCACGTCACTTCAGTGTGGTTAGACATTCGCAAGCTACCTCCAGCCAGGATGGAACCCGGTCGATTTATTATCAGTCAGGCTTCTTAACTACTCGGTCATCAGCACGACGGACTGGGATTAGGATTTTTAACTGATAAATACATACATCTGTATAAAATGTAAGGTAGCCATAGAGTGCGCCATTTTATAGGATAGCGTTGTATATATATATATATTATTATATATATATATATATATATATATCTTCACATGATTAATTGATTGATTTTAACGCATTGTCAACTCGTTTAGGGATATTTTATGGTGAGAGGTTAGGGAATCGCGTCCATCAAACGTACATATTTTCATTTTTTACGTTATTGTTCTTAAGAGTTTTTTGTTTGCACACGACCCCATCGAATACGAATTAATTGAACTAATCTAATTTGACTCATAACTCCGTGTCACAGTGGATCTGGGAGTAATGGAAATGAAGGAATATCATATTACCTTACTATATTTGGGAGTCTTTATAAGGTCATGAAAGGCCTTATTTTTAGGGTTTAGTAGGCAGTTTGAATGATTACAATTTGATGCTTTACTTGCCTCCCTAAATAGTTTAGAGGACATTGGTGAATGCCCTGATAAGTTTAAAAAAAAAATGAAAGGTCCCACTGAATGGGTTTGAAGATCACTCCCTTATAGACTGTTCAGCACCCGATTCTATATATATTTATTCCAACTCGGCAATTCATGGGAATCTTAGTTTGCTACTAACAAAAGCATTTCAAATATCTAGTCGTCTCGGATTATTGATTATTGATATCTAAATTAAATCGGATTGATTTTAATCTGGGAAATCCCATTAAAAGATCAAGGAAGGCCTATTTTAGGGTATTGAAGTTTGGAAGACCTCGTTTGATGGCTAAGAATGATTTGGGAGGTCTTATTTTAGGATTTAGAAAATTGCGTAGGCCTTAATTTTTAGGGGGGTTCTTAGAAGTTCATATTATCTTCAGGGTTGAGCCTCACCATCATATGCAGTTTAGTTTCATACCTTTCTTAACGTTTTACTTTAACCCCACTCATTTGTGGGTCGCGCTGAAAGAAAAGGAATTCAGGAACGAAAAAGAAAGAGACAAAGACAGAAGGCGGTTTTATGACTTAGGCTTTATTTACCAGTCATAGCCGCTTGTGACAAGGGAATATCTCTCAGGCCAGTAGGAGCGATTTAGAACTCAGTTAAAGCATAAACTCGTGACCGAGCGTTTCTCTTGAGGGTAGGAAGTGTGTTCTTCTTTCTCGCACATGCGCGGAGGGTTCTTCCTGTGAAGGCTCACGGGAGTTTGTTATTTAAAAAAAAAATATTCTAATTTCATTTTATTTTATTTTGATTCCCCACATATATCTCTCTGTCTCTGTCTCTGTCTCAGTCTGCGCTCTCTCTCTATTGTATACCCAAGTATGCCAGAAGGGTATTACGTTATACTGTTATGTGTAATAAAAAATGGCAGTTGCCGGATTATATCTAAAAGGGGAGTAAGAATCCCAAAAATGCAGTAGTAACGGAAAACACACAAACGCTGCCTACTTGAATTCAATCAAGCGCCAAAAAGGAAAAGCGGGAATTTTTCAGTAGTTCAGGAGAATGACAAGACGAGTGGTCACGCAACAATATCAGCCCTAGTAATCAGCAAAGAAAAACATAGATAAAATATGAACTATTAATACCACATATAAAACAAAGGACTATGCTCGGATGCTTATATACATGTCTGTAATTCTATTTTTAATACAGCATTGTTATTTTTAATACGACTCCGTTGATTTCTTTCATTGTGTTGAGTTTTGTTTAAAGTTAGTGAGTTGTGTAAACCTATATAAAATATATACTACACCCAGCTTGCTACATACACACGAACTCTTTATTAATCAGTAATAGGATCTGTGAGTAGCTTTTCTAACCATAATCTTTTTGCCAGACATTGCCCATGGCGAAGCGCTCAAAAACGTGTGTTTGAATCTTAGATGCCTTTTCAGCAGAATTGCTATGGAGATTATTCGTCCACACCAAGTATTGATTAATCATATTTTTTTTTCTTCTTCCTCTGTCCGGTTTCGGCTTAAAAAGCAGACAGCTGCGATGAAACGGATGAGACCCCTAAGCTCTTCAGGTTGGAAATTCAATGGACCAGTTGATCGGATTCCTGGCGTGGATGACTTCTCTCGCGGGCAGATTCGAGCAGTCTTTGTACAAAAAAAATCATAGTTTGGTCTTCTCGTTTACAGAACTGTCGGCAGTCTCTACTTGATAGAGAACAGCTTTTTATTTCTCTCTCGCTATGATTCCCCCCCCCCGGCTTCTCTACTTTATTAAACGACACACACACACCACACACACACACACACACACGACACACACACATATATATATAGATAGAGATTTAGATATAATAGATAGATAGAATTAAAAGGGGGTATTAAAACACACAATTTTGTTAAAATATGGAATTATCTTTTCGTTTATTAAAAATCATTCCTCCCTTGCATCCATATACGATTATTGTTCTGATATGTTATATTAATCAATTATATGTTGCTAGTAAAGCTGGTTTGAATAAGGACACACAGTGTAATATTTCCATTTATTGAATTTTCTTTTT
>CM042156.1:82832924-82896641 GCA_023376005.1 Doryteuthis pealeii | reverse complement strand
AGATGGGAGCTTGCACAAGAATGCTGCGGGTGATCCTGAACAAGACGTGGAAACAGCACCCTACGAGAAAACAGCTGTACGGCCACTACACATATCACCCAAACCATCCGAGTAAGACGGACAAGACACGCAGGCACTGCTGGGGAAGCAAGGACGAACTCATAAGCGACATCCTCCTAGGAAGCCAGCACATGGACAAGCCAGTGTGGGCCGACAAGCAAAAACGTACATTGATCAGCTCTGTGCGGATGCAGGATGCTGCATAGAGGACTCTCCCAAGAATGATGAGCGATAGGGACGGATGGAGAGAGATTGTCATGGATATCTGAGCTGAAAGCGCGACATGATGATGATGATGATGATGATGCTTACAGTAATGTTGTGACATTGGACAATTATATGTAATTTGCATATGAAATGATATTGGACGATTATATGTAATTTGCATATGAAGGAATTGAATTGATATATAACCACGTTATTAAGAGAAATGGCCAAAGTGGAGTGTTGCATGTCATGAACTGCTCAGTCACCTGTGTTTCATCCTTAAGCATCACTGGTCGCCACCCACATTGCAACAGGTGGTCCCATTAGGGGAGTCTTATGCCTCTGCAGAGGTGCAGTCGGTGTATTCTAAAGCCGCAGCCGACAGGGCGGGAATTAGTGTTTCTTTACTTATCTGTTGTTAAGGGCCGGGTTAGCTCAGTCGGTAGAGCGTTCGGCTAGAAACCAAAAGGTTCCTAGTTCGATTCCGGCCCTCGCCAACTCAGCGTTATGAGTAGCACAGGGATCTGTGCGGTAAAGTAAGGAGCTGATGGTAGGTGTGGCGCTCCACCTCAGACGCTAAAAACAATCTCCTTGGTCTAGCACTAGTGAAAAGGGGATAGACTCCCTCGCTGATTGGCTGATACTGACATTAGGCCGTACCGACGACTTTACTTTATCAAGAGAAATGGAAGGAGATACAAAAAGGGGTAATTCCGTGTCAAATCATTCGGACCATGTCACCCACCCCCTTCAATTTTTTTCAAATTTTGTCTAAGTATGGATTATGATAAAGTTAGACAATCTCCCAAATTTGAGCTTACAATTCCAAAAATTGGCAGAGTTATGTTGATTTTAAGCTCTCCAAATTTGAAGGGGGTTGCGAAAAATGGCGACTATTTGTAACCTATTTTTGTCTGTAAAATGAGTTCTAAAGCTTCCCTACTCCTAAAAATTGATTTATAAAAGCATTTTTGCTTAAGGAATCCAAAAATGCTATAAAAAAAGTCTTAAAGTCAACCAATTGATGAATTCTGATTTTTTTCATAGCAAGATCAATATCCCGATGTGGCACTGCATCTACGACAAAAAGTTGTTCTATTATTATTTCACATATATTGAACATTATTTGTACCAAAAAGATAGTTTGATTTTTGCTCAGTGCAGAAGCCTTGCCAGGGGCAATGATCAATAGGGACGGGTAGGGAGAGAAAGAGAGAGAGAGAGAGAGAGAGTTCTGGGATCTGATGATGATGAGGGATATAAAATTCGTCATTTATTTTCAAACAACTGTCCCTTACTGATCAAGGGGAGTAACTCTAGAATTTCGCAAGGACGGACCCTAAAAAAAAAAATTAAATTTTTAGAATTTTTTTTAATGTTCTATTTCCAAAGTTAACGTTAGAACTCGGATCGACGAGTTCATTTCTCGTGACTTTAACCATTACACCCTGTGTGCTTCCATTACTATTCATTATATATCACTTATCCCGTAACCTTGTTTGGTCGTATGGCAGGTAAAACTGTTAAATATCTGGTGGGCATCCTTAGTTCCAGATGTAATAAGTAAGTAAGCAAGCCAATAAGAATCCGGTGTTAGGGTATTCTTTGTAAGTCCGTCGTCCAAGATAATCCAAGTATCAATGACATAAGCTCAGAATATTGCCTCTATTAATACAGCATAAGCAGCAGCAGCAGTGCCAGTGATTGGACAATAGAAATGCCTTCTCAGGTCACGTGTTTATAGGCGAGTCTATAAGTAGAAGTGACCATTTGCCCCATGCCTTATATCATAATAATCCAACAAAAACCTGGCGGAATCCATTCCTCTCCAGGTCTAGAACTGGTTTGAATTCAGAGTTTTCCTTCTCCTAGACCAGTTGCCATACCAAGATTAAAGAGCCCAGTCTGCACTACTATTTACCCATAAGCAGTACTCGTGCAGTAGGACTTGGGGAAGAATCGTCTGGTGGAACCCATCCCTCTCCAGGTTTACAACTGGTTTGAATTCAGAGTTTTCTTTTCCCTGGACAGGTTGTCATAGCTATAGAATAATCATACTAGTTCCAATTATCGTCGAATTGGTAAGACAAGGCAGCAAGCAGTCGTAACTTAATACGAAATTGTTTTGCTGCAAAGACTACTGCAAAATGGCTGGTTATTTATGAAACCTCGGAACATCATAGAAACCAAGCAGCCAATCAGGACTCAAGGAATGGAATCACCCAAATGCATGAGTGGACTATTCTGGATTCCCATAAGTACCAGTTGTCTTGGCACTGGTTCAGTTGTGCTTAGCTTGTTGCTCAAACCAGCAGTACACTAACTCACTTCAACAATAGCAAGATTAAAAAGTCCAGTCTGCCCTACTATTTACCAGCCTTCACATGCGACATCTGTGGTCGTGAATGTTTTTCGAACATTGGACTTCCCAATCACAGGAGACGCTGTAACTTTAAGGGCACAATAACTATATTATAGTCTTCCGAGACTGCAATTCCAATGAAATGCGAACAGCCTCGTTCTGGGTTTGAACTCGAATAACCAAACCCACTTCCTACGGATGAAATTGTTACGCTACGAGTGTCTGTTAGTTGTTTGTAAAATCCTAAAAGGAGTTTTTTTTATCTTGTGTTATCTTCTTTAAGTTATTTTCTTATACTCAGCTAATGACTTATGAGAGCTGCATGCTGTAAACGCCATGTTAGAAGCGACCAATCAAATATCAGTTAAAATTCAAATCTTGGAACAGCTGTTCTTATGACCTGATTTTAACTTTAATCCAAAATGGTGGACTTCTTTAGCCCCGGAACCAGCATAAGATAAGAAAAATAAATGAATAAAAAAAAAGTCTTAACAGTTGATCGTGTATTTTTTATTTATTTATATATAGATTTGAAGTTGATAACATACGGTGTGAGTCAGATTAAATCTCGAAGTTTAAAGAGAGAGAGAGAGAGAGAGAGAGAGAGAGAGAGAGAGAGAGAGAGAGAGGAGAGAGACATTGTTGGCTTCCATAGGAGAACGTCGCTCATGAGTTCATCCTTGCTTCTCCAGCAGTGTCCTGCATGTCTTGTCCATCTCACTCGGATAGTTTCTGAGGTGGGGGGCGGGGTGCAGGTGACCGTACAGCTGTTTCCGTGTGGGGTGCTGCTTCCATGACTTGTTCAAGACTGTGCGCAGCATTCTTGTGCAGCTCCCATCTAGCTGATTCTCAAGACGCTTTGTTAGGGTCCAGGTGGTGCCGCCATACAGCAGCACCGACACAACCACAGCCTGGAAGAACTGTCGCTTTAGCTTGTCAGGGAGATCGGACCTCCATATGACTGATAATCTCTTGGTGGCCGACCATGCCTTTGCTATCCGCGTATTAACATCGCTCTCTGTGGAGGAGATATTACCACCCAGGTACGTGAGTGGGGCACCAATTACCACAAGCCGCCCAACGAGGCTAGAGAGCAAATCAGCAGATAACTGCAAGACCAGTTCTGATTTGTAAGCACTGCACGTTAATTTCAAAACCGTCCATTTACAAACCGTCCTTCGGGGCGGGGGTCCGGTGTGCTTCGGCCACTGGATCGGTGTGTTGAATTAATAGCGTTGATCCCAGGGGACTGTCCCCCAGGCAATACCTGCCCCCTTGACTTAAAGGAGCAGGGCTGGGTTTATTGCTCAGCGCCTGAGGCGCCCCCCTTGAGAGGGAATGCCGAAGGGATCGACGCAATTTTTGTTCTTTCCCACCCATGAGCTTCGGCTTGTGGGTGGGCCCACATTAAAACGAGGCCTTGTGTCCAGCCCATACAAGTGGGTTATGAGGCAAATACCCACTGCACGTTAATTTCAATCTAGTTGGGCTCTTCCAATTTTCGCACGTGTGTATGAGGGGGGGGGCGCTAGAAATTCACAGGGAGTCCAGGGGGCGCTAGTCAGGAAAAGTTATGGAACCACAGATCTTGCGGAAACCAGTTCTTTCAATTCGACTTGACCATAAGCCCCAAAAAGAAGAAGAAGAAGAAGAAGAAGAAGAAGAAGAAGAAGAAGAAGAAGAAGAAGAGATTGATATATAATTAGATAAACTACTAATGACTCATAAGAGTGTCGATGAGCCAGTAGAACTATATTCACTTATTATGTTAGGATAATTCTCAAGACCGATCAACTACGTTAATTTCGGTCTTGTCAACCCATCTAGGACCAGGAAGAGTCTGTTATGAAACCGTCGTCCTGAGCGACTTACATGATCCCGAGGAAGTCAGGGGAGAAAACCCCGATAACAAACCCGGAGCATTTCATTTTTTCAGGAACACCGACAGAAGTAGGATTGGAGTAGTTACTACTCACATAAATCCCCAAATTGGTTATAAGAGGTTCCTTAGCCTTGGTCAGCAAAAGAAGAGGATGAAGAAGAAAAAGGTGATAGGAATAAAGAAAAAGGTGAAAAAGTAGTTGATAAAGAAAAAGCTGAAAAAGATTATGAAGAAGGTGAAGGAGAAGCAGAAGGTGATAATGAGAATGAAGAAGATAAAAAGAGAAAAAAGAAGATGATGAAGAAATGAGATAAAAAAATGATGATGATGAAAAAAAAAAAAAAAAAGTGAAGAAAAAAGATATAAAAGAAGATGATGCTGATGATGAAGAAGATGAAAAAAAAAGATGATAAAGTAGGTGATGAAAAAGAAGATAAAAAGATGAAAAAAGAAGATGAGGTTGATGAAGAAGAAGATAATGAAAAAGAAGATGAAAAAGAAGACGGAAAAGATGATGAAGAAAAAGATGATGAAGAAAAAGATGATGAAAAAGAAGGTGATGATTAAGATGATGAGGATAAAGATGAAAAAGAAGATTAACAAAGATAATGAAAAGTTTGATGATGATGAAGAAGAAGTATAAGCCAAGGAAAAATCCGACACAAAACCTCCGCTACTTTGCCTCGTTCCAAGGAAAGGCTAAGGGAGTAAACCCCGAAAATAAATCCGGAGTCGGGGCCCCTAAGGTGGTGTGACGCTGAAATCCAGTGCTACCCAGCAACTCCTGCGACACTACCGTTGCCAAAACTGTATTGGTTCCTTACCTTTCCTTTGGATCACAGCAGTAGTGTGGAGAGGGGGATTGCTGCTTGGATAACAGCTCATCCTCCATATGAACGCGCCCAGACCACCTAGTTAAACAATTTACACACTACTCCATCGTCTATCGTAGACGGAAGGATGCCAACCAGTAAGGTCCTCGAATTTTGCATATGTATGAGGGGGCGTTAGGAATTCATAGGGAAGCCAAGGGGGCGCTAGCCTGAACAAGTTTGGGAACCACTAATCTTGCGGCAACCGGGGCTTTCAACGCGATTTGAACGTAAATTTCAAGAAGAAGAAGAAGAAGAAGAAGAAGAAGAAGAAGAAGATAAAGAAGAAAAAGAAGAAGAAGACATAAAAGCATTGGAAATGAAGAAGTACTAATTAAAGAAGAAGAAGAAGAAGAAATTCACAGGAAGTCAATGGGGCGTTAGTCAGGAAAAGTTATGGAACCACAGATCTTGCGGAAACCAGTTCTTTCAATTCGACTTGACCATCATCATCATCATGTCGCGCATGCAGCATGGGTATTCATGACAATCTTTCGCCAACCTTCCCTATCATTAATGGCACCTGGAAGCTCCTCTGCGGAGCAGCCAGCATCTTCACATAACTGGTCAATGTATGTCCTTGCTGGGCGCCCCACACTTGCATGTCCATGTGTTGGCTTCCACGGCAGAACGTCGCTTATGAGTTCATCCTTGCTTCTCCAGCAGTGTCCTGCATGCCTTGTCCGTCTCACTCGAATAGTTTGTGAGATGGGGGGCAGGTGACCGTACAGCTGTTTCCTTGTGGGGTGCTGTTTCCACGACTTATTCAAGACTGCACGCAGCATTCTTGTGCAGCTCCCATCTAGCTTATTCTGAAGACGCTTTGTTAGGGTCCAGCTGGTGCAGCCATACAGCAGCACCGACACAACCACAGCCTGGAAGAACTGTCGCTTCAGCTTGCCAGGGAGATCGGACAAGCCCCAAAAAAGAAGAAGAAGAAGAAGAAGAAGAAGAAGAAAAAAAAAACTGTTGTATAATTAGATAAACTACTAATGACTCATAAGAGTGTCGATGTGCCAGTAGAACTATATTCATTTATCATGTTAGGATAATTCTCAAGACTGATCAATGAGAGACGTGTTCCAGAATATCGATTGCTGATCTGATCGGCTAGGCGCTCATCTGCGGACAAACATTCCCGGCGCCTCCAGGATTGAACGGTTTGTCCCGTTGGCTTGCATAATCAAACCGTTTTCTAATGCGCCAAAGCGTCTCCGGCCCGGCCTGTCACATGACTTTTGCCGCCTTGACCGAGGGTGAGAAATTAGCCTTGCAGATAAAATATACAGTAACAATCAATAGATTTTTTGTTTTGTTTTCTAGACGTGAGCAGTGAAAGTTTGTGTAGGAGTCTCAGAGGTTTATTAAACTGTTGGATTGCAGACGATAATCTTCAATAATGGCGTCAGATTGGTAAATACTGAACTGGGTCATTTCACGTCGAATTTAAGAATAAAAGATTGTGGAAAATATTAGGTTATTGCGAAAATTAACCGCAGTTTTTGTTATTTAAAACTTTTATGCGTATATAGAAATAAACTATTATTTAACTACATTCATGTAATATCTCATGATTTAGGTAACATATTAATGTTGGCTTATTTAAAAAAAAATTAAAGACTAGTATTATTAACTATTAAAGCTAGTTATTCTCAAATTCATTTCCATCTTATAAAAATTGCTTGTTTGGTTTGGTTTGTTTTGTTTTACGGCATATCAACCTCAGTGGGTCATTTAATGCCGATAATGTTTTGAAAGAAATCAATTCTTAATGGATAATACAATTTTTTTATAAATACATTTTTCTATTTAACCCATAGATGGGACCCTAACAGGTACTACCACTCCAGGTCAGAGTGGACCAGGGAGCAATGGTGATGAAGGGGTGCTCCACATTCCACAAACCTCCAAAACTGGAACCTCACCATCAGATAGAGTTTAGCGTCATTCCCAGGACATGTAGACCCGCAGCCACCGCCTTCTAGCACCCATATGATAAAAAGGGGTTGGGGCTTGCCATAAGGGATAAAAATTGCTATCGTACAAATAAATCGATAAATAAATACGGATAATTTTTACACAGATATATTTGACCCATAGACGGGACCCTTACAGGTACTACCATTCCGCGTTAGAGTGGACCTGGTAATAAAAGGAATGTAGGGGTACTCCACACCACTGCAGAGCTCTAGAACCCGAGCCTCCCCACCAAATGCAGTTTAGTGTCATAATTACCCTCTTTTTTCTTAGTGTCAGTATTACCCCCCTTTGCAGTCAGCCTATTCTAAGCCCCGCCAACAGGGTGAACATTATTTTGTTGATAAATAATTTTCATCTGTTCACAGATTCAAAATTATAGTCAAGTCATGCTAAAAGCACCGGCTCCCGCTAGATCACCGAAGTTAAGCAGCAATGAGCCAATTCGATTCTTATTTGGGTGACCACTTAAACAACGGCAGGTACTGCAATCAACTTAGTTAGAGTCGTAGGAAATGGACTCGTCGACCCTAGTTCAAATCCTGGACGAAGACACAGTTCACATAGCGCTAATACCCTTGGGTAAAGGTATGAATCCAACTATTCTCCCTCCAGCTATGGGTAAATAGTAGGGTAGACTAGGCTCTTTAACCTTGGTAAGGCAACCAGTCTAAGAGAAGGAAAACCCTGAATTCAAATCTCTTAAATCTCCGCCGCTTGGGGTTGTCACTACTAGAATAGGCTCAGTCCTAATTCGTGATCTATCTAAATTTAAATATATTTTGAGTCCTTTGTTTATAAAAAAATATTACTTAATTGAGCATTAAGTAAGGGTTGGCGGAGTGGCCTATTGTCGGTATCAGCCAGACAGCGAGGGAGTCTACCCCCTTTTCGCAAGCGCTATACCAAGTAGATTGTTTTTTTTCTTCTGAGGTTGAGCGCCACACCTACCGTCATCTCCCCCTCTTTACCATACAGATCAGATTACTCAATCTCTGCTACTCATACGCTGAGCTGGCGGGGACCCGTATCGAACCGGCAACCTTGCGATTCCTAGGCTGGTGCTCTACCGACTGAGCTAAACCGGTCTCAAGGGGTTGCTATGGCGTAAAATAAAACAACCAGCCGACAGATTCTAAGAGTTTTAATTCTCCAGTCTGCTGGTCTCACCACTGAGCCAAAACTGCGAATCCTTTTTTAGCAATTTCAATGGAAAAGAAGAAAAGATAGAAAGAGAGAGAGAGAGAGAGAGAGAGAGAGAGAGAGAGAGAGAGAGAGAGAGAGAGAGAGAGAGAGACGATGCAAGCAAGTCTGGTAATTCCGATAGTTCATTGTGTGTAACAACAAACAAATTGAATTTAAGAAAATGTTTGCCGTCATGTTTTCGGTTTTTCTGATGAATAAAGATAACAAGATGAAAATGTAACGAGTATTTTGAAGTGTTCAATTCAAAAGAAGAAAATTCCGAAGGGAATTCCGTTCTGATGACCCGTTGATTGATAATCGATCAAATGGACAATCAATTGAATGCTTTGTGGCGTGACGATCATTAACGCTCGAAAAGATTCTTCTTCTTCTTCTTCTTCTTCTTCTTCTTCTTCTTCTTATTATTATTATTATTATTATTATTATTATTATTATTATTATTATTATTATTATTATTATTTAATTGGTAAATTCTTCATTTCCAATGCTTTTTGTGTCTTCTTCTTCTTCTTCTTCTTCTTCTTCTTCTTCTTCTTCTTCTTCTTCTTCTTCTTCTTCTTCTTCTTCTTCTTTCTTCTTCTTTCTTCTTCTTCTTCTTCTTCTTCTTCTCTTCTTCTTCTTCTTCTTCTTCTTCTTCTTCTTCTTCTTCTTCTTCTTGTCTCTTCCATTCTTCTTCTTCTTCTTCTTCTTCTTCTTCTTCTTCTTCTTCTTGTCTCTTCTTCTTCTTCTTCTTCTTCTTCTTCTTCTTCTTCTTCTTTCTTCTCTACAAACTAGTGAAATGAAATTCTAATACCGAGTTAAGAAGAAAGAAGAAGCAAAAAGAGTTTAATTTTTCTTCTCAAATTATCTTTTTTTTTCGTTATTCTTTTTTCTTTTGTTGTTTTTTCTTTCTTTCTTTCTTCTTTCTTTTTCTTTGTTTTGTTGCTTTTCATCCTTTGCTTTCTTTCTGTCGTTTTTTTTTCTTTTGTTGCTCTTCTTTCCATTCTTTCTTATGGAATAAGATAGTGTTAAAACAATAAAAACTCACGACTCAAAATTTCACGTTCTCAATCCTCAGGTAAGTTAGTATTCAACACATCTGAACGACCTGCCAGTGATGTTTAGAATACGCGCATTGTTACATCTGCTCAGAAGTGGGAGCCCGAGCACAACAACAACAACAAAAAAAAAAAAAAGAAAAGAAGAAAAAGGCGTGTTTTGGGTATGGTACTAATTTGCATTTGGTGTGTATGTGTGTGTGTGTATGTGTGTGTGTATGTGTGTGTGTGTGTGTGTGTGTGGAGGCGCCTGGTATAATGGTTAAAGTCGTAGGAAATGGACTCGTCGACCTGAGTTCAAATCCTGGACAAGGCTGTTTGCATTGCACATAGTGCTAATACTATTGGGAATGGTATGGATACAACTATTCTCCCTCAAGTAAATAGTAAAATACTATGGGTAAATAGTAGGACCGACTGAGCTCTTTAACCATGACTTGGTAAACAGTCATGGAGAAAGAAAACTCTGAATTCAAACTCCGCTTAAGAAATTAACTTCTTTCTGAACCTGTTCCTGCACAGTGATTGGTATATATATATATATATATATATATATATATATATATATAGTGTGGGATGGTCACTGTTTCAGCTTTTGCTGGAATGGCGCACCAAAGGCAGTATTATTGGTAGAGTGCTCAATATAAAATTGAGCTGTTATATAATATAATAAAATAAATATATAAAGGTTTTACATATCTATCTATTAGGTGACAAAGGAACATTCACGACCATATTGGTTTCATGCGATGCAATCATCAGGTGAAGCTGTTTCAAATGCCAATTTTAAAAAATCATTCAGTAAAATACAGTATCCTATGCATAAAGATGCGGAGCAATATTAGAAAAATTCAATTTAAAAGATCATATATATATATATATATATTATATATATATATATATATATATATATATATATAAATCTTTTAAATTGAATTATTCTAATATTGCTCCGCATCTTTATGCATGGGATACTGTATTTTACTGACTGATTTTAAAAAAATTTAGCAGTAAATTCTAATTCTATTTTAATGTATATTAATTAATATTATTGAATTATAATAATGAATTATATTAATTATATTAATTAATTATATTAATTCAATGTATATTAATATTATACATTAATGTGTGTGTGTATGCGTGTGCGAGGAATTTCTTTTTCAAAATATTTGATCGCTATGTTTTGAGATAAAACAAACAATTGCCTGTGTAATAATTGTTCGGAGTTACTTCCCTTGAACTATCAAACCGGAACTGCTAGACGAAAGTACGAATGAATAGAAAAAGAAAGAAAGGAAGAAATGAATAAATAAGAGTTGTGTGAATTGTGTGAAAGTAAATCTAATCTAAACTAATAAAACGTTATTCGACTCTGCATACGGTTTTGCCCAGAGAAGATGAAGATGAAAAAGAGGATAAAGAAGAGGATGAAGAAAAAAAAGGTGATAGGAATAAAGAAAAAGGTGAAAAAGTAGTTGATGATGAAGAAGCTGAAAAAAATTGTGAAGAAGATGAAGAAAAAGAAGAAGGTGATAATGATGGTGAAAAAGAAGATGAAAAAGAAAAAGAAGATGATGATGAAGAAAATGATATAAAAGAAGATGATAATGATAAAAAGAGAAGAAAAAAGATATAAAAGAAGATGATGCTGATGATGAAGAAGATGAAAAATAGGCGATAAAAAGAAGATAAAAAATATGAAAAAGAAGATAAGGTTGATGAAGAAGAAGATAATGAAAAAGAAGAGGAAGATGATAAAGAAAAAGAAGATGAAATAGATGAAGAAGATGATGAAAAAAGATGATTAAGATGATGAGGATAAGGATGAAAAAGAAGAAGATAAAAAAGATAATGAAAAGATTGATGAAAAAGATGAAGATGATGAAAAGGGAGAAAAAAAGAAGATAAAAAAGATGATGAAACGGGAGAAGAAAAAGAAGATGAAAAAGATGATAATGATGAAGAAGAGTAATTAGATGAAGAAGAAAAGTAAAAAGATGATGATTATGATGATGACGATGAAAAAGAAGATGAAAAAGAAGATGAAAAAGAAGAAGATAAAAAAGAAGATGAAAAGGAAGAAGATAAAAAAGATGAAGATGAAAAAGAAGATGAAAAAGAAGAAGATAAAAAAGATGATGAAAAGGTTGATGAAAAAGATGATGAAGAAGATGATAAAAAGGGAGAAGAAAAAGAAGATAAGAAAGATGATGAAAAGGGAGAAGAAAAAGAAGACGAAAAAGATGATAATGATGAAGAAGAGAAATTAGATGAAGAAGAAAAGTAAAAAGATGATGATTATGATGATGATGAAAAAGATGAAGATGAAAAAGAAGAAGATGAAAAGGAAGATGAAAAAGAAGATAAAAAGATGATGGTGAAGTTGATATCGCTTATTCTCAGCTCAACGACTGACTTGATTTTGCAAAGTCAAATTGAATCTCTCTTCACAGTCGAATGGCTGCCCATTTTTCTCATCAATCCAATCTCTCCCAAAATGAAAGATGAGAAAGGCAGAAAGTGATTTATTTTATTTTATTTTATTTCATTTTATTAATGGGGTGATCAAATAAAACAGCCAATCCACTCAATCGAAAATTTTGTCATAGGAATCGTTGGTTACGAGGTGAGCCGTTATGGTTAACGAGCCAAAGATTTGAAAGAAAGAAAAAACGTGAGAGTTGAAGAAAAAAAGCATTAGAAAATACAGGTAGAAATACTTCAATTTATAAAGCGAAGGCTTGATGGAGGATTTTATTGCATTTTTTTAATCTTATTATAATGGAGATTATGTGTCAGTTTCAGTTAGAGGCAGAGAAAAGTCATTCCTAACTTCACAATTCTCTTAGTTATTTACTTTAATAGTCCAGTAGCTGAAGTAGAATATTTACCTCGCATCCCACGAATGCGGGTATAACACAAGGTTGTTTAATGTGGAACCACCCACGAGCCGAAGCTCATGAAATGGCGGGTGCAAAAAATGCGTCAATTCCGTCGGCATTCCCCCTTAAAGAGTGCGCCTCAGGCACTGGGCAATAATCCCAGCCCTGTCCCTTTAAATCAAGGGGATAGGTGTTGCCTGGGTGGATAGCCCTCTAGGATCACGCCGTTAATATAACATTAATAGTCAAGTGACCGATGTCACCGGACCCCCACATTGAAGGATGGGTTATTAGTGCGTTTAAAATGCTGCAATGAGTGATATATATCATCAAGAAATAAAAATTTACATAGTATATGGGGTGAATAATTTGCATACCGGTTTTAACAAAACCGTGTTTAATAAATAATTACTTGGTGTTATTGATTTCTAATATTGTTTTATTCCCAAATGTATTTAAAGCAATCCTATGAAAAATTTGATATTGAAATCAATTAGAATAAAGTAAAAATAAGTATTATCTGCGTTATTCGGACTATTGTCCCCATCTTCATTGTTATTTGTACAACGTTTCGGCCGATATGCCCTCCAGCCTTCTTCGGGTATTTCTTGTCGGACTCGGGAACCTTCTCGGACTCGGGAACCTTCTTTTCGAACTCGGGAACTTTCTTGTCGTAATCGGGAGCCATCACGGAAAAAGGCCGGAGGGCATATCGACCGAAACTTTGTACAAATAACAATGAAGATGGGGACAATAGTCCGAATAACGCAGATAATACTAATCTTCAAGCCTCATCTCAAACATTCAGAGAAATAGTAAAAATAAGTAATCTTTTTTTGTGTTCTTATTTAATTTCATTAATCTTTCTATATCGATATAATATTCAATTATATTAAAACTTAGATACAAGTACCCGGAGGGCGCATATTCTTGTTAGTCTTATTCGCAGAAACTGTAACCACTTGTAGCTATTTAGATTTGTAACTACCGCGTTTTCCCGAAAATAAGACACGGCTTAAAATTAATTATCACACCGAAATATAACACTCGACCTTATTTTCGGAGGATGTCTTATTCTTTATATAAAACGACATTACGAAATAGGTTTGGTTTGGTTTGTTTTGTTTTACGGCATATCAACCTCAGTGGGTCATTTAATGCCGATAAAGTTTTGAAATAAATCTATTCTTAATGGATAATACAATTTAAAAAAAAATACATTTTTCTATTTAACCCATAGATGGGACCCTAACAGGTACTACCACTCTGGGCCAGAGTGGATCAGGGAGCAATTGTGATGAAGGGGTGCTCCACATTCCCCAAACCTCCAAAACTGGAACCTCACCATCAGATAGAGTTTAACGTCATCCCCAGGACATGTAGACCCTCAGTCACTGCCTTCTAGTGCCCATATGATAAAAAGGGGTTGGGGCTTGCCATAAGGGCAATAGGGATGGGAAAATCATATAGGAGCTATGGCTTGACGTGACCAGCCGATTGATCGGAGGGGGCCTCTCCGACCGCCCGTCTAGCCAAAGATAAGGCCAAAGTGGAGTATTGCATGTCATGAACTGCTCATCCACCTGGGCTCTATCCTTAAGCATCACGGGTCGCCACCCACGGCTAACAGGTGGCCCCATTGGGGGAGTCTTACCCCTCTGCAGAGGTGCAGTCGGTGCATTCTAACGCCCCAGCCGACAGGGAATCCCGAAATTTCTAAATGCACGGAAATTACGAAAAACGATCTCCATTTATTTACCATTAACATGTTCTTTTATTCCAAAACTCATTAACGACAATTCATTCAAAAATAATCATCTCATCATCCTCCTCTGGAATGTTATTGTTCTCACTTAGGGCTAAGCAATAAGGTAGGTCGATTTTTCATTTTTTAAAAAACACAAAATTGTCCATCTCTGCGAAAGTTGTGTGTTAGTATACTGTATAATTATACCAAAAATTTTACATTTTACTTGTACCGTTGTTTGAGGAAATAGCATCAAAGATTGTTTGCTAAAATTCACAAAAAATCCTTGTTTTTACAACATTTGGCCTAGAAATTGGTTAGAAAATTGGACCATATGACCTTTAGGCACCCCTTCCGCGATCTCGACTCGTGGGGACACTTTTCTCATTTACACCGTCAAAATCCGGTTGTTTGTTAGGGTTAGGGTTAGGGGTTAGGGTTAGGGCTTAGTTTTATAATAAATAAAAAAACTCTAAAAATCGTCTGTTAATAATTAACCGGATTTTGACGGTGTAAATGGAAAAAAAATGTCTCCACGAATCGAGATCGCAAAAGGGGTGCCTAAAGATCATATGGTCCAGAAAATTTACTGTTTTCAATATTTAAATCAGAAAATGTTATTTCAATTTTATAAAAGTGAAACGAATTAAATATTATAAATAGAATTCAAATTGAAAATGTGCCCCCCCCTCATCACCACCGACACCAATTTTATTTAGAGAGGATGGATAAAGTAAGTAAAGTAAAGTCGTCGGGGCGGCCTAAAGTCGGTATCAGCCAGTCAGCGAGGGAGTCTATCCTCTTTTCAATAGCGCTAGACCAAGGAGATTGTTTTTTTAGCATCTGAGGTGGAGCGCCACACCTACCATCAGCTCATTACTTTACCGCACAGATCCAAGCTGTACTACTCATACGCTGAGTTAGCGAGGGCCGGTATCGAACTAGGAACCTTGTGCGTTCTAGCCGAGCACTCTACCGACTGAGCTAAGCCGGCCCATAATTACTTCATTTCTGATTACTTGTTGCTGGTTCTTGCTGATTCTTCTAACTTATCGTCTGCCATGTTATCTTGTTAAGTTGACTTCAAATTCTTCTGTTCTTCTAAGTCTTCTAACTTCTGGGCTGGTCTTCTTGAGCTAGTCATTGTTTTTATATCTAATAACTAACAAGACTTATAGTTTTTGCTTGATCAAGTTTTATTAGCCCATATTGATTATTCGCCGCGCGGGAGACCGACCTCAGAGTACGTCGAAACTCTCTGACGGTTGGGTCGAATCTGATAACTAAACTATTCCCACGTCACTGTACCGGAGGTCAGTTGAGGTCAACTCTCAACGGTTATGGAAAACTACCCGCCCCCGCTTTTAATTCTAACGAACTTTATCTAAAACTAACTACAGGGTCTGCTCACAATTCATGAACTCTCATGAATTGTAACACACATTCCTTAGAACGGACCATACGACCTTTAGGCACCCCTTTTGCGATCTGGATTCGTGGGGACATTTTTTCCATTTACACCGTCAAAATCCGGTTAATTGTTAACAGACGATTTTTAAAGTTTTTATTTTAATTAGAAAACTAACCCCTAACCCTAACCCTTAACCTTAACCCCTAACAAACAACCGGATGTTGACGGTGTAAATGAGAAAAGTGTCCTTGTGAGTCGAGATAGCGGAAGGGGTGCCTAAAGGTCATAAGGTCCCTTAGAACTCCAAAATTGGAATTTCACCATTAGATGCAGTTTAATGTCATACCTAGGACACTATGTCATTCAGTCACCGCATTCTAGCACATATATAATAAAAAGAAGCGCTAATACCCTTGGGAAAGGTATTAATCATACTCTCCTCCAGCTATGGATAAATAGTAGGGCAGACTGGGCTCTTTAACCTTGGTTAGGCAACCGGTCTAGGAGAAGGAAAACTCTGAATTTAAACCTGGTACTCCGCTTAAGAAATTGACCTTGTGTCACATTCTGCTCGTGCGGAGGGGTTGGTAAATATATATATATGATAAAAATAATCAGTGTTTGCCATAAGGACAATAGGTTGGTGCAATCATATAGGTGTTAGGGCTTAACATGACCGGAGGGGGGGTCTCTTTGAATGTATAGCTGGAGAGGAGAGACGAATTTATGCTTTTTCTAAGGGCATCAGTGCAAAGTGAAGCGTATACAGCTTCGTCCAGGGTTCGAACTTGGCTCACCACGTCCATTTTTTTTCAACGATAACCATTACGCAAAGTAAATATATTATTACATTTTTCATTATTACTGTTTGCATTTCACATAGTTTTAATACCCTTGGGAAAGGTATGCATCTAACTACTCTCCCTCCAGCTAAGGATAAATAGCAGGGTGGATTGGGCTCTTTAACCATGGCTAGGTAACCAGTCTAGGAGAAGGAAAACTCTGAATTCAAACCTGTTAAAGTAAAATTTTTCTATTTTTAACGAATAAAGGGAGGTAACTTCGTTGGCATTGTTACAAAAAAATGCAACTTTTGAAAAAATTTAAATTTTTAATAAATCCGAACTACAATAGCGTCCGCAGAAGTAACCGACGTTATTTACGGTCCAGAATGTGACATTAAGTAAAGATCTTCAACAAACACCATGGGATCTAATTCAACAACTTGATGATTACCCCTTGGCATGAAACCTGGGTAGCTGGTTATAATGAACATTGATCTATAAAAACTCAGCCAATTATATATATATATATATATATATATATATATATATATATATGACGTAAGGTAAAAGGAAAAGTGGACAAGTTATAATGACCCAAACAAGTAAAAGTAGGAGAGAAATATTTCGTTCTGCTTTACTCGAGGAAATTCATCAAATTAGACTGATGAAGTTCCTCGCGTAAAGCGGAACGAAATATTTCTATCCTACTTCTACTTGTTTGAGTCATTATTTTTTGTCCACTTTTCCTTTTACCTTACCTCATACTATCGGATTTTACTCCAACCCTCCTATCTTCATATATATATATTATTACATTTTGCCGATGGACTATTCTTAAGAAATCTATTTTATTGAGTATTGCTAATATTGAATCGCTACTAATAACTAAGTCTCTATTTGAACTTTTGATACTTTTCCAGCCAATTCCGCTGCTAAAAATGCACAAAAGATTATATGTATTTATGGAGGATTCATGCATTCACGGAGGCGCGTAGCGTAATGGTTACAGTCGTTGGAAATGGACACGGCGACCCGACTTCAAGTATATATATATATATATATATATATATATATATATACTGTAGTGTGAGATGGTCACTATTTCAGCTTTTGCTGGAATGGTGTACCAAAGGCAGTATTAATTGGTAGAGTGCTCAATATAAAATAGAGCTGTTATATAATATAATAAGATAAATATATAGGTTTTACATATCTATTTATTGGGTGACAAAGGAACATTCACAACCATATTGGTTTCATGCGATGCATTCATCAGGTGAAGATGTTTCAAATGTGAGGAAAATCGAAAAAATTTGAAATTTTTTGAAATTTTTTTCGATTTTCCTCACATTTGAAACATCTTCACTTGATGAATGCATCGCATGAAACCAATATGGTTGTGAATGTTCCTTTGTCACCCAATAAATAGATATGTAAAACCTATATATTTATCTTATTATATATATATATATATATATATATATATATATAAGTAAGTAAAGTCCACGGGGCGGCCTAAAGTCGGTATCAGCCATGCAGCGAGGGAGTCTATCCCCTTTTCAATAGCGCTAGACCAAGGAGATTGTTTTTAGCATCTGAGGTGGAGCGCCACACCTACCATCAGCTCCTTACTTTAACGCACAGATCCCTGTGCTACTCATACGCTGAGTTGGCGAGGACCGGTATCGAACTAGGAACCTTGTGGTTTCTAGCCGAACGCTCTACCGACTGATGAAATAAAAATGAATGAGATGAGTGGAATAAATGAAAAATCTTTTCCAAGGGTCCTCTCTCAAAATAAAAAGCAAAACAAATTTTATTTTTGACAGAGGAGTCCCTGATGGAAAGTTTTTCTCATCTATTATTTGAAGCATCAAATCTTATTATAATGGAGATTGTGTGTTTTTCTGTCTGTAACCGAAACTATATTACTACTCAAGTCAGAATTCCCTTTGTTGTTGACATCACAATCTCAATGATTTTATTTTTAAATCTCAATTATTAATAAAATTGTTTACATTATTAATGCTGTTGACCATATCCACATATTAATAACATGCAATTGTATTTATATATACAACAAAATAGCGGTTTACAGTGTGAACGGGAAGGCTAATTTGCATATTGATATTTAAAATGTGATTTTAATAAATATGTGTTTAGTACTATTGATTTCTAATTGTTTGGTTTTATTTTAATGAATATAAGCAAAAATCTCTTCAATAAATATTAAATGAAATCCATTAACAAGAAAAAATAACTGTAATTTTATTCTTTACTTCCTCTTTTAACTAAATACTTAAATTAGAAAAAATAACAATGAAAGACGAGAGTGATGGAAGTGTAAGTTTCAGTTGTTCTATTTATCGATTATACCCCCCCCGTTTCAAATCTTTTTATCTGCATTCTTATTTAGTTTCATTAGCCTTTCTAATTTAATACAATATTTTATTACATTAAAACTTAAATACTAGCACCCGGAGGGTGCATATATGTGCTAGTTAATATAATTATTATATAAGCTACTGGAGAAGATATAATCGGTCGCGACCAATAGCTTATATAATGATTATATATTAATTATATTAATTATATATCATGAGGAGGTAATTGAAATATACATAGAAAGGGGCAGTAAATGAAAAAATCTTTTCCAAGGGACCTCTCTCAAAATTAAAAAAAATTTTTAAATAATAAAAAATAAAAAAATAAAAATAAAAGATAAAAATTTTTTTTTGAGAGAGGAGACCCTAATGCAAAGTTTCCCTCATCTATAATTAGACTCTTTTGAAGCATCAAATTAATATAATTTTTTATATAAGCTATTGAGAAGATAAAATCTTACCTTTGTGGTGTTCTATTGAGAAAGAATTTGAATTTAAAAAAAATGTCTAATAATAATTGACGAGGAAAACTTTCCATCAGGGACTCGTCTCTCTCTAAAAAAAAATTGTTATCCTTTATTTCTTATTTTTTATTTTATGTTATTTTTTAAAAAATTTTGAGAGAGGTGTCTTGGAAAAGGTTTTTCACACACACACACACACATATATATATATATATATATATATATATATATATATATATATATATATATATATATATAGTCATCCACAGACACCGTGTTTCGATGGATCACGTCACTTCAGTGTGGTTAGACATTCGCAAGCTACATCCAGCCGGGATGGAAACCCGGTCGATTTATTATCAGTCAGGCTTCTTAACTACTCGGTCATCAGCACCGACGGACTGGGATTAGGATTTTTAACTGATAAATACATACATCTGTATAAATGTAAAGGTAGCCATAGAGTGCGCCATTCGTATAGGATAGCGTTGTGTGTGTATATATATATATATATATATATATATATATATATATATATATATATATTACATGATTAATTGATTTTAACGGCATGTCAACTCGTTTAGGGATATTTTATGTCTAGATGTTAGGGAATCGCGTCATCATACGTACATATTTTCATTTTTTACGTTATTGTTTCTTAAGAGTTTTTTTTTGTTTGCACACGACCCCATCGAATACGAATAATTTTTGAACTAATCTAATTTGACTCATAACTCCGTGTCACAGTGGATCTGGGAGTAATGGAAATGAAGGAATGCTCATATTACCTTACTATATTTGAGGGTTTATAAGGTCATGAAAGGCCTTATTTTTAGGTTTTAGTAGGCAGTTGAATGATTAAATTTGATGCTTTAGTTGCCTCCCTAAATTGTTTAGACGATATTGGAATGCCCTGATAGTTTAAAAAAAATGAAAGGTCCCACTGAATGGTTTGGAAGATCTCTCCCTTATAGATTGTTCAGCACCCGATTTATATATTTTATTCCAACTCGGCAATTCATGGGTAAATCTTTGGTTTGCAACTACAAAAGCATTTAAAATATCTTAGTAGTCTCGGGATTATTGATTATTGATATCTAAATTAAATCGGATTGATTTTAATCTGGGGAATCCCATTAGAAGATCAAGGAAGGCCTTATTTTAGGGTATTGAAGGTTGTGGAAGACCTCGTTTGATGGCTAAGAATGATTTGGGAGGTCTTGTTTTAGGATTTAGAAAATAGTGAAAGGCCTTATTTTAGGGGGTTCTTAGAAGTTCATATTATCTTCAGGGTTGGAGCCTCACCATCATATGCAGTTTAGTTTCATACCTTTCTTAACGTTTTACTTTTAACCCCATCTCATTTGTTGGTCGCGCTGAAAAGAAAGGAATTCAAGGAACGAAAAAGAAAGAGACAAAGACAGAAGGCGGTTTTATGACTTAGGCTTTATTTACCAGTCATAGCCGCTTATGACAAGGGAATATCTCCCTGGCCAGTAGGAGCGTTAGACTCAGTTAAAGCATAAACTCGAATGACCGAGAGATTCTCTTGGGGGTAGGAAGTGTGTTCTTTTTCTCGCACATGCGCGGAGGGTTCTTCCAGTGAAGGCTCACGGGAGTTTGTTATTTAAAAAACAAATCTAATTTCATTTTAATTTTATTTTGATCCCCACATATCTCTCTGTCTCTGTCTCTGTCTCAGTTACTCTCTCTCTCTCTATTGTATACCCAAGTATGCCAGAAGGGTATATACGTTATACTGTAATGGTTAATAAAATGACAGTTGCCGATTATATTAAAAAGGGGGAGTAAGAATCCGAAAATGCAGTAACGGAAAACAACAAATGCTGAATTCAAAATCAAGAGCCAAAAAAGGAAAAGCGGGAATTTTTTCAGTAGTTCAGAGAATGACAAGACGAGTGGTCACGCAACAAATCAGCTCCAGTATCAGCAAAGAAAAACAAGATAAAATATGAACTATTAATACCACAATATAAAACAAAGGACTATGCCGGTATGCTATTATACATGTCTGTAATTCTATTTTAATACAGATTGTTATGTTAATACGACTCCGTTGATTTCTTTCATTGTGTTGAGTTTTGTTTAAAATTTAGTGAGTTGTGTGTAAACATATATAAAATATATACTACACCCAGCTTGCTACAATACAACACAAACTCTTTATTAATTAGTAATGGATCTGTGAGTAGCTTTCTAACCATAATCTTTTGCCAGACATTGCTCCATGGCGAAGCGCTCAAAAACGTGTGTGAATCTTGGATGCCTTTTCAGCAGAATTGCTATGGAGATTATTCGTCCACACCAAGTATTGATTAATCATATTTTTTTTTCTTCTTCCTCTTCCGGTTTCGGCTTAAAAAGCAGACAGCTGCGATTGAAACGGATGAGACGCTAAGCTCTTCAGGTTGGAATTCAATTGGACCAGTTGATCGGATTCCTGGCGTGGATGACTTCTCTCGCGGGCCAGATTCGAGACAGTCTTTGTACAAAAAAAAAAAAAATATATATATATCATAGTTTGGTCTTCTCGTTTACAGAACCTGTCGGCCAGTCTCTACTTGATAGAGAACAGCTTTTTATTTCTCTCTCGCTATGATCCCCCCCGGCTCTCTACTTATTAAACACACACACACACACACACACACACACACACACACACACATATATATATATAATAGATAGATATAGATATAGATATAGATATATAGATAGATAGATAAAAGGGTATGAAAACACACAATGTTGTTAAAATGAATATCTTTCGTTTTATAAAAAATCATTATATATATATATATATATATATATATATATATACTAAACGGGCCGGTTTAGCTCAGTCGGTAGAGCGTTCCTGGTTCGATGCCGGCCCTCGCCAACTCAGTGTATCACAGGGATCTGTGCGTTAAAGTGAGGAGCTAATGATAGGTGTGGTGCTCCGTCTCAGACGCCAAAACAATCTCCTTGGTTTAGCGCTAGTCAAAAGTGGATAGACTCCCTCGCTGTTTGGCTGATACCGACTTTAGGCCATCCCGTTAACTTTACTTTTACTTACTATAAACCAGCAATGTAATTTTTTTCTGTGAACAGTATCTGGATTAAAAGACATTTCTTTTTGTACCCCCCCCCGCACGAGCAGAATGCGACACAATGTCAATTTCTAAAGCAGAGTTTAACAGGTTTGAATTCAGAGTTTTTTTTCTCCTAGACTGGCTACCTAGCCATGGTTAAAGAGTCCAGTCTACTCTGTTATTTACTAATAGCTGGAGGGAAAATTGGATTCATACCTTTCCCAAGAGTATTAGTATGATGTGAAATGCAAACAGCTTCGTCGAGGAGTTGAACTCGAATCGACGAGTTCATTTCCCACGACTCTAATCATTAGACCACGCCCCCCCCCATTTTAATAGTTTTAAGCATCGGGTTTACAATTACAAACCCACCTACCCTGTTTCTCTGCCACTGTCTTTCTGTTTCTCTGTCCCCTCTCTGTCTCTCTTTGTCTCTATCTCTCTCTTTGTCTCTATCTGTCTGTCTGTTTGTCTGTCTGCCTGTGTTTTGCCGCCACTTTTTCCGAACTACACTGACGTGTTGCACAATGTTTACGCACTAAGGTACCATTCATTCAATTAATTTCGATCAGGTCTTTCGATCCTGTCGCCTTTTCTCTAATAGAGTACGTCATACGCCAGAACAATCTGTCCTAGAAACTCGATCCGGACGCCAATTGACCATAAGAATTTCTCTGGACAATGGATGGTCGGCTGGATGGATTTGACGGCTCGGGTTTGTTGTTCCAGAGAAACCAACATTATGGCGTATTAACTGAAAGCATTCAATTCGATACAGTCCGAGTATTTAAAAAAAAGAAGGCTGCTTTCACATCTCACAAAATCGATCAGTTAAAAAAAAATCGTCTCGGTAAAAATCAAGAACCCCCCCCCCAAATAAAAAACAACAACAAATGATTAACTGATTGGCCAAGGAGAGTCCTGTGGGGTAGTGGCTAACGTGCTGGACGGTGACATCGTAGTAAGCGAGTTCGAACTCCAGTCGCACCGTAACGTTTAGTTTCGTGTCAAAAATATGTGGTCATAAAGTAAGGGATCAATTTTATATTATAACCAATTTACAAATCGATCCCCATTTCTTGTTCATTGCATAGTGGCTAACGTGCTGGACTGGGACATCGTAGTAAGCGAGTTCGAACTCCAGTCGCACCATAACGTTTAGTTTCGTGCCAAAAATATGTGGTCATAAAGTAAGGGATCAATTTTATATTATAACCAATTTACAAATCGATCCCCCATTTCTTGTTCATTGCAGAGTGGCTAACGTGCTGGACTGTGACATCGTAGTAAGCGAGTTCGAACTCCAGTCGCACCATAACGTTTAGTTTCGTGCCAAAAATATGTGGTCATAAAGTAAGGGATCAATTTTATATTATAACCAATTTACAAATCGATCCCCCATTTCTTGTTCGTTGCAGAGTGGCTAACGTGCTGGACTGTGACATCGTAGTAAGCGAGTTCGAACTCCAGTCACGCCATAACGTTCAGTTTCGTACAACAAAAAAAAAAAAATATATGTGGACATAAAGTAAGGGATCAATTTTATATTACAACCAAGTTACAAACCGATCCCCCATTTCTTGTCCATTGTGTAGTGGCGAACGTGCTGGACTGAGACATTGTAGTAAATAAGTTCGAACTCCTGTTGTTGCATAATCTATGTGGTAGCATAGATTATTAGCAACACCCTATAGGAAAATTCTGCGGGGTGGGGCAGTGTTTTCGTATCACGGGACGGAAAACTACTGGACAGTTGAAATCTCGCACGTCACGTGATTTTGACTTAGGTCAGTTGATAGTCAAAACACCGGATGGAACAGATGTGTTTCCATCTTGGCTGTCAGCTCCGCACGATGAGTTACAAAATACAAATAAGACTTTGAAAAGCAGTAAGTCTTATTAATTAATTAATCATGACCTTAGTTAGAGAATGAAGAACCAACAAGAGAAGAAAGGAGCAACAGGCAAAGAGAAACCAGACGAGACGTAGACGTCATGGCCGAGGTAGAAAGAAACAGAAGTGAATATTCAACATGGCGACTAGGATGAAGAACGCCCAAGTAAGTTATATCTATCTGTCTACTTTCTCTCTGGTACACAAAATAACTCATTGTTTGCATACCCGCAACATGGGTGTAGCATTTCCCTGGTATTATTTTCTGGTGATGTATTGATGACACGAAGACGACTGATGTTGAACGTAGAATATTTTATTTACTTCCAAACACCGTGAAATACTGAAATAAAATGGGGTATAAAACAATTACTAATTTACAAAAGGGGTCTTTAACAAATGCCAGCAACTTCACGGGAAAATTGGAAAGAAACATACCTGTGCGCCGTTACCAGTACCGAGAACTAACTAAAAGACTAAAGTTCTAATTTTAGGACGATATTTTCCACACAACCTTTTTGCTGCATCAGCCTGGCGGAAGTCCCTAATTTGCCCTAAGGAAACCTGTTGACCTTCCCATAATGCTATTCAGGCCCTGTGGTCACTCGATTATCAGACCCTAACAGAGTTGTTTCCCTTGCACTGTCCAAATTTAAGTGTATATTTTTGAGGGTAAAAAATAAATATATCTAACTATTAGGCGCACTCAAAGGCGACAGCTACAATGGGTATAGAACGCAGTTACGCTATTACGTCCACTTTCAGACAGTTATATCAGAGAGAAGATATCTCTTATGATTCACAATTCTTACTCACAAAATATACACTCGCTAGCAAAACAAATCAAAACACAAGTCGGAGGCAACAAGTGGAAGTGAACTCAATGGTACCCTATCACGAAGTGACCAATTTGGCACAGTTCTGCGCATAGGCTCAGAAATAACTTCCGGTTGAAGGAACAAACAAACTCTAATTAATGTTTTTCAACCAATGAAAAATCTTCCCGCTAACCGCCCCAAAGGCATTTCTGGAGCCGAGTTCATTAGTATATAACTCAAGCATTGTGAGGATCAGCAGTTGACCGAAGGGCTCTGACCCGTTAATGTCGCGGCCGGCGAGTTAAAAGAGAACACGTCGAAACCTCGACCAACGCACGCCAGCGTTCACCCTCACCTTCTCTTACCACCAGCTACACCCCCACACCAACAACCATCATCAACTACCTACCAACCACCACAGCCGGCCCGACACCCCTTACCTCCTCTTACCCGAACACTCCGGGCGAAACCTGAATGAATAGTATCATCATCAGCCTTACCAACGAGCCCCATCAACTCAAGTCACTCCGTATCCACTTACAACGGTATCCTACTGACACGAACTCAACTCCCTCGGCCACTACAATCTTCCCTGACCACCACGAGGCACTGGGTCATTCCTGACGTATTATCATACGATACCCACACCTCACGACCCACGGCCATTCCAGAGAATTACTACTATTATCTACGACGACAACAACAACGTTTTCACACTTGTTTATTTTAATAAACGATTTTAATAATAATGTAGTTTATTGTGTACAGTGCTCAGGTGCACCACAACCAACAAAGTCTCATGTCAAGTACACAGAATAATGTTGTGTCAGGAACATGAACAGTTCACAGTAGTAATATGCATGTATGTGTGTGCATGTGTATGTGGAGAGTGGCATCAGGTATAGTGTTGGCGGACTACAAGAAGCATGGAGGCTTTGAAAGATTCAGTGCTCCGGCAGCCTACAACAGATTCAGGCAGTTTATTCCATGTCTCCGCAATTCTGAGCGTGAAAAAATGTTTCCGAAAGTCACGTGAACATTGCTGTTTTCTGACTTTGTAGGCATGCCCGCGTGTATTGGAGAGATGGAGATCAAAAAGGTGCTCAAGGTTGCTGTTGTTAAGATGATTAATGACCTTATAAGCGTTTACCAGGTCAGTTGCCAGACGCCGAAGTTTCAACGAATCCATTCCCAGGGCTGCGAGACGTTCAGAGTATGGCAGATTCCTGATGGAGGGTACTCGCTTGGTTGCACGTCTCTTTTATCCAATTCATCTTGTCCATTATTCTTTGCAAACCATACGCTTTTAAGGATATCTTAAGATGTAACAAGACTAATACACTTAGTGAAAGGTATGAAGCCTCCCCCCCCCCAGTTAAGGGTTAAATAGTACCATTAGTTCAGACAGTTGAGCTATGGAATATATGGGTGAAAGTGATACCAATTATAATTGTTGCACTTGGAATGATCCCCAAAAGTTTAGAAAACAGATTAGAGGAATTTAAAAAATCAGAGGAAGAATTGAGACTATCCAGACAATAACATTGTTATGATCGTTTAGAATACTCAGAAGAGTCCTGGAGACCGAGGGACTTGTTGTCATTCAAACTCAACTCCAGTGGAAGACCATCAGCTAATGCTGGTGTGAAAAACTCGCATTGCAGTTCCAGTAAATCACTGGGTGAAGATGAAGGAAAACGAAAAGATGAACAAATATCTGGACCTTGCCGGACAATTGAAAAAGCTGTGGTATATGAGCATCAAAGTGATACCAATGGTAGTTGGTGCACTTGGAACGGTCTCAAAAAGCTTGAAAAAAAAAAGACTGGAGGATCTGGAAATCAGAGGAAGAATTGAGACTATCCAGACAACTGCATTGCTGCAATCGGCTAGAATACTCAAAAGAGTCCTGGAGACCTGAGGAAGCTTGTTGTCACTCAAACTCCAGTGGAATACCATCGACTTAGGCTGGTGTGAAAAATCTAAATAATAATAATAATAATAATAATAATAATTTGAGGTACAGACGGATCACCTAATCCCGGGCAGGCGAACAGACCTAATATTGATTAACAAGAAGAGAACTTGTCATCTCGTGGATTTTGTCGTCCCGGCCGATTAGTAAAAGTGAAAAAAAGCGAACAGACAGACAAATACTTGGATCTTGCCAGAGAACTAAGAAAACATTGGAACATGAAAGTGAAGGTTGTGCCAATTGTGATTGGTACTCTTGGAACGATCCCCAAGGATCTGGAAAAAAGCCTGATGAACTGGAAATTAGAGGAAGAATCGAGACCATCCAGACTACAGCACTATTGAGATCGGCTAGAATACTCAGAAGAGTCCTGGAGACCTGGGGATACTTATTGTCACTCAGCCTCCAATGAACAACCGACTAAGGCGAATTTGATAAAACTCGAATGGAGTAAAATTAGTGTTGATAAACAAAAAAGAAAGAACTTGTCAACTGGTGGATTTTGCAGTGCCAGCAGATCACAGGGTGAAGCTAAAGGAAAATGAAAAAAATGGACAAATATCTGGACCTTGCCAGAGAACTGAAAAAGTTATGGAATATGAAAGTCAAAGTGATACCAATTGTAGTTGGTGCCCTTGGAACAGTCCCAAAAGGATTGGAAAAGGGTCTGGAAAGTTTGGAAATCAGAGGAAGGATTGAAACCATTCAGAACACTGCACTGCTGCAATCTGCCAGAATACTCAGAAGAGTCCTGGAGACCTGAGAAGACTTGCTGTCACTCAGACTCCAGTGAAACCCCATCAGCTAATGCTGATGTGAAAACTCAAAAAGAGCAAATAATAATACTAATACTAATAATGATTCTTTTATTTACGTTAATTAAATTTAAAGGTCACACAATTCTTATCTACCCTCACATAGATATACTCTACTTATTAAGCCATGCCCGAAACGACACACACGCACCATTGCATTTTATCTGCATACAAGCAGAGGGACCATAGCGTCACGCCAGGATTGTGAGGAACGTCCTGATTGTCATTTATAGGGTGGCAATTGATTTCATGTTTTAAGATTTAAAGGTAGCTGATTATTTCAGGTATGTGTTGTTAGGGTTTTGCTTTTAACCCCATCTCATTTGGTGGTCGCGCTGAAAAAGAAGGAATTCGAGGAAAGAAAAGAAACATAGAATAATAATTAACACAGCTTAACACCTGTACCCCAGCTATGGTTAGCGGAATGAGAACAGGATACCCCCGTGGACTGAATAAAGGGTTAGGTTCAAAGTTCCGTGATGGCTCCCGATTACGACAAGAAGGTTCCCGAGTCCGACAAGAAATACCTGAAGAAGGCCGGAGGGCACATCGACCGAAACGTTGTACAGATAACAATGAAGACGAGGACAATAGTCCGAATAACCCCAAAAAATAGTAAAAAGAAAGAGACAAAGACAAAAGGTAGTTTTATGATTTAGGCTTTCTTCACCGGTCATAGCCACTTGTGGGAAGGGTATTTTCCTCTGGCCAGTAGTGGTGTATGTCACAGACAAGGCCTAAGTCTGAATGGCCGAGAATTCTCTTGGGGGTCGGAAGTGGGTCCTTTTTCTTTGCACATGCGCAGAGAGTTCTTCCGATGAAGGCTCATGGGAGATTTTTATTTTTTTTTTAAAAAATTCTAATCTTGTTTTAGTTTTATTTTAATCCCCACACGTTATTACTAGAGATTTCAAAGTTATGGACTCTCGTAGGTCATTGCAGGGTGTTAAAATAGAAAAGAGGATGTGTTTTTGTTTTTTATTCTTTTTTCTTTTTTTAGTTTTCTAGATTTGACCTTTATGGATATTGCTTTTTTTTTGTTTCGGGGAATAATGAAGACGTGACTTTCAAGAATTTCAAGAGAGCTTAGCCAGCGTAAAAAAAAAAAAAAAAAAAAAAAAAAAGAAGAAAAAAAGAGAGAAATTAATTCAGGAAAAAGGATGATTCAATATGGCGACTGATCGTGAGGTTGTAAAAGCCGTGTCAACAAAAGGAAGAGGTGATTTTTAAACGGTAAAGAAATTAAGGAGAAAAGGAGATGAAAGAATTGTTGATTGAACGGAGATTCAAGGAGAGAGAAAAAAAAAAAAGATGAAAGAAGACAGTGGAGTGCATAAAGTTTACACACATAAAACACACACACACACATAAAACACACATACGCGCACGCACACACACACACACACACACACTCACACACACATCATGGAGGGGCTCAACAGACGCAAACACGTCCATAGAAAAATACACATAGAAAACACAACAAGCGCAAAAAACATTTATGCACAGCGATACACACACACACACAACACACACACACACACACGTGCGCACACACACACACCGTGCACACACACATGTGCGCGCACACACATTATGGACGAGGCACAACAGACGCAAACACGTCCATATAAAGTAACATGAAAACACAAACAAGCGCAAAAAACACATACGCACAGTGACACACACGTACACCCCACATCACGTGTACGTACACACACACACCACACACACACACACACACACACACCATATATATAATATATATATATATATTTACCAACCCCATCGCACGTGCAGGATACGACACAAGGTCAATTTCTTAAGCGGGGTTTAACAGGTTTGAATTCAGTTATCCTTCTAGACTGGTTGCCTAACCAAGGTTTTAGGGTCCAGTAAGCCCTACTATTTACTCAGAGCTTGTGGGAGAGTATTTGGATGCAAACCTATGCGAAATGCAAACAGCCTCGTCCAGGATTTGAACTAAGGTCGATGAGTTCATTTCATACGACTCTAACCATTACACCACGCGGTTCTGTCTCCCTGTCTCTTTCTCTCTCTCTCTGTCTCTGTCTCCTGTCTCTTCTCTCTATATATATTGTTAAGGTATTACTTAGTTTTCTAAAGATATTAAGAAAGTATACTTTCTTTTTCTAAAAAAAATGTTAGGGTTTATTTGTTTCTAGAAATAGTTAGGCAGTAATTATTTTTTCTATAATATTGTTAGGGTGTACTCAGCTTTTCTAAAAAATTGACCGCCCTGTCGGCTGGGGCGTTAGAATGCACCGACTGCACCTCTGCAGAGGGTAAGACTCCCAATGGGCTACCTGTTGGCTGGGTGGCGACCCGTGATGCTTAAGGATAGACCCAGGTGGATGAGCAGTTCATGATTGCAATACTCACTTTGGCCTTACTTAGGCTAGACGGGCGGCGGAGAGACCCCTCCGATCAATCAGCTAGTAACGCCAAGCTAGCCTATATGATTTCCCAAATTGCCTTATTGGCAAGCCCCAACCCTTTTTATCATATGGGTGCTAGAAGCGGTGCTGCGGGTCTACATGTCCTGGGAATGAGTTAAACTATTTGATGGTGAGGTTCCAGTTTTGGAGGTTTGGGGAATGTGGAGCACCCTTCATCACCATTGCTCCCTGGTCCACTCTGACCCGGAGTGTATACCTGTTAGGGTCCCATCTATGGTTAAATAGAAAAATGTATTTATAAAAAAATTGTATTATCCATTAAGAATTGATTTATTTCAAAACTTTATCGGCATTAAATGACCCACTGAGGTTGATATGCCATAAAACAAAACAAACAAACAAACAAATAAAAATTGATAGGTTGAAAAAAGGTTTGGGTGTACTTACTTCTTTAAAAACAGATTGTTAGGGTGTACTTACTTTTTCTGAAAAATATGTTTGGGTTTATCGCCTTCTAAAAAATTGTTTGGGTGTACCACTTTTTCTAAAATTTTGTGAGGATGGACTTTCTTTTTCTAAAGATATTCTTAGGGTGTGCTTACATACATTACTTGCGTAAATGTTTATGTATTGTTAGGGTGTACTTTCTTTTTCTGAAAATATGTTAAGTTTATCGTTTTCTAAACATTCGTTGGGGCGTAATTACTTTTTCTAAAGTATTGTTAGGATATACTTTCTTTTTCTAAAAAAATATTGTTAGGGTGTGCTTACATACATTACATGCATATATGCTTATGTATTGTTTGGGTGTACGTTCTTTTTCTAAAAAATGTTAGGGCTTATCGTCTTCTAAAAAATTACCTTTTCTAAAATATTGTTAGGGTGTACTTTCTTCTTCTAAAAAAATGTTTATGTATACTTACTTTATAGTAGATACATATGATTGGTAGGTTGTACTTTCTTTAAAAAAATGTTAGGGTGTACTTCTTTTATAAAAACGTTTAGGGTGTACTTTCTTTTTTCTAAATAAAAATGTTTAGGGTGTACTTTCTTTTTCTAAAAATGTTAGGGTGTTACTTTCTTTTTCTAAAAATAATGTTAGGGTGTACTTTCTTTCTAAAAAATGTTAGGTGTACTTTCTTTTTCTAAAACATTTTATACTTTCTTTTTTTTTTAAATGTTAGGGTGTACTTTCGTTTTCTAAAACATTTTAACGTGCACTTTCTTTTTCTAAGAAAATGTTAGGGTGTACTTTCTTTTTCTAAAACATTTTAGGGTGTACTTTCTTTTTAAAAAAAAATGTTAGAGTGTACTTTCTTTTTCTAAAACATTTTAACGTGCACTTTCTTTTTCTAAAAAAATTATACGGTGTACTTTCTTTTTTCGAAAAAAAAATGTTAGGGTGTACTTTCTTTTTCTAAAAAAAAAATGTTAGTGTGTACTTTCTTTTTCTAAAAAAAAATGTTAGGGTGTACTTTCTTTTTCTAAAAAAAATGTTAGTGTGTACTTTCTTTTTCTAAAACATTTAAGTGTACTTTCTTTTCTAAAAAATGTTAGTGTGTACTTCTTTTTCTAAAAAAAATGTTAGTGTGTACTTTCTTTTTTCTAAAAAAAAAATGTTAGTGTGTACTTTCTTTTCTAAAAAAATAATTGTAGGGTGTACTTTCTTTTCTAAAAAAATGTTAGGATGTACTTTCTTTTCTATAACATTTTAGGGTGTACTTTCTTTTTCTAAAAAAAATGTTAGGGTGTACTTTCTTTTTCTAAAAAAACGTTAGGGTGTACTTTCTTTTTCTAAAAAATAATAATTTTAGGGTGTACTTTCTTTTTCTAAAAATAATGTTAGGGTGTACTTTCTTTTTCTGAAAATAATGTTAGGGTTTTACAGTCTGCTACAAAAAAAAGTTACGACGTACTTACTTTTTCTAAAATATTGTGAGGGTGTACTTTCTTTCTTTTTCTAAAAATATTGATAGGGTGTGCTTTGCTCTAAAAAAATTGTTAATGTGTATTTGCTTTATGGTCGAAACTGAATGTATGTATGTATATGTGGGTGTATAGGAGGGTGCGTGTGAATCCAATACTGTTTTCATTCACATTAGTGTTCAATGCAATCAAGCAAATCTAGATAGACAAAAGATAGACAACAGCTGCTCATACATCTGTGACTTTTTGTTCATATTGTCATGGTGATGAGTTCAAATCGACACATGTCATTGGATTTCCTTTCGGATTCCATGAATAAAGCGGGCAGGTCTTTTACTTCCACTCCAAAAAAAAAAAAAAAAAAAAAAAAAAAGAAAAAAAAAAAGAAGAAAAAGTTAATTAGCTTCCTTATTCTCTTTTAAAATTTTAATTAATTCGAATGAATAAAACTGTTTTATGCTTGTTTGTGAATAATAGAATAAGACACGGTAGTGTTATTCATGACCCCCTACACACAGTCGTTTAAAAAAAATTAACTTTTTTATTATGCCTGCATTGTTTCAGTTGTTAATATCAATGATAAAAGTAACAGCTTGTGTCGATCCCACACCCCCTGCGCATGCGCGAGCGTCTGCTATCTGCCACGCTCGCGCATGCGTGTGCCACTGCTCTCGGTCACTCTCCCGAAAAAAAATATGGATGAAAATAACTGATTGTTATAAATGAATTATCAATAATGAAAAATAAAAGAGAATGATGTAAGTTGTACATATTTTTAGACTAAGGATGTGTTTATCGATATCTATCTATCTATCTATCTATCTATCTATATATATATAGGTGCTCAACCACCTGGGTTCTATCCTTAATCATCACGGGTCGCCACCCACTGCCAACAGGTGGGCCCCATTGGGGAAGTCTTACTCCTCTGCAGAGGCGCAGTCGGTGTATTCTAACACCACAGCCGACAGCGGCAAACCTATCTCAGGTAGACTTTAATAGAGACATTGCTAATAAATAAGATGCCAATTAAGATTGAATAATGGTCATTTAATAACCATTGAGAATAGAATATAACGTAAATAACTAAGGGAATTGTGACGTTGGTGGTGACGTAGGGGCCATTACAGAGAGAGAGAGAGACACACAATCTGCTTTATAATAAGAATTTCTACAAGGCATTCACAAAATTAAACAGATAAAAACAAAAACACCTACTGATTTTTCCTATTTACTAATAATCATTTAGTCGGTCGAGAACCCGCCTAGGAATAGCAATTTTCCTGGTTCGATATCCATCCTCGCCAACTCAAGCGCATGAGTAGCACAGATTGGAGTAATCTGATCTGTGCGCGAGAAGGATGCAACACAAGGTCCTTTTTTAAAGCGTAAAACAGCTGGTTTGAATTCAGAGTTTTCCTACTCCTAGACTGGTTATCTAACAAAGATTAAAGAGCCCAGTCCGTGCTACTATGACCCCATAGTTTGAATGAGAATAGTTGGATGTATACCTTTCCCAAGAGTATTAGCGCTATGTGATATGCAAGCAGCATCGCCCAGAGTTTGAACTCGTCTCGCCGTGCCCATTTTCTACGACGATAACCATTACACACGCCTCTCCACAATTTTGACATAACAACCCAATCTGCCCTACTATTTACCTAAAGCTGTAGAGGCGGGGAAGGAGAGACGGGTTCATGCCTTTCCAAGAGCATTAACACAAACAGAAACGTGAATATCTCCGAACAGGAATTGAACTCGGCTCACAGAGTCCATTTTTTAGGATGATAACAGTTACGTCACTCACGCCATGACGTGGTACTTATGGATAAATATAGATATTTACCAACTTTCCCTCACAAGTAGGATGTGACACAAGGTCAATTTCTTAAGCGGAGTTTAACAGGTTTGAATTCAGAGTTTTCCTTCTGCTAGACTGGTTGCCTAACCAAGGTTAAAGAGCCCAGTCGACCCTACTATTTACCCATAGCTGGAGGGAGAGTAGTTGGATTCATACCTTTCACAAGAGTATTAGCGCTATATGAACTGTTGATTCGTCCAGGAATTGAGTCCATTTCCCACGACTCTAACCATTACACTACGCACCTCCAACATCACAATTGATCATATGCCACAAACTGATCATATGGAGGGGTTGGGCAAATATATATTTATTTATTTGCTAACCCCTTGACACGAGCAGGAAGCTACACGAGCTCTATTTAGCGAAGTTTAACAGTTTTGAATTCAGGATTTTCATTCTCTTGGACTGGTTACGTAGCCAGGGTTAAATAACCCAGTCTGCCCTACTATTTACCCATAGCTGGAGTAAGGGTAGTTGGATGCTTACCTTTCCCAAGGTGAAATACATTTATACGGTACTCCTACGAATTAGGCTGAGGTTCTGGTCTTGGGTCAAAATAAATGAATTCGCTCGCCATCCTCGTTACCACAAGGCTACATATACATATTCCTCTTTGTAGATGTCAGTGGTGTCTTCATTTAGCCAGTTCATTCGAAGCTGTTATCATAATTTCTGTCGGACGCCTTTCATGTTTTCATCTCTTTCTACCCGGTCCGGGTGGGAAGATGGAGAGCCATTCTTTCAGGTATTCCGAGGCGGTGTCCCTTCGTTGAGCTGATTTATTTGGCTGCCAACAGATATAAATACTGGGCCACCCCATCAACGGTACCCCAACCACACCGCACCTCAACATCCAAGAACATTGACTTTATACCCTTCCCAGGGGGTGTTAGCGCTATGTGAAGGTCAAAGAGCCAAAACTGTCCTACTATGCCTCATTGCTGGAAGGAGAATAGTTGGATGTATACCTTTCCCAAGGGTATTAGCGCTATGTGATATCCAAACGGCCTCGTCTGGGATTTGAACACGTCTTGCCGTGTCCACTTCCTGTTACAGTAACATTACACCTTCACTAAATAAATATAAGTAGGTGTGTTTATCTAAGTAGGTGTGTTTATATATATATAATATATATATATATATATATATATATATATATATATTCTTAATATGTAAATAGCTTTTATTCGTGCTTTATCTGAGAAGGTCGTAAAAATAGCTGACGATATTGTTGTGTTGTTTTCTGTTTGTCTCAAACATATTATTGATATATCGATCATTGTAGACAATGTTTTAAAGGTTTTATACACGCAACCATAAGATTGGAAGAAAAAGAAAGAAAGAAGGAAGAAAGAAGGAAAGAATAAAAAAAGAAGAAAGAAAAGGAAGAAGGAAAGAAGAAAAGAAAGAAGGAAGAAAAGGAAGAAAAGAAGAAAGAAAGAAGGCAGAAAAGGAAGAAAAGAAGAAGGAGGAAAGGAAGAAAGAAAAGAAGGAAGGAAAAGAAGAAGGAAAGAAGAAAAGAAAGAAGGAAGAAAGAAAGAAGGAAGAAAGGGAAGAAAAGGAAGAAAAGGAAGAAGGAAGAAGAAAAGAAAGAAGGAAGAAAAGGAAGAAGGAAAGAAGAAAAGAAAGAAGGAAGAAAAGGTAGAAGGAAAGAATGAAAAGAAGAAGAAAGAAAGAAGAAAAGAAGATAAGAAGAGGAAGAAAAGAAAGAAGGAAGAAGAAAAGAAAGAAGGAAGAAAAGGAAAAGGAAAGAAGAAAATAAAGAAGGAAGAAAATGAAAAGGAAAGAAGAAAAGAAGTAAGGAAGAAGGAAAGAAAGAAGGAAGAAAAGAAGAAGAAAGAAAAAGAAAGAAGGAAGAAAGAAGAAGGAAAAAAGAAAGAAAGAAGGAAGAAGAAAGGAAGAAAAGAAGAAAAGAAATAAGGATGGAAAGGAAGAAGGAAAAGAAAAGAAAGAAAAAAGAAGAAGAAGAAAAGAAAGAAGGAAGAAAAGGAAGAAGGAAAAAGAAAGAAAGAAGGAAAAAAGGAAGAAGGAAAGAAGGGAAAGAAGAAGAAAAGGAAGAAGGAAAGAAAAAAAGAAAAGGAAGAAAAGGAAGAAAGAAGGAAGAAAAGGAAGAAAGAAAGAAGAAAAAGAAGAAGGAAGAAAAGAAAGAAGGAAGGGGGAAAAACAGAAAGAAGGAAAAAAGAGAAGGAAAGAAAAAAAAGTTAGATAAGAAGAGGAGAAAACAGCATAGGAATAAAAAAGAAAGAAAAAAAAAAACGAACAAAAAGATCTGAAACCAAGAAAGACAGTCAACGAAGACGAAACTTATGTAATAGTTATCCGTGTAAGAAACGAACACGGCGACACGAATTTAAATCCTGGGCGAGACTGTTTGCATTTCATATAACGCTGATACCCTCGGGAAAGATATGTACCTCCCTCCTGCTATGAGTAAATAGTAGGACAGACTGGGCTCTTTAACTTTGATATACATATTTACCAATCCGTCCGCACGAGTAGGATGTGAGGTCAATTTCTTAAACGGAGTTCAACAGGTTTGAATTCAGAGTTTTCCTTCTCCTAGACTGGTTGTCTAACAAAGATTAAAGAGCCCAGTCCATCCTACTATGCCCCCCATAGCTGGAAGGAGAATAGTTGGATGTATACCCTTCCCAAGGGTATTAGCGCTCTGTGATATGCAAGCAGCCTCGTCCAGGATTTGAACTCGTCTCATCGTGCCCATTTCCTACGACGATAACCATTGATATATAACACACATCGGAGGATTTTAAGCACTAGTACAAAATAAAAAACACCCTCCGGGCGATGTAAAAATCATATGGGTACTAGAAGGCAGTGGCTGAAGGTCTTCATGTCCTGGGAATAACTCTATCTGATGGTGAGGTTTTGGAGATTTGTGGAATGTAGAGCACCCCTTCGTCACCATTGCTCCCTGGTCCACTCTGACCCAGAGTGGTAGTAGCTGTTAGAGTCCCATCTATGGGTTTAAATAGAAAAACATGAGTTTATAAACAAGATTGATTATCCTTTAAGGATGAATTTATTTCAAAACATTGTCAGCATTAAATGACCAACCAAGGTTTGGTGTCAGTAACCTTAAGAATCCAATAAAATCTATGATTTTAATAAATCATTAATAAACTGATGTTATTTTGAACAGTTTTTATTAACACTAGTACAAAATAAAAAACACCCTCCGGGCGATGTAAAAATAGATTTTTGAAACATACTGCCTGAGGGGTTGAGAGTAAAAAATTCAATGTCAGCGAGTTTGTACCCTAAGTAAGTAAAATAATCAAATTCATTAAAGGATTAAAAAATAAAACAATTTGAAATGTAAACTTTAAATATGTATTAAAATAAAACAAACTATATATAGATATATAATACCAGTCATGTATTTATTAAAACTTGTTTTAAAAAACAATGAGGACTGTCTAATGTTGCATGCTCAAATTTTGAGTGTATTTATTCTATGTTATGACGATTTTGGGTAATGTGACGTAAACAGTGACATATTTTTTGTTACAGACGAAAACCGGAAGCGAATCTCCATTATTAATAGATGCTCTGTTTTGAGGCAAACCTATATCACTTTGGTTTGTTTTGTTTTGTTTTACGGCATATCAGCCTCAGTGGATCATTTAATGCCGACTACGTTTTGAAATAAATTAATTCTAAATGGATACTCAATGTTTTTTATAAACGCGTGTTTTTCTATTCAACCCATAGATGGGACCCTAACAGGTACTACCACTCCGGGTCAGAGTGGACCAGGGAGAAATGGTGATAAAGGGACGCTTCACAATCCCTAAACCTCCAAAACTGGAACCTCACCATCAGATAGAGTTTAACGTCATTCCCAGGACATGAAGACCCTCAGCCACCGCCTTCTAGCACCCATATGATAAAAAGGGTTGGGATTTGCCATGAGTAAAAAAAGGTTAGGGCAATCATATAGGTGCTAGGGCTTGGTGTGACCAGCTGATTGATCGGAGGGGACCAAAATGCTAAGGGTGAAAAAGAAACAGATTAAAAGAAGAAGAAAAGAAAGAAAAACAGAAATAAAGAAAATGTAGATGAAAAAATGTAAGGGATAAAAAAGATGGGAGACAAAGAGAGAGAGAGAGAGAGAGAGAGAGAGAGAGAGAGAGAGAGAGAGAGAGAGAGAGAGAGAGAGAGAGAGATGAATGAATGAAAGAAAGAAAGAAAGAAAGAAAGAAAGAAATGATTAGAGTAATAAAAAAGAAAATAGGTATGAAAAAATGTATGGGATAAAAAGGACGGGAGGGGGAAAGAATGAAAGAGAGAAAGAAAAATGAATGAATGAAAGAAAGAAAGAAAGAAAGAAAGAAGGAAAACGATTTGAGGGAAAAAGAAAAAGGAAAAGAAAAAGAAGAGATAAAAAAAGTACGGGATAAAAAGGACGATGCAATGAATGAAAGAAAGTAAGAAAGAATGAAAGAAAGAATTAATGAATATAATTGGAGGCAAAAAGAAAATGGAGATAAAAAGATAAAAAGTTCGAGAATGAAAGAAAAGAAGAAAGAGAAAAAGAATGAAAAAAAGAAAGAAAGAATCTATGAAAAAAAAAGGAGTAAAGAAGAAAACGAACAGAAAAAAAAACGAAATTAAAAAGTTCAGGAGATGAAAAGAAAAATAAAGAAAGAAGAAATTAAGAAGAAAAGAAAGAAAGAAAGAAATAATAAAAGTGAAAAAGAAAGCAAATAGAAAAAAATTGGAGAAAAAAGCCCCCTCCCCCCAAAAAAAAACGCAAACCAAAAAAACAAAAACAAAAAACATACGTAAAAGTAATAAAAAAAATCACCGATGACTTTATTTGTCGATTTAACATTTCTATGGTTGACGAGATTTTTTTTTGGTATACAAATATTTTACTGCGTTTATTGAATTTTCAAATATGTCGTTTGCTTTTAGATATTTTGTCTAAATGTGATTTATTTCTTTTAATAATTTGACGAATAATTTCTTCGGAGTTTCCATATTTAATTTGTTTCAGTGTTGCTAAATGAAATTCGTTCTTCGATATTTATTTCCTTCTGGAAGCAATTCGAGGTAGTAAAGTCACGAGAATATGGGGTTCGATGGGTAAATTGTTATCTAAATTACACAAAAATGAAAATAGCACTGACATCTTACTTTATCAGATACTAGAAACGGCTACCCGACATTGCCTGGGTAAAGGGGGAGGACAAAAAGTTAGTATAGGAGCGCGGTGGTGTACTGGTTAGAGATGCAGGAAATGGACTTGTCGTCCTGAGTTCAATTCCTGGACGAAGACACAGTTCACATAGCGCTAATACCATTGGGAAAGGTATGAATCCAACTATTCTTTCTCTAGCTATGGTTAAATAGTAGATAGATTGGGCTCTTTAACATTGGTTAGGCAACCAGTCTAGGAGAAGAAAAACTCTGAATTCAAACCTGGTAATTACTAGAATAGGTTCAGGCCTACTTAGTGATCTATTTCAATATAAACATTTATTTAATTTTGTAGTCTTGCAGATCCATTGTTACTGAATCGTGAGTTCGATCCTCGCAGGATGCCCCATTAAAATCCCTACGTAAAAAAGACCTTGCGTTGATCCGACCCGGAATAGTGCCAAAAAATAAAGTGCACAATCTGAAAATAAATATTAGTGTCTCCTACTTAGAATATCAAAAAAATTTCTGTGGCCAAATTTCTGTGGCCAGATATTTCTGTGGCCAAACTATTCTATACTGTTATTATTTATCAATCTTGTGGCTATTCCTGTTATTGATAGTATTTAAGAGCAACGGCATTTTCAAGATGAAGCAATAAGCCAGCTTCCTTCTGGCGTTCCATTCTATCAGCATTTCCACCTGCTGCTTTTACTGCTGCCTCTCCAAATGGAATATTTGGGAATGGGAATATTTGGGAATGGAATCTTTTTAACTTATGCACTCTTTGCATATTGGCATAACAGGCTGTTATTTTTTTGTTATCAAATGCAAAATAATCCATGCTGTTACTCGCTCAAAAAGCAAGATATGGTGATAGTGAATGTGTATATATATTTATTGTCATTTATTGTCTTATTTTCGTAGTTTCTTCCGGACATACATACATACATACATACACACAACTGCCCTTTATATATGTATAGATAGATTAGCAGAGTTGCCCACCGTTGCTTAGGATTTAAAAAGATAAAAATAATCCGCCTGGGAACCACAAGGTTCCTGGTTCGATACCGGTCCTCGCCAACTCAGCGTATTAGTAGCACAGGGATATGCGCGGTAAAGTAAGGAACTGATGGTAGGTGTGGCGTTCCACCTCAGACGCAAAAACAATCTCAAGATACAGTGAATGAGTAATCAGTAATTGACAGGTTGTATACACGAGTCCGTTCAAATGTCACTGGATTCTCTCGTTCAAATCTCACTGGATTCTCTCGTTCAAATCTCGCTGGATTCTCGTTCAAATCTCGCTGGAGTCTCTCGTTCAAATCTCACTGGATTCCCTCGTTCAAATGTCGCTGGATTCTCTCGTTCAAATGTCGCTGGATTCTCTCGTTCAAATGTCGCTGGATTTCGTTCAATTCTCGCTGGATTCTCTCTTTCAAATCTCGCTGGATTCTCTCGTTCAAATCTCACTGGATTCCCTCGTTGAAATCTCGCTGGATTCTCTCGTTCAAATGTCGCTGGATTCTCTCGTTCAAATGTCGCTGGATTCTCTCGTTCAAATCTCGCTGGATTTCGTTCAATTCTCGCTGGATTCTCTCGTTCAAATCTCACTGGATTCCCTCGTTCAAATGTCGCTGGATTCTCTCGTTAAATCTCGCTGGATTCTCTCGTTCAAATCTCGCTGGATTTCGTTCAATTCTCGCTGGATTCTCTCGCTCAAATCTCACTGGATTCCCTCGTTCAAATCTCGCTGGATTCTCTCGTTCAAATGTCGCTGGATTCTCTCGTTCAAATGTCGCTGGATTTCGTTCAATTCTCGCTGGATTCTCTCGTTCAAATCTCACTGGATTCTCTCGTTCAAATGTCGCTGGATTCTCTCGTTCAAATCTCGCTGGATTCTCTCGTTCAAATGTCGCTGGATTCTCTCGTTCAAATCCCGCTGGATTCCCTCGTTCAAATCTCGCTGGATTCTCTCGTTCGAAGCTCACTATTTATAGTACGGTCGTACTTTTAAGGAACACGAGTATTAATATATAGATATTTACGACTCTGAATATCTTAAAGAGGGATGAACAGAAAAATCATTAAATTACTTCTTTTTTTTTTTAGAGCAATAATGGACTCGGTGAAAGAAAGATTTTTTTTTTCTTTCATTTGCGAAATCTTGCCAGTACGAAGATATAATTTTGAACAAGATTTTCACTTTCATTTTGCAGATATTTTATCTATCTATCTATCTATCTATCTATCTATCTATCTATTTTTCTAGATTTAATACCTACCTGGAAAATATTTATAGGTTTGAATTTCTATCTTTTTTTATTTTTCATGCCCCCTCCTCCTTCTACTCCTCCTCCTCCTCCTCCTCCTCCACACACACACACACACACACGCAAAAGAAATCAGTTGTAGGATGAGAAAATTTGCTTCCGGAAATTTGGTGGAGAAAAAAAAAACAGTATAATGTAAGAGTGGCATTGTGTTGTTTTTTTTTTCGAAACTGAGAATTCTGATTAAAAAATTCCGCGATGAAATCTGCAACGAAAATATACACACCACACACACATACACGGATGGCCACACACGCAGACACACAAATACACATGCACACACACACACACACACACACACACACACACACACACATACACACACATACATACACACACTAGAAAGCAACAAAAACACACACAAAGAAAAACAAACAAAAACTTTTATAAATAATATGAATGCATCTCCAGCCCAATGATTCCGGCTTTGTACCTAATCCAAGAGAGCACCTGCAATGTATAATGCTTAGTGATTTCGACATGCAAACCATCATTAGTAAGTTCGATTCTCACTGGGTGCTCCATACTTCTAGCCTTGTGCCATACTTAAAAGAGCACCTGTAAAGTGTATTGCTTAGCGATTTCGACACGCAAACCATCATTAGTAAGTTCGATTCTCACTGGGTGCTCCATACTTCTACTCTTGTGCCATACTTAAAAGAGCACCTGTAAAGTGTATTGCTTAGCGATTTCGACACGCAAACCATCATTAGTAAGTTCGATTCTCACTGGGTGCTCCATACTTCTAGCCTTGTGCCATACTTAAAAGAGCACCTGTAAAGTGTATTGCTTAGCGATTTCGACACGCAAACCATCATTAGTAAGTTCGATTCTCACTGGGGCTCCATACTTCTACTCTTGTGCCATACTTAAAAGAGCACCTGTAAAGTGTATTTCTTAGCGATTTCGACACGCAAACCATCATTAGTAAGTTCGATTCTCACTGGGTGCTCCATACTTCTACTCTTGTGCATACTTAAAAGAGCACCTGTAAAGTGTATTGCTTAGCGATTTCGACACGCAAACCATCATTAGTAAGTTCGATTCTCACTGGGTGCTCCATACTTCTAGCCTTGTGCCATAACTTAAAGAGCACCTGTAAAGTGTATTGCTAGCGATTTCGACACGCAAACCATCATTAGTAAGTTCGATTCTCACTGGGTGCTCCATACTTCTACTCTTGTGCCATACTTAAAAGATCACCTGTAAAGTGTATTTCTTAGCGATTTCGACACGCAAACCATCATTAGTAAGTTCGATTCTCACTGGGTGCTCCATACTTCTACTCTTGTGCCATACTTAAAAGAGCACCTGTAAAGTGTATTGCTTAGCGATTTCGACACGCAAACCATCATTAGTAAGTTCGATTCTCACTGGGTGCTCCATACTTCTACTCTTGTGCCATACTTAAAAGAGCACCTGTAAAGTGTATTGCTTAGCGATTTCGACACGCAAACCATCATTAGTAAGTTCGATTCTCACTGGGTGCTCCATACTTCTACTCTTGTGCCATACTTAAAAGAGCACCTGTAAAGTGTATTGCTTAGCGATTTCGACACGCAAACCATCATTAGTAAGTTCGATTCTCACTGGGTGCTCCATACTTCTAGCCTTGTGCCATACTTAAAAGAGCACCTGTAAAGTGTATTGCTTAGCGATTTCGACACGCAAACCATCATTAGTAAGTTCGATTCTCACTGGGTGCTCCATACTTCTACTCTTGTGCCATACTTAAAAGAGCACCTGTAAAGTGTATTGCTTAGCGATTTCGACACGCAAACCATCATTAGTAAGTTCGATTCTCACTGGGTGCTCCATACTTCTAGCCTGTGCCATACTTAAAAGAGCACCTGTAAAGTGTATTGCTTAGCGATTTCGACACGCAAACCATCATTAGTAAGTTCGATTCTCACTGGGTGCTCCATACTTCTAGCCTTGTGCCATACTTAAAAGAGCACCTGTAAAGTGTATTGCTTAGCGATTTCGACACGCAAACCATCATTAGTAAGTTCGATTCTCACTGGGTGCTCCATATTTCTAGCCTTGTGCCATACTTAAAAGAGCACCTGTAAAGTGTATTGCTTAGCGATTTCGACACGCAAACCATCATTAGTAAGTTCGATTCTCACTGGGTGCTCCATACTTCTAGCCTTGTGCCATACTTAAAAGAGCACCTGTAAATGTATTGCTTAGCGATTTCGACACGCAAACCATCATTAGTAAGTTCGATTCTCACTGGGTGCTCCATATTTCTAGCCTTGTGCCATACTTAAAAGAGCACCTGTAAAGTGTATTGCTTAGCGATTTCGACACGCAAACCATCATTAGTAAGTTCGATTCTCCTGGGTGCTCCATACTTCTAGCTTGTGCCATACTTAAAGAGCACTGTAAAGTGTATTGCTTAGCGTTTCGACAATTAGTAAGTTCGATTCTCACTGGGTGCTCCATACTTCTACCTTGTGCCATACTTAAAAGAGCACCTGTAAAGTGTATTGCTTAGCGATTTCGACACGCAAACCGTCATTAGTAAGTTCGATTCTCACTGGGTGCTCCATACTTCTACTCTTGTGCCATACTTAAAAGAGCACCTGTAAAGTGTATTGCTTAGCGATTTCGACACGCAAACCATCATTAGTAAGTTCGATTCTCACTGGGTGCTCCATACTTCTAGCCTTGTGCCATACTTAAAAGAGCACCTGTAAAGTGTATTGCTTAGCGATTTCGACACGCAAACCGTCATTAGTAAGTTCGATTCTCACTGGGTGCTCCATACTTCTACTCTTGTGCCATACTTAAAAGAGCACCGTAAAGTGTATTGCTTAGCGATTTCGACACGCAAACCATCATTAGTAAGTTCGATTCTCACTGGGTGCTCCATATTTCTAGCCTTGTGCCATACTTAAAAGAGCACCTGTAAAGTGTATTGCTTAGCGATTTCGACACGCAAACCATCATTAGTAAGTTCGATTCTCACTGGGTGCTCCATACTTCTACTCTTGTGCCATACTTAAAAGAGCACCTGTAAAGTGTATTGCTTAGCGATTTCGACACGCAAACCATCATTAGTAAGTTCGATTCTCACTGGGTGCTCCATACTTCTAGCCTTGTGCCATACTTAAAAGAGCACCTGTAAGTGTATTGCTTAGCGATTTCGACACGCAAACCATCATTAGTAAGTTCGATTCTCACTGGGTGCTCCATACTTCTAGCCTTGTGCCATACTTAAAAGAGCACCTGTAAAGTGTATTGCTTTAGCGATTTCAAACAGCAAACCATCATTAGTAAGTTCGATTCTCACTGGGTGCTCCATATTTCTAGCCTTGTGCCATACTTAAAAGAGCACCTGTAAAGTGTATTGCTTAGCGATTTCGACAGCAAACCATCATTAGTAAGTTCGATTCTCACTGGGTGCTCCATATTTCTAGCCTTGTGCCATACTTAAAAGAGCACCTGTAAAGTGTATTGCTTAGCGATTTCGACACGCAAACCATCATTAGTAAGTTCGATTCTCACTGGGTGCTCCATATTTCTAGCCTTGTGCCATACTTAAAAGAGCACCTGTAATGTGTAATTGCTTAGCGATTTCGACACGCAAACCATCATTAGTAAGTTCGATTCTCACTGGGTGCTCCATATTTCTAGCCTTGTGCCATACTTAAAAGAGCACCTGTAATGTGTAATGCTTAGCGATTTCGACACGCAAACCATCATTAGTAAGTTCGATTCTCACTGGGTGCTCCATATTTCTAGCCTTGTGCCATACTTAAAAGAGCACCTGTATGTGTATGCTTAGCGATTTCGACATGCAAACCATCATTAGTAAGTTCGATTCTCACTGGGTGCTCCATATTAGCCTTGTGCCATACTTAAAAGAGCACCTGTGATGTGTAATGCTTAGCGATTTCGACATGCAAACCATCATTAGTAAGTTCGATTCTCACTGGGTGCTCCATATTTCTAGCCTTGTGCCATACTTAAAAGAGCACCTGTGATGTGTAATGCTTAGCGATTTCGACATGCAAACCATCATTAGTAAGTTCGATTCTCACTGGGTGCTCCATATTTCTAGCCTTGTGCCATACTTAAAAGAGCACCTGTAATGTGTAATGCTTAGCGATTTCGACACGCAAACCATCATTAGTAAGTTCGATTCTCACTGGGTGCTCCATACTTCTAGCCTTGTGCCATACTTAAAAGAGCACTGTAAAGTGTATTGCTTCGCGATTTCGACACGCAAACCATCATTAGTAAGTTCGATTCTCACTGGGTGCTCCATACTTCTAGCCTTGTGCCATACTTAAAAGAGCACCTGTAATGTGTATTGCTTCGCGATTTCGACACGCAAACCATCATTAGTAAGTTCGATTCTCACTGGTGCTCCATACTTTCTAGCCTTGTGCCATACTTAAAAGAGCACCTGTAATGTGTAATGCTTAGCGATTTCGACACGCAAACCATCATTAGTAAGTTCGATTGTCACTGGGTGCTCCATACTTCTAGCCTTGTGCCATATTCAAGAAGGCATCTTGTAATGTGTAATGCTTAGCGAATTTTACTATCAAACGATCACTAGTAAGTTCGATTGTCACTGGGTGCTCCATACTTCTAGCCTTGTGCCATATTTAAGTGGACACCCTATAAGGTGTGTTACTTAGTGATTTAAACTAGCACACCATCACTAGTAAGTTCGATTCTTGCTGGGTGCTCCATACTTCTAGCCTTGTGCCATATTCAAGAGGACATCTTGTAATGTGTAATGCTTAGCGAATTGTACGAGCAAATCATTAATAGGATATATTTACCAAATTCTTCCTACGAGTAGGATGTGATTCAAAGTAAATTTCTCAAGCGGAGTTCAACAGGTTTGAATACAGAATTGTTCTTTTCCTAGACTGGATACCATACCAAGGTTAAAGATCACAGCCAGCGCTACTATTTTCCCATAGCTTGATGGAGAGTAGTGTGATGCATACCTTTCCCAAAAGTACCGTGTTTCCCCGAAAATACCTAACTGCGAAATATTACCTTGCGTGATTTTAATATAAGCTGTCATGGCTCGTATAGATAGATTTTTCCTCGTACTAGTTATTTCCTTTTGACCTTTAAAATATTTTCCTAGTTGATTTGCCTCCCTTTGGTAAATTTCCTTCTTAGCAAACGAGTTTTCACCATAACACCGGTTACGCTTCCGGTTTTCCGGAACTTGGTGCCTATTTTAATTATTTTCGAATCTGGCACCGTCCTGAGTGGACACGTCTTGTTCCTCTCTGTTTCTACAAAGACTTTCACGGCACCACGGTAAGAGAAAAAGCATTCTCTTTCCTTCCCTTGTGTTAATGTACTATTTTAGCGAACTATTGTTTTATCTTATTCACTTTCTAGTACTTAAGAGTATTTACGGGTTTCGAAGGAGCTCTTATTTCTCCGTAGTTGTAGGTAAATTGTCGGACAAAGAAGACAAACACATAATGGAAATTTAATACATGTATTGACAAATAATACAAGAATTTGTTGCAAATTTTATTGGTATTTGCAACAAGACTTATCTGAGTTCAAGTAATGTTCTTGGAGTAGTGGTGATAACAGGGGTATTTGTTGCTGGTTGGAAAGTTGATAAGATGCTTGTTTTCACGTTTCTCGTTCTTCCTGGTAACCGGTTCAGTGATAAGTGATGGGGGATGCTATTTTAGAAGCTTCTCGCCCTGGTAACAGTTCGTTTAAATGACTGTGAATGGGCCCTTTTCAAGTAGACTATTTGGTCTTCGTGCCTTCTGTAGTGTGCTATTGTGACAGCCTTGTAGTATGCGGATACAATGCTCTCGAAAGTGTGCTGTGAAAAAATGCCTCCGTCCAGGTCAACGGTCAGTAGATAAGTTGGTCCTGTTTTTTGGACTAAGTGATGAGTGAAGTTTAGGGACCGCTATTTACGTGACTACCCTCAGTGAGTGCTCCGTGATAAGTAAAGTTTTTGGTTTTAGCGCCAACATACGATGTTGGCGATTCGTCCCCTAGCGACAGGGGAAGATAATTAACTATGGAATTTCCAATATACTTTCTAAGCTGTTTTTCATTTTTTTTTATTGAGGTTGCTGTGCTTAGATATTGTGTATTTTATTCTACTGTGACATACTTAATCCCTTAGCTTCGCTGTATTCCCATGTAAGGCCATTGCCTTTTTTGTTTTGTCATGTCCATTTACCTCATATTACTTTTGTATCTATTGTTTGGTTTGGTTTGTTTTGTTTTACGGCATATCAACCTCAGTGGGTCATTTAATGCCGATAAAGTTTTGAAATAAATTAATTCTTAATGTATAATACAATTTTTTTATAAATACATTTTTCTATTTAACCCATAGATGGGACCCTAACAGGTACTACCACTCTGGGCCAGAGTGGACCAGGGAACAATGGTGATGAAGGGGTGCTCCACATTCCCCAAACCTCCAAAACTGGAACCTCACCATCAGATAGAGTTTAACGTCATTCCCAGGACATGTAGACCCTCAGTCACCGCCTTCTAGCACCCATATGATAAAAATGGTTTAGGACTTGCCATAAGGGCAATAGGGTTGGGAAAATCATATAGGTGCTAGGGCTTGACGTGACCAGCCGATTGATCGGAGGGGGCCTCTCCGACTGCCCGTCTAGCCCGAGATAGGGCCAAAGTGGAGTATTGCATGTCCTGAACTGCTCATCCACCTGGGCTCTATCCTTAAGCATCACGGGTCGCCACCCACGGCCAACAGATAGCCCAATTGGGGGAGTCTTACCCCATCTGCAGAGGTGCAGTCGGTGCATTCTAACGCCCCAGCCGACAGGGCGGTGTATTTATTGTGTATTATTGTTTATTTTCTCAAACACTTTCCCCTGCCTGTACCTTTGTTTCAACTCTCAGCATGATACATTCTTCTTCCCTTGTTCATATATTTCTTAATTGTCCTATCCTGTTACTACCCCATGTAAATTAGCACTTATTCAGAACAATACTTGCTAACTTTCACAGCCGTCTTCAGCTACAATATGTCTCCGTGACCTTGGCTACTATTTCGATCCCTACTTTGGTTTTACCCTCCTCGTAACCCCGGCGACTACACTTGTCCGCTTTGGCTAAGACATTTACTACCAGACTTCTTGCTACACTACTTAAATACGCCCCCTTCTCCCTTGCTTATTCAGAGCTCCTTAGCTTACTTGCCTGCAACCTATATTCAACCACCCTACCACTTTGAGTACTGCTGCTGTTATATCATCATACCCCATGTTGGTCAATTACCTACCACCTTGTCTCTTTATTCCGTTTCCCAGTATTTCTAATCTTTCCCTATCTGTTAGGAAACCTTGAATTTCATTCCCTTATTTGCTGTGTCTCTCATGTGTTTTTTCTTTCCTTTTCAGCTTTTTTTTCTATTTCAGCATTGAATAAAGATTCTACCTTTTTTGTCCTTCTTTGGTGGAAAAGTTAACCTACACGTAACGAAAACGCGGTCTATACTTCTTGGATAGAATATAGACCATCAATTAGGAGGCGTGAAATAAGCCTTCCCTTAAAATAAACCCATGTTAAGAGCGACAGACAGACGAAAGATAAGCATTCTTACCAATCGCATCATGCAACGCAAATACTCGGCATCCCCCGAAAATAAACCTTAGTGTTATATTTCGGAGTAAAACAAAGCCCTGTCTTATTTTAACTCTTAATGTCCTATACCACCTCTTTCCACCCGGCCGGAAGTCACATTTATTTTCATAATCTACCCCAAATGATACCCTTTGTTTAAATGTAATATCAAACATATTTAGAAGTCTTTAATTTAAAAGAACTAACAGGTAAGTTTTAATGAAATGGCCATTTTTACCCATTTTTGATAAATGGTTATAGGAATTGGGCTCTGGTCTTAGAAGACACAACAGGATGTTAAGAGTTAAGGGAAACACGGTATTAGTTTTATGTGAAATGCAAACAGCCTCGTCCAGGATTTTATTGTGTCCGGTAGCATCGACCATTGGACGCGGTAAGAGATTAATATCAGCGTGATCCCAGGGGACTATTCTTCCAGGCAACACCTGTCCCTTGATTTAAATGTGTATTGTTGTTCATCTATCTATCTATCTATCTATCTATCTGTCTATCTATCTATCTATCTCAGTTCATATCTATCTATCTATCTCAGTTCATATCTATCTATCTATCTATCTAATCTCAGTTCATATCTATCTATCTATCTATCTATCTATCTATCTATCTAAAAAGAAGGTAACGAAAGAATAAGAGAAATATATAAAGAAAAATGTGGAAAACATACTAGATCATAAATGGATTCATACATATGTAAATATGTACACAATAATATATATTTATGTTATATATATATAATATATATGTATATATATTATATATATGTATATATATATATATAAAATGTATATATATATATATATATATATATATATATATATATATTTTGCTAATTGAATGTATGTGTAGGTTTATTAAATCAAAAAAGAGGCAATAAACCCAATAAAGATCAAAAGAAGAATGACGAATTTTTGCACTCACTATCCTTTGGCTCGTAGGTGCTCCCTCATTAAAAGACCTTGTGTCATATCCACATACGTGGGATGCGAGGTAAATATTTTAATAACATGGGTCTTTCGGGGCCCGTGTGTCCGGTGGCTTCGACCACTGGACGATTAGTGAAAGTTAACGGCGTGATCACAGGAGACCCCCCCCCCCAGGCAACATCTGCTCCCTTGATTTAAAGGGGCAGGGCTAGGTTTATTGCTCAGTGTCCGATTTTCTGTTTGTGCGTAGCTCCCGACGTTAATGGTCCTTGTGTCCAACTTGGCATAATGAGGTGCCAGTAAATAAAGCATCGTCCAGGATTTGAACTTGAGTCGACGAGTCCATCTACCCGTTATATATATATATATATATATATTATATATATATATATATATATATATATATTTTACCTATCCTTCCGCACGAGCAGGATGCGACACAAGGTCAATTTCTTAAACGAGGTTTAACAGAGTTTTCCTTATCATAGACTGGTTACCTTGCCATGGTTAAAGAGCCCAGTCTGCGCTGCTATTTACCCATAGCTGGAGGGAAAATTGGATTCACACATTTCCCTGGGTATTAGCGCAATGTGAAATGCAAACAGCTTTGGCCAGGAATTGAACTCGGGTCGACGAGTCCATTTCCTATGACTCTAACCATTAAACCTCCATACACGATACAGGTTTTTTTTCTCTATATTTTAAACATCCAGTCATAGTGGAAATATAGTCAAGTGGAAAGTTTGGCCGCCACTTCTGCAGATAATTCGCTCGTTCATATCACAGAATAATTTCCTCTTCGTATTTCAAAATACAGATCAAAGCCCTGTAAATTCCCGCGAATTCATTGTTTGCGTCAATCATTTATACACTGCCTACATCCATTGTGCGTTTCGCGGTTTTTCTCTGTGGTCAGTGACATGCGCACAGACGCCACTCCGTTATGAAATCTAATTATCTCCCTTGAATAGACTTAGTACTTATTAAGAAGGTCGTAGGCGCTCGCTAGGGATAATTCGTTGTTACGCCTGATGTGAGGCAAATAGAGGTCACTCTCTACATGTTGGCTCATCCAATCGTCACCTGCAGAAAGAATTATCCAGTGCAAAAGGGTCTTTCTTGGAATAGAGATAATTATCTATTTGTTGTATATTCTACTTGGTATAACTTATGGAGTTCTATCGATTATACGATGCTGTGTGTCCCTTTTTGATATCTTGTAGATCGCACAGAAGAAAAAAGAAGATTCGCTGCAACGTTTAACAGTAGGTTACATCCTTTGTAATATAATTATTATAATAAATCTACTTTACCTCGTGGTTGAAATAGTTACGTACGATGTTAAGTAAAAATTATCGACGCATTATACACACACACACACACACACACACACACACACATATATATATATATATAATGTATATGTATATAATGTATGCATAATGTATAATATATGTAAAATAATAATAATTAAAAAAACATAATCCATTTTGAGGACCTACTATATCAATGTTAAAGAGCCCTCTCTGACCTACTGTTTACCATACTTGTCTGGTGAGGAGGGTGGCTAAACACCCTGCAAAAACGAAAAAAAAAAGCCTATAAAAGAGCGGAAACGTTCTTTGCTTATATACTAATATATTATATATATATATATATATAATATATTATATATTCAAATATTAGATATTATGGATTTAATATCCCGTAACTAAAGTTTCATGCTTACTTGCAATCATCAGATGCTCAAAATGTTAAGATCTAGACCGTCTGATGATTGCAAGTAAGCATGAAACTTTAGTTACGGGATATCAAATCCATGATATATAATATTTGATTTTAAAACTGTTCTGTTACTTTAGCATTGAGCACCTTCATATGCCAATACTTTTCTCATTCCTTCTCCATTCATTCTATATTGTATTCATTCTATATTCTATATTCTCTCTCTCTCTCTCTCTCTCCCTCTCTCTCTCTATATATATATATACACACACATATATATATATATATGTGGTGTGTGTGTGTGTGCGTGCGTTTGTGTGTGTGTTTGTGTGTGTATATATTTATATATGTGCATGTATATGTGTTTATGTAAGAAGACAAAAAATCGTCTTCCATTGGATTTTGCTCGTGACTCAACGCGTTTTGAGGTCATGTGCGAATTAAGACGCTTATTTTTTTCTGTTTTTCTTGGGAATGTGAAGTACCTCTTTATCAACATTACTCCCAGTTCCACCCTGTCCCGGAGTGGAATTACATGTTAGAGTCCCATCTATGGGTCAGATAGATAAAAATGAGTAATAAAGCTGTGTTTTTTTAAAAATTGAGTTTGAAAAACTGAATACCCAACTAGAATGAATAAAACAATGTCTTCGGTATAGAATAATCCAAAAAGGGTTGACATGCCGTAAAATCCAACTAACCAACCAACAAACAGACAGACAGGTTGAGACAGGAAGAGTTGTGATAAGAATGTTCTCTGGGGGGCACAGTTAAGTCCGACGATTTTACTCTCCCAGCAATGCTGCACTCTTCTCACCAATACTACCAAAAGATCTTGTCTCTCGTCCACTCGTCACCACAACCAAAATGCTACTGCCAGCTTTCTCCCGGTTTGTGAGGGCTGGTCAAATAAATACACAATTACAGTGTTCATCCGGGCTCCTTACTCTGACCAGCACGTGCGACACTAATCAGCACGCGTCAATCCTTCACATCCTGGCCACTCTGGATAGTTTAGCCATTCCCATGCGTCAGGCCACGACTCACGATCAGGAGAATGCGAGTTCAATCTCCCCACTCGCCTCTGATCTCATTTTGCATGCCAAACACAGTCGTGCACGCTTCGAACTACTACGTTCGTGGTTTCTCTCGCCACAAGAGTGTTCAGAGAAAACTATCCAGAACTACTCTGAACCCGTAATCCGTTGGTGCCCGTATTCCATAAGACGTTTTCCTTTTTGTTTCTTCCTGTAAACGACTTTTTAATTGTCTATGTTTGTGCCTCAAACTTACCAAAAGAAGGAATTGCATTTATACTTACTTGATAAATTATCTATTTACTGATAAATTATTTATTTATTTTCCCATTAACTAACCCTAAACCCTAACCCAGTCTTCTTTATTCCTAGTAGATAAATAGATAAATAAAGAATTTATCAGTCAAGAGTGGTTCCCTTTGATCATGTTAGACTTATAGGAAATAACACGTTGTGTATATAACAATAAAGACGAGGACAATAGTCCGAAAAATCCAAATATAAAAACAAATTCTACAGGTATGATTTGACACAATGTGACAAGTATGGGGCATCCAGCAAGGATCGAACTCGCTTTTCAGTAGTAACGGATCTGCGAAACTAGCCTGCGAACCATTAAATTACGACGGTACGCCTAAAGAAATGAGTATTAATGTTTATGGGCTGATAACGGCTGATAACTTTCTTTCTTTCTTTCTTTCTTCCCAAATGGCTATACCAAATTTTCTTGGTATTGGTGTCCTATTGCAAAAGGATCAAGTACCTGTCTCAGGGTTGGTTCGGAGACAAAACTATTGATGGAAGCGGTGTTTACATAGTGAATAAGTGACATATGCTAGAGCTGGTAGCCAGTGGCTTAAAGTAGGATTACAGTGGTGTGAGAGTTGCTGTGAGCGGTTTAAAGTCGGCAATGTGCCAAGGCTTCCCCGCCACAAGGAAAACGAAATCAAAACATAGTTGGTATTATTTGGATTGTTCGGATTGTTGTCCTCATCTTTGTTGTTATATACATAACGTTTCGGTCGATGTTCTCTCTGATCTACTTCACTTGTTTCATGTCGAACTCAGAAACCTTTTCTGTGAACTCGAGAGCATTTATGTCATGATCAAGAGTCTTCACGGAATTTTGATTCTTTTGATTCTACGCACATAATGCAATCTTAAGTAAAGATTATAAAAAACATGGCGAACCCTTTAACATGGAAGGTTTTTTGAGGGGCGTAAGTATGGATAAATACTTGTATTTCCAACGAACGAGCTGTTTGTTAATGGCAGTCCCACAATTTTGCTGACAACAAATTTGGCTTTCCGTGTCTTTACAAAGAAGTTGCTTCGCACCGTGCGCTCAAGGACGTACAGACAACACCGTAGTTCAAAAATAGTTCTTTATTTTTTCATACAGTGAATGCCGTGAAAACTGTGAATTAAACGAAAATTCGTATAAGTCACATATCACACAAAATACAATAAAATACAAATACAATAAAAATAGACAAATATTACACAAAAAGGATAAAAACACAATTACCAAGAAAGGTTTACGTCAAGTAATTACAGAAAATTCCAAACTATAAAAACATTTAAAGCAAAAACTATGAATTACAAATTACACATATGAAGGGGGATTTGGGGTATTTAGAACTAAAATGCCACAAAAAGCACAAACAATAATTTAACAGGGGAAAAGGATATTTCTCATTTTGAGAAATTACAAATTAAAACAAAATAACAACATGTAAATAAATGCAGTTTCAGAGAAGAGAATGGAGGACTTAAATACCTTTGCTGGCACTTAGGGATTTGCACATTAAAGGGACCAATATCTTAGTGGTTCTAAGAATTGCGGTTTCCAAAAACATACCGCCAAAAGTTGCTCATAATCGGAGCCTCAAAAGCTTGACTTGCTCAAATGACCATCTCAACGGAAAGAAAGATTTTTGCCAGCACTCCTTTAGACTTGACAATACCAAAAATTCCTACTCAGACCAAGACTTTATTCTTTTATTTAAAACCCTTTTCTATTTCACTGCACAAAACAGCAGAGAGTTACTCATCATAAAACACAAAGGCAAAAATAAGCACTCCAAACAATCTCAAAAAATGCACTTACACATATAATAGGGTTATTAAAAAAACCAAGGAACTATTTTTTATAAGGTAACATTTTACCAGGAGGGTGATCAGGGTCAATGGGGTACTTTGTTTGAGGTCGGAGGAGGGAGTGGGAAGGGGAGGCCTAAAAACCGGACAATGATGCCAATGACAGGCAAAATTTTGTTTACTTGCTGAATCAGCCTAAAAACAGTGACAGCTACACTGTTAACCTGTTAATCTTATCAGTCATTGCTCGTAAAGCTCGTAAACTGACATGGTTTTCATCACTATTAATTGAAAAGAATAGAGACAATTTGTCTCCAGCTTCGACATGGCCTTTTATTTCAGTTCACCATGAAAATCATTGAAGACGAATAATTCTTTTTCTCCATTTCTTGTACCTCTTCTTATATCCTGATAGTTCATAAAACAAATGCGCATATTTTATCTTTTGGGACATGTTAATTTGTCAATGCAATAATTCTTATCTATTGTTTATATGTGTATATTAAATATCACATCTGCTTATTGTTCATCTACTAAGTTCGTTTTTCATTACTTACCGAATGTTCAGTGTTAGAGTATCAATGGATACACTAATGTCTGTTATATATCGATAATGCACCATTCTTATATATATATATATATATATATATATATATATATATATATATATATATATATATATATATATATATATCTAATTGCTGCTTTAACTCTTTCGTTGCAGTGTCATGAGTAAATAAGTCAAAAGTGCTCAATATATTAAAAACATAGAGCAGTAAATAATAATAATAATAATTATAATAATAATAATAATAATAATAATAATAATAATAATAATAAATTTTCCTCTAATATTAATATATATATATATATATATATATATATATATATATATATATATATAAAATCCAATTGCTGCTTTAATATATATATATATATATATATATTATATATATATATATATATATATATATTATAATATCCAATTGCTGCTTTAGCTTTTTTCGTTGCAGTGTCATCAGTAAATAAGTCAAAAGTGCTCATTATATTAAGAGCAGTAATAATAATAATAATAATAATAATAATAATAATAATAATAACAATAATAATAATAACAATAACAATAATAATAATAATAATAATAATAATAATAATAATAATAATAATAATAATTTTTATTCAAAAAGCAAATTTAAATATTTTTCATCATTTAATATATATATAAATATATATATATTATATTATATATATATATATATATATATATATATATAATGGAAATACGGTGAGGAAATTAATCCGACAATATGAGAAGAAAATATTTAAAAAATATAACAAACACAGGATGTTATGATCAGGGGAAACAATTTTATGTGTCAATACTTAAGCATTTCGGTATATTGTACCATCTTCAGGACACTGTTAAGTAATGTTTATGTGAGGGACAAAATGAAAGATGTTAAGTGTATAGTGAATTTGTGAATATGATGTTATTAACCGTTAATTTTTATATCTTCACCTTCCATTTTTGCACATGCAATGATCACTTCATTGGCTTTCGTAAACAAACGCGCATATTAAAAATAGAATTGTTTTCCCCTAATCCATAACATCCTGTGTTTTTTATATCTTTAAAATATTTTCTTCTCATATTGTCGGATTAATTTCCCTCACCATATATATATATATATATATATATATATATATATATATATATACTGCACAAAATGCAAAAATAGTGGGTACGTAGGAGAAATAGTAACACATTTTAGACTATGTTTAAATAACCACAAGTCAACAATAAAACTTAAATCACCATATCGCAATATCACACAGTACTTCAGCATCCCATCACACAACCTGGAAAACGTCAAATGCATCTTGACTGATCATGGATTTCCATCCACTCAATCCAGAAAATAAACAGAAATAAAATGGATCATTAATCTAAAAAGTCACATCCGCGATACAGGATCTCTCAGAGCATATAATTTAATTATATAATAATATATATAATTATATATGTGTATATATATATATATATGTATATCAATATATGTATTGATCAAAGCCTGAAGAAGATACCAGAATATCTGAAACACGTGTTGCGTATGTGAAATAAAAAGAATAAAACATTTTTTTCTGAGAACGATACATTTTGCAGACCTTCTTCTTTTTTTATAAAATATATAATTATATATATATTAAATGTATATTAAATTATATATATATTATTATATTATATATATTATTATATTATATTATATATTATATATATATTAATATATATATATAAATTATATATATATTAAATATATATTATAGAATATAATATACTTTTTTCAAAATTACTCTGAGCCTTCTAATGTATTATAAGAAACCCACAACTATTCTTATAATGTTACATAATCTATGCATAGATTATTGTCAACCCCCTGTATTTCTGAAGGGATGGCCCCTTTTCATATCACGGGCAGGACTTTCCATGGAATATAACAGAAAGCCCGCGAAATACGTGAAGTAACGTGGGATCTGGTTGGGTCTTCAGTTTCAGTTTGGACGTCAGGCAGAGAAGATATTTCTGCCTTAGCTGGACCCTCATCCTGCATACGCGCGCTATGTTAGTTAGATGAATATGTTTAGTTAAATAAATAAAGATTTAGATAAATAGTATGGTTTTGTGGTTGATGAATGTCTTGGCAACAAGACTGACCTAGAAGAAGAAATGAATCAGGGACGACCAACCAGCAAGACGAAGTCCAGACGCTAGAAGAGGAACGTAAGATACCAAAGATGAGCAGAAGAATAATAGAAGTGAGAAAGGAAAGAAAGGGTATACAACAATAACACTAATTGGGTCATAGTGGACTTAATAGTAATTGCAGTGAAGGGGTACACTACACTCTTCTAAAGTCTAAGAACTGTAGCCTCACCATCCGTTGTAGTTTAGTGTTATGCCCAGGACCCCACCATTTTGTTCACTGCTGAGGGTACAGTCAGAACATTCTTATCCCCGCGGCATTTAGTGTACATCTTATACTACAAGATAATCCAACACAGTGAAAGGGTTAGCCAAGTCTGGCAAAAGGTCATTATTTTTGAGACAGACTTACCTCTAGTGACGTTTATTGTTTAACGTCACTGTAAGCGGTTATTTCCTATAATTCTAACATAAACAAAGGGAACCACTCTTGACCGATTATTTATTTATTTATTTTCCCATTAAACTAACCCTAAACCCTAACCCTAACCTTAAACCCTAACCCTAACCCTAAACTCGTCTTCTTTTTTCCTAGTAGATCAATAAATAAATAAATAAATCATCAGTCAAGAGTGATTCCCCTTTGTTTATGTTAGACTTATAGGAATAAGTGGCCGGGTTAGCTCAGTCGGTAGAGTGTTCGGCTAGAAACTGCAAGGTTCTTAGTTCGATACCGGCCCTTGCCAACTCAGCGTATGAGTAGCACAGGGATCTGTGCGATAAAGTAAGGAGCTGATAGTAGGTGTGGCGCTCCACCTCAGACGCAAAAACAATCTCCTTGGTCTAGCGCTAGTGAAAAGGGGATAGACCCCTCGCTGATTGGCTGAAACCGACATTAGGCCGCCCCGACGACTTTACTTTTTACTTTATAGGAAATAACCCTGTAAGCATTATTTTCATTTCATGAATGGCCAGTGTGAGAGAGAAATAAAATAAAATAAATTAATTGACGTGTGAAATTCCTTTACAGAATGTGCAATTTCCTTTTCGATTAAATCTCTAATATTAAATGATGCAAAAAATATTTAAATTGCTTTTTTGAATAAAAAAACAAAAAACAAAAACAAAGACAAAAGCCAAAAAAAAAAAAAAAAAAAAAAACATAAATAATATTGGAATGGATATTCAAGTTGAAGATATCAGAATTCCGTAAAGATTCAAAATAATTTTATCCTGACAGCAAACACAGCTAGAGAAGTTTCGATATTTTAATGCATATTTGATATATTAATCATCATCAGGACCCATGTTATGAAGCTCTTTTAAAAAAGTCATTTTCAAGTGAGATAAAATTTCATCTCACTTGAAAATATTGAAAATAACAAAAAACAAACAAACCCACCAGACGGGAAGAATATACTCGCTCAACATGAGAAAAATGTTAAGTTTTAATGGGCCATCCTTTGGTCTTAAAGCAGGAGCGCTTGTCCAGTGGAATTGGATACCTGGTCAAGGGTCCCTAGATAATGAATCCTTTGGTTCCTCTGGTAAAGAGTTCTCAGTTCCTGGTAAAGAGTCCTTCGATAATGAATCCTTTGGTTCCTCTGGTAAAGAGCCCTCAGTTCCTGGTAACGAGTCCTTCGATAATGAATCATTTGGTTCCTCTGGTAAAGAGTTCTCAGTTCTTGGTAAAGGGTCCTTTGATAATGAATCCTTTGGTTCCTCTGGTAAAGAGTTCTCAGTTCCTGGTTAAAGAGTCCCTCGAAATGAATCCTTTTGGTTCCTCTGGTAAAGAGTCTCTCAGTTCCTGGTAAAAGTCTTCATAATGAATCATTTGGTTTTCTTTGGTAAGAGTTCTCAGTTCCTGGTTAAAGAGTCCTTCGATAATGAATCATTTGGTTTTCTTTGGTAAAGAGTTCTCAGTTCCTGGTACGAGTCCTTCGATAATAAATCCTTTGTTCCTCTGGTAAAGAGCCCTCAGTTCCTGGTAACGACTCCTTCGATAATAATTCTTTGGTCCTCTGGGTAAAGAGTTCTCAGTTCCTGGTAACGACTCCTTCGATAATGAATCTTTGGTTCCTCTGGTAAAGAGTTCTCAGTTCTGGTAAAGAAGTCCTTCGATAAGAATCATTTAGTTTTCTTTGGTAAAGAGTTCTCGTTCCTGGTAAAGAGTCCTTCGATAATGAATCATTTGGTTTCTTTGGTAAAGAGTTCTCAGTTTCTTGGTAAAGGTCCTTATGATTAATGAAGTCCTTTGGTTCCTCTGGTAAAAGAGTTCTCAGTTCCTGGTAACGAGTCCTTCGATAATGAATCTTTGGTTCCTCTGGTAAAGAGTTCTCAGTTCCTGGTAACGAGTCCTTCGATAATGAATCCTTTGGCTCCTCTGGTAATCGTTATTCTCCTTCCTGGGTATTGGTAAAGATCCGGTAATCCTATGTCCGTCTTCAGTGAGCCGCAATGTAATTATGACCAGTGGGCGGGGGGGTGGGTTAATAGTGTGTCTTCCACGCAGTATGGTTAGTGATTTGGGCTGCAGGAGTAAATCACGTGACAACAAAAAATAAAAAAAAAGGACAACATAGCATATCCATTCGTTAATGAAAATTATGTTTTGGAATCCAAGTGTCTTCAACTGTCTCTAGTTTCGACCGGGGGGTCAGTGGCTTCGGCTCTGGACCGTAGAAGTTGACAACGTTGATCGCAGAGGGTCATATCCCAGGCAACACCTGCCCTCTTGGTTTAAAGGGGCAGGGCTGGGTTTATTGCCCAGTGCCTGAGGCGCCCCTCTTGAGGGGGGAATGCCGACGCGTAACACAGATTCCCAAAGATATGTAGTTCAAAGTTAACTGACCTGAAAAAATGTCTAAGTTTTTAAATAAAATAACAGGTGCATTATATCTTATATTCATTAATATATCAAAATTTCATTAAATTCGGTTAATTCCCTGATTTTTGGTATTTTTTTTTCTTTCGGCGGAGATGCATACGATACGATGGTTCGTTAAGTTCGATTTAACCTGGTATCAGGTATCCCTATGTAATACTATCAACTGGTGACGTATATTGCAAAATCCACTAAGCTGCAGCTATGCCAACGAAGAGTTTCACACAGGTTTAATAAAAAAGCCTTAAGCGTTAAATTATCAATGGCCGTGTGAAGTGTATGAATGAAGCGGGGGTAAAGGGGGGGTGCATCGAGGAGATAATATAAAGCAGACGACTTGATTTGCATATTTTTTTTCCACAATCTTCGCTGATTGTCCGCGATTTGTAATCGTCATTGGCGTTCCTGGAAATAATCAGGCCTAGTTCGATTATATTGCGGTATAAGTTAATTAGGGGTTATTATCGTTAGTGATTTGCAAAAGAGGAGGAAATAAAAGCAAAACAAAAACAAGCAAATGGAAAGAACGGGCCGATAAAAATGAGGATGAAAAAACGAAAATATGGCGGATGAGTTGTGAATTAGACGTGTTTGAATAGAGCTGTGAAAAGAGAAATAATAATAATAATAATAATAATAATAATAATAATAATAATAATAATGATGATGATAATAATAATAATAATATAATAATGATGATAATAATAATAATAATAATAATAATAATAATAATAATAATAATAATAATAATAAAAACGACCACCCATAAAAAATTCAACAAAAAAAAACAAAACAAAAAAAAAAGAAACAAAAAAAAACCACAAACAAACGAATGGAAATGAATGAGGAAGACTGAGCTTATTTGCATAATATCGTGGAGCTCAGAATCTGTTCAGATTTGCAAGGTCATTGGACTATATATATATATATATATATTATATATATATATATATACTATATATATATAGATATATATATATATATATGTATAGATAAAGGGTATGAAAAACACACATGCTGTAAAATGAAAAATTTGATAAGCATTTTACTTACTCTGTAACTCATATATTATATATATATATTATATACTAATATTATATATATATATATATATATATATATATATATATATCACTGGGAAAAATTTTCTTCATTATATAATATATATATATTATAATATATATATGTGTGTTTGTGTGTGTGTGTGTGTGTGTGTGTGGATAATTAGTTAATGTTCAATGTATATGCTATAAGTTATGGTTAAATAGAACCACTGCTGTCTCTGGAGGGATGGCTTGAGATTAAATAACGCACAAAGTTTGAAATGCCATTTAAACAAACAAACAAACAAACAACAACAACAACAACAACAACAAACAAACAAACAAAACAACCCAACCAAACCAATCCAGTTCTCACCATTCTTTAAATGACTTAGCATAAAAATTAACCTTATTTGAATTATAGAAAAAACAAAAAACAAAAACAAACAAAACAAACAAAAAAAAAACAAAAAAAAACAAACAAAACCAAAAGAAAAAATAAGCAAGGTCTATTTCGGTGTATAGCTGCCCAAGGAAACTATTTCGAATACGATAAAGTTAGTATTATCTGTGTTATTCGGACTATTGTCCCCATCTTCATTGTTATTTGTACAACGTTTCGGCCGATATGCCCTCTGGCCTTCTTCAGGTATTTCTTCTCGGACTCGGGAACCTTCTCGGACTCTGGAACTTTCTTTTCGAACTCGGGTTCCCGAGTCCGACAAGAAATACCTGAAGAAGGCCGGAGAGCATATCGGCCGAAACGTTGTAAAAATAACAATTTAGATGGGGACAATAGTCCGAATAACGCAGATAATACTAATCTTCAAGCCTCATCTCAAACATTCAGGGAAATACGATAAAGTTAATTTGTAACGAAGTTGATAAAGATTTTACAAGGTATTCTGCTTCCTACTTGTGCGAAGGAATTGGGGAGTAGTTTAACAAAACAGCGACGAAAGAATATAAAACAATAAAATTAAAAAGATACAAAGAAACCTCGACAGAGTAAGTATAAGGTAAGAGTTAAGTATTATTAAACAAATACACACATTGGAGGAAGAAAAGGAAAGAGTACAGAAAAGTTGAATATTCTCTGATGGTAAAAAAAAAAAAGATTATGAGAATGTCTCTTTCAAGAGTCACAACCACACTTCTAAGTTATCCGACAAAGTTGAGGAAACTGGAAAAGTCTTTGAGAAACTGTCAAATCGATGACGTGGGTGACAGGTGGCCTAAGGATCGTCCTCTATTACTAAGCTGGGTCCCTTCCACCGCTCACTATAGTTAGTAACAAGAAAGGGTTAAGATCCAGAAATATCTCAAGGAGATTGGCCAGTCTAGTTCACAGTAGTAGGTTACCAGTAATCTGTCACCCATTATTCTGCCTTCTCACTTGTGCGTAGGAATTGGGTAGTAGTTTAACCAAAATAGCTACGAAATAATATAAAACAATAAAAAATAATACAAAGAAAACTCTAGATAGTAAGTATAATGTAAGAGTTAAGTATTATTAAACAATAAGTATAATGTAAGAGTTAAGTATTATAAGTATAATGTAGTTATGAGTTAAGTATTATATAATTATAATATTATAATGTAGTTATGAGTTAAGTATTATATAAGTTATGAGTTAATATTATATAAGTATTATATAAGTTATGAGTTAAGTATTATATAAGTTATGAGTAAGTATATATATTATGAGTTAAGTGTATAGTTATATTATTATTATATAGTTATGAGTTAAGTATTATTATTATTATATAAGTTATGAGTTAAGTATTATGTATATTATATAGTTATGATTAAGTATTATTATTATATAAGTTATGAGTTAATTATTATTATATAAGTATTATATAAGTTATGAGTTTAAGTATTATATAAGTATAATGTAGTTATGAGTTAAGTATTATAAGTATAATGTAAGAGTTAAGTATTATTAAACAAACATACACATTGAAGAAAGAAAAGTAAAACGTAAAGAAGAGCGGAACATTCCTCGATAGCCTCAGAGTAATAAAAAAACAAAAACAAAAAAAAAAAAAAAAACGATTATAAGAATGACAGTTTTG
>CM042156.1:82820424-82825424 GCA_023376005.1 Doryteuthis pealeii | reverse complement strand
TTGTATTTATATGTACAACAAAATAGCGGTTTACAGTTTGAACGAGAAGGCTAATTTGCATATTGATATTTAAAATTTTATTTTGATAAATATGTGCTTGGTATTATTGATTTCTAATTGTTTGGTTTTATCTTAAGAAATATAAACAAAAATCTCGTGGATAAATCTTAAAAGAAATTTATTTACAAGAAGAAATAACTGTAATATTATCCTTTACTTCCTATTTTAACTAAATAGTTAAATTAGGAAAATTTACCAATGAAAGAGGGGAGTAATGGAAAATGATGGAATAGTTAGTTTCAAAGTTGTTCTATTTTTCGATTATACCCCCTCTGTTCCAAATCTTTTTATTTGCATTTTTATTCAGTTTCATTAGCCTTTCTAATTTAATATGAAATTTTATTATATCAAAACTTAAAACTTAAATACTTGCACCCGGAGGGTGCATATATTTGCTAGTATATCTTATTATAATGGAGATTGTTTGTTTGTCTGTCTGTAACCGAAACTATATTACTTCTCAACTCACAATCCCCTTTGTTATTTACGCCACATTGTCCATGATTGTTATTTTTATTTAAACCTCAATTATTAATAAAAATTTATATTATTAATACTTTTGACTTTATCTACATTCTAATAACATGCAATTGTATTTATATATGCAACAAAATAGCGGGTTACAGTGTGAACAGGAAAGCTAATTTGCATATTGATATTAAAAGTTTAATTTTATTAAATATGCGCTTGGTATTATTGATTTCTAATTGTTTGGTTTTTTCTTAATGAATATGAGCAAAAATCTCGGGGATAAATCTTAAAAGAAATCCATTAATATAAAGAAATAACAGTAATTTTATTCTTTACTTCCTAATTTAACTGAATAGTTAAATTAGGAAAATTCAGCAATAAAAGGAGGGAGTGATGGAAAATGATGGAAGACTTAGTTTCAAAGTTGTTCTATTCTTCGATTATACCCTCTGTTTCAAATCATTTTATTTGGATTTTTATTCAGTTTCAAAAGTATTTCAAATTTAACATATTTCATTACATTAAAATTCAAATACTTGCACCCGGAGGGTGCATATATTAGCTAGTATATATATATATATATATATATATATATATATATATATATATATATCGACACCAACACATGGGAGACTTATGTAGAAGACCGTACAACCTGGTGCCTCCTCGTCAAACAAGGAAGGAAAAGAGAGTCATAAGGAAGGAGAGACAACAGCATCCCCAGCAAGCATCACCGTTTGTTTGCAGTCACTGCACCAGAGATTGCCATCCAAAAATTGGTCTGTTCAGCCTTTTACGCAGTTGCAGATAAAAGAAAAAAAATGGACACTACGCCATCATCTTTAATAGACGGAAGGATTTCAACAATATATATATAACTCTAGGTGAAGGTCATTTCCCTTTAGAAATATAGCAATTAAATAGCCTGCTATACTTGGCGACTGACTGTGGATGTGTGGGTAAGAGGCTTGGCGAGCGTAAGTTCGTTCGGGTTTCGAACCCAGCCAGAGGCAGCTGCTAAAACCGTATAACTATACTGATGAGAGGTGATACCTCGAAACACGTGTCTATAGTTTACCCCTATATATATATATATATATATATATATATATATATATGGTGATTGCCGCTTCTTCTCAGAATAAGGCCATTTCTACAAGTAGTCCAGTTGTGAGCAGTTGTGAGCACGCAGATGGCCCACGGATCCAGCTTGTTTTTATGTACCCTGTCACACATATGAAACCCTTGATATACAGGCCCTGCCACACAGGTCAGACTTAAATGTAGGAAATGTTTCCATGGCGTCCGTCATGTGTCGCTTCAGGATGGAGGACTCGAGTCACCTTACCTCAAACTTCTTACAGCTACCATCGGCTTGTCTTTCCATGAGGATGTGTATCCAGCCCACCTCCTTCTGTCAATTGGTCCTTATCGCTGAAATTGATTTCCGCAGGGGCATCGATGTCGGACCCATATCGAGATGCTCCCCTGTCACGATACCAGTACGTAGTTTGGGGTTTCCCAATCTCTCAAGATCGGGAGTTGTCGAGACATTCCAGGTGGCTATTCTTAGCATTGTTTTGTGTTGTAGTATTTTCTTGTTTTCGCCCAGCTAATGTGGACATCCGTCGAAGCGCTGGTTTCTGGCCATCTTGATAGGTGAACCGGAATTTGTTTAGGTCACCTTTTCTACACACTTCCCAGCTGCCTGGGTGAATAGTGTTAGCCAGGGGGCTGCTCATTCATCCACAACCTCGCCGAAGCAGGTTGCTGTTCAATCAGCAAGGCAGTGACGTTAAGTAGATCACGAGTCTCGCCATGTGTAGATTCCCACCTGCGTGCTTCCAGCCCGTCAGGCCTGCACACCTCACCATTCTTCCATCACTCTGGGACTTGTAGAAATATCTGCACACGTTTTTTGTTTTACATGTTGTGCGCTTGTGCAACATGCACCGCATGCTCTCCTTCCCCAAAGTCAGGTATCAGTGACAAGCCGAGGCAAGATGACTGGGAGACTTTGGGGAACGCAGGTGGATGATCTGACGAGATCTACGGGTCCACCACACCGAAAAAAACCAAACAAACTAAGTTTTGACTTAGTGTAAGTCCACAGGTACCATTTTAGATTATCAAAAAGCAAAATCGGTAAGTGTTGTAGGTGACTCACCTATGACACGAACATGGACTTACCCAAAGGGTATATATTTAACAGAGTAAAGCTACTCAAACGAGTAGTACCAGATACAGTTCTTCGTGTAAGCTGAAACAAGGAAACCTTTCCATTGTACGTTGATATATATTGCTGAATACAAGCTGTTCCCTACATTTTATGCCCGTGTTGAGTTATTATTTATTGACCCTTAAACAGGTTATAACAGTAAGCATATTCAAATTAATGCTTTTCAAATACACCTGCGTGACTTGCAGGTTCGAATGGAATAATATTTGAGAAATACCTTGCTTATTCAAACAAAAAAAGACAAAGTGAGTTAATATCTTCAGTGACATTGGAGTTAAGACTGTTAGCAGTGAAACAATAGGTAAAAAGAAATAAACATGTATTAATGAATATACATTTCTACTCCTTAAAAACATTAACTTGAAATATTACTTATCTGAACACTTCTTAACTCTTCAAACGACTTTTAACGTTTAACAAAAGCATCGTGCCTGGCTGGGACTTTTTTTTCTTTTTTTTCTTCTATGAGGCGGGGGGGGGCTTTTAACTGGCGTGACTTGAGGGTTCGAATGGAATAATATTTGAGAAATACATTGCTTATTTAAACAAAAAAAAGAAAAAAAAGTGAGTTAATATCTTCAGTGACAATGGAGTTAAGACTGTTAGCAGTGAAATAATAGGTAAAAAGAAATAAACATGTGTTAATGAATATACATTTCTAATCTTTAAAAAATTTATCTTAAAATATTACTTATCTGAACACTTCTTAATTCTTCAATGAATAATTAAAAACCCTTTATAGAGTCTCAAAATCACAAATTTCAAGAAAATTGTCTGCGTCGGTTTTATCGAATTTCCGTAAGGAGGTCCAGAATAAACCACCCATTTTTGAATGTATTTAAAGTTTCGATATGTTTGGTTTTTCTGATTGATTTTCATGCGTAGAATTCATTGATACCAAAGAAAGCAATCAATTCTCAGAATTGGCAGAGATATAAGAACTTTAATCACCTATTATAGTGTTAAAAATCTACAATGTCGTTAAAAATCTAGGTGTGTATTTAATTGGCTTTTTGATAGTTTTAAATTAATAGAATTCATTGATTTTAAAGGAAAGATAAGTTCGAAAGATTGGCAGTGATATGAATACTTAAAAAACACTTTATAGTGCCTCAAAATCACAAATTTCAAGAAAATTGTCTGTGTCGGTTTTATCGAATTTCCGTAAGGAGGTCCAGAATAAATCACCTATTTTTGAAAGTATTCAAAGTTTTGATAAGTTTGTTTTTTCTGATTGATTTTGATGCGTAGAATTCATTGATACCAAAGAAAGCAATCAATTCTAAGAAGTTCTAAAAATCGTCCGGACAGTAAAAGTCATTGATAAATTTAATGAGGAATATTCAAACCTGTCTGTCTACTATATATTTGAAAATAATATTATGAGTAAATAATAAAATGAATATACAAACTAACGAAAGATTGTATAGAGAAATTGTTGGAAGATTAATTTTTGAAATAATTACGAATAGACCAATTTATATTTCATCGTAACAAAATTGTCACAATTTAAGAGTAAACCATATGAGAAGCATATGATGTTAGTCAAACATATAGATATAAGACTCAATTTCATATGAAATGAATTACAGAATGAAACTCAGTCTATTTAACACAGCTTGTGAAGAAATAGCATATAATATTCACAAAACCAGTGAACAATAAATAGAATAAAAGGAATGCATTTACGTATCTATTGACTGTACTTTGAACTGAATTTTTTCTTACTATTGAATTAAAAAAAAAAATTTAAATTAAAAAGAAAAAAGAGATCATGTGACAATAAGCCCAATACCCAAAAATGGTAGAAGGAAGAAAAGAAATTGTAATTATGTGAAAATCTGCCTTATACCCTAAAATGGAGGAAGGAAGAAAAATAAAATGAAAGAATCATGTGACAACAAGGACAGTACCCCCAAAAATGGAGGATCATGTGAATACAAGTAAAAAAAAAACTTTTGAAAACAATTGAACTATTGACCACATTATCATAATGTGATGAACTTTGTATTATGAAAATATGAACTTTAGATAATGTTTAATTTTAAATGTGAAAAGTATAAACCTATTTTTAATTGAATTTAACAAGAGTTGTCTACCTTTAACTGTAAATTTTATTTTGACTTCATATAAGCTTATGGAGGTGAGTGTTAAGTTTTTATAAGCTTCTATTTCTATAAATATATTTGATGCAACACCAGCATGAGCTCAATCTCCGCCCACTTCGCCC
>CM042156.1:82818722-82820324 GCA_023376005.1 Doryteuthis pealeii | reverse complement strand
GAGATTGCCGAGTCTTTTACGATTTATATAGCTCCCAAACTATTATACGAGTGATTCGCCAGGTAAAAGGATTTGAATTCGAATTAAGAGTTTTCCTTCTCCTAGATGTGTTGTCTAACCAAAGTTAAAGAGCCCAGTCTGCCCTACTATTTACTCATAGCTGGAGAGAGAATAGTGAGATGCATACTTTTCCCAAGATTTTGTTAGCTCTATGTGGAAATGCAAACAGTGTCATCCAGGATTTGAACTTGGGTCTCTGTTTGCTGGTTGGTTGGTTGGGTTTTACGGCATGTCAACACTTGTAGGGTCATTTTATGCCGAAGACATTTCTTTTATTCATTCTTCATATGTACACGATTTTTTTATCACTCAATTATTTTTAAACACATTTTGTTCTATTTAACCCATAGATGGGACCCTAACAGGTACTACCACTCTGGGTCAGAGTAGTCCTGAGAGTAATGGTGATGAAAGGGTACTCCACATTCCCCAGACCTCCAGAACTGGAACCTCGCCATCAGTTAACGTCATTCCCAGGACATGAAGACGTTCAGCCACCGCCTTCAAGCACCCATATGATAAAAATGGTTGGGGGTTGCCATAAGGGCAATTGGGGTGAGGCATTATGAATGTGCTAGGGCTTGACATGGCCAGCCGCTTGATCGGAGGGGGTCTCTCCGACCGCCCGTCTAGCCTAAGTAAGGGTCTAAATGAAATGTTGCATGTCATGGACTGCTCATCCACCAGGATCCTATCCTTAATCATCATGGATCGCCACTCACAGCCAACAGGTGGCCCCATTTGGGTGGGGTGGGGTTCTTACTGCAGAGGTGCAGTCGGTGTATTCTAAGGCCCCACCGACAGGGCTATTGGATCTCCGTGTCCATTTACTACGATAGTAATACACTATTTACAAATGACCTTTTTGATTTACCAAAAAAAAAGTTTTCAGTTTTAACGAAATGTGGCAACAAAGTGACCTTTGAGTAGAAATGTAAAAATAATGATCTCTCTCCTCCCCCTCTCTCCTCCCTTCTCTCTCTCTCTCCTTCTCTCTCTCCCCCTCTCTCTCCTCCCCCTCTCTCCTCCCCTCTCTCTCCTCCTCTCTCTTCATCTCTTCCTTCCCTTCTCTCTCTCTCTCTCTCTCTTCTGCTTCGATGAAATATGTTAACGTTAATTAAATGTCTCGGGTCAATTTTGTTTTGGTAATCAGACAATGTTTTTGTTTTTTGTTTTAGTTGTCTCTTTTCAAAACTAATAGAAACCTCGTCGGAAACCACCTCGACCGTGACAATCAATTTTACCTCCAAAAAGTCGCCGGGAGGAAAAAAAACAAAAAAAACAAACAAAAAACAAAAAAAAAAAAACGTTAGAAATATTGGTTTTCATCTCACACAAAACAATCATCAGATTACAGACTTGTTCTATTAAAACTTCTTTCCAATTTGGTTGTTTGGCTGGAAGTAAAATAAAATAAAATAAAATACATAAATAAATAAATAAAAACTACAATAAATAAACAAATAAACAAATAAAAAAAAAACACGCGCGCAAAAAAAACACACAAACAAGAAAAAGACAACAAAAAAAAAAAGACAAAAA
>CM042156.1:82773722-82813722 GCA_023376005.1 Doryteuthis pealeii | reverse complement strand
ATTTTTGGGTGGGGAAAGAGAATTTACAGAATTCACAAATTGTTGATATTGCAATTGAAAAAAGAAAATAACCTAAATGTCAAATGTGGTACATTGTCAGTTTCTTTGTTTAATGGCATACCAGTCTTCGTCTGTTGTTTAATGCCAAAGCCAAATCTTCTTATTATAATGGAGACTGTGTTTTTGTTTATCTGTAACCGAAACTATATTACTATTCAAGTTACAATTACCTTAGTTATTTACGTCATATTCTCAATGATTTTATATTTATTTAAACCTCAATTATTAATAGAATTATTTTACATTATTAATGGCCTTATCTACATGTATTTGCCTCTCATTCCACTTATGAGCGCTGTACACAAGGTCTCGTTTTAACGTGGGCGCACAAAAATTGCGTCGATTCCGTCGTCATTCCCCCTTAAGGGGACGCCTCAGGCGCTGGTCAATAAACCCAGCCCTGCCACATTAAATCAAGGGGACAGCTATTAGCATGTGGGGATGGCCCCCTGGGATCAATGCTATTAACTTGTAAAGATCCAGGGCCGAAGCCACTGGACCTCGGCGTTGGCCGGATCTACAGGTATTTGCCTCATACCCCACTTGTATGGGCTCGGAAAGAACAAAAATTGCGTCGATCCCTTCGGCATTCCCCCACAAGAGGGGCGCCTCAGGCGCTAGGCAATAAACCCAGCCCTGCCCCTTTAAATCAAGGGGGGAAGGTATTGCATGGGGAGACAGCCCCCTGGGATCGACGCTATTAACTTGTAAAGATCCAGGGCCGAAGCCACTGGACCCCCACCCTGTTGGGCGGGTTCTACATACAAATGATATGCAATTGTATTTATATATATATACAACAAAATATCGGTTTACAGTGTGAATGGGAAGGCTAATTTGCATATTGATATTAATAATTTGATTTTAATAAATATGTGCTTAGTATTATTGATTTCTAATTGTTTGGTTTTTATCTTAATGAAGCAAAATTCTCTGGGATAAATCTTAAAAGAAATCCATTAACAAGAAAAAATAACTGTCATTTTCATTCTTTACTTCCTAATTTAACTAAGTAGTTAGATTAGGAAAATTTAGCAATGAAAGACGGGAATGATGAAAGAATAAATTTCAGTTCTTCTATTTTTCAATTATACCCCCGTGTATCAAATCTTTTTATCTGCATTCTTATTTAGTTTAATTAGCCTTTTTAATATAATATAATATTTTATTACATTAGAACTTAGATACTTGCATCCGGAGGGTGCATATATTTGCTAGTTTGTGGTGGTGAGAGTTGTAATGGAATGTAATTGAAGGAGTCGTTCGAAATGGACTCGTCTTCCCGAGTTCAAATCCTGGACGAAGCTGTTTCACATAGCACTAATACCCTTGGGAAAGGTATGCACCCAATTGCCCTCCTTCTATTTATGAGTTAATAGCAGGGCAGACTGGGCTCTTAACCGTGGCTAGGTAACCAGTCTAGGAGAAGGAAAACTCTGAATTCAAACTACTTAAAACCCGCGTAAGAAATTGACCTTGAGTCGCGTCCTGCACGTGCGAAGGGGTTGGTATATATATATACATATATATATATTTGGTATATATATACATATATATATATATTCTGTAAGTGAAGACAGCCTAATGGTTAAGGTGCCGGACTGACACCCAACCGACTGGAGTTCAATTCCGGTTGTAGGTAGCTTACAACATGTCTAGCCACACTGAAGAGACTTGATAAGTCGAAACACGTGTCTGTGGATGACCCTATATATGCTCCCCATCCCCTATGGTTGAGCACTCTGTGGGGGGGGGGATCTCGCTGACGGCCGCCAACTCAAGCGTAAACCTGACGCTCTTCTATATAAGGAATGGAGCACTCTGTGACGGCCTTTACACACAAGCGATGTGTGTATTAAAAAGTTAAAAATCCCCCTCCCTTTCTGTAAGTGAAGACAGCCTAATGGTTAAGGTGCCGGACTGACACCCAACCGACCGGAGTTCAATTCCGGCTGTAGGTAGCTTACAAAATGTCTAGCCACACTGAAGAAACTTGATAAGCCGAAACACGTGTCTGTGGATGACCCTATATATATGTTGTAGATTTTGCGTCTCCGTATGCTTCTAGCGCGTATATATATTTGAGATATATTTTTGTATCTGTATCCGTTGTTGGAAATACATATACCAGGTTTGGGTATAGGTGTGAAGCATTGACGTACTATATTATGCTAACTAGCAAATATATGCACCCTCCGGGTGCAAGTATTTAAGTTTTGATATAATAAAATATCATATTAAATTAGAAAGGCTAATGAAACTGACTAAGAATGCAGATAAAAAGATCTGCAACAGACAGGGTATAATCGAAAAACAGAACAACTTTGAAACTAACTATTCCATCATTTTCCATTACTCCCCTCTTTCATTGGTAAATTTTCCTAATTTAACTATTTAGTTAAAATAGGAAGTAAAGGATAATATTACAGTTATTTCTTCTTGTAAATAAATTTCTTTTCAGATTTTATCCACGAGATTTTGTTTATATTTCTTAAGATAAAACCAAACAATTAGAAATCAATAATACCAAGCACATATTTATTAAAATAAAATTTTAAATATCAATATGCAAATTAGCCTTCTCGTTCAAAACTGTAAACCGCCATTTTGTTGTATATATAATATAATTGCATGTTATTAGTACGTAGATATGGTCAACAGTATTAATAATGTAAAACAATTTTTATTAATAACTGAAGGTTTAAAAGAATGAAATCATGGAGAATTTGACGTAAATAATTAAGGGAATTGTGACTTGAGTAGTAATATAGTTTCGGTTACAGACAGAAAAACACACAATCTCCATTATAATAAGATGTTGTTACCATAATATGTTAGTCAAGGAATAAATATCAGAAAACTCTTTCTTTTATTTAGACGTAGTGGTAAATTTTCAGGATAGTGACATCCCTTCTTCCTGACCGTGAATCGTAGTAGACTACTAAGGAAGAAAAAAAAGAAAAAAAGAAAAAATAAAAAATAAAGAAAAAAAAAGAAAAAAGAAAAAAAACGAAAGAAAAAAAGAAAAGAGAAAAAAAAGAAAGAAAGAAAAAGAAAAAAGAAAAAGAAAAAAAAAAATACCACAGGAAGATGAAAATGCAATTTTCATTTGCTTTTGTTTAGAATGTTTTTTTTTTTTTTTAATTAAACGTCTGAAAATTTTTTTCGTCACTAATTTTGTGTCAGTAATTTATTTCCAAAATTGCGATATTTATTCCTTTTTTCTGCTGTTGGTAAAAAAATAAAAGAGAAAAGAGAAATATCAATTATAAGAGGTAGGTTAATTCAAATCTTATCAAAAAATATAGAACAGCAAATTTGTAAATTGGAGTCATTATCATTCCAAAACTCATTTCCGACTTGTTGATCTCATTTTAAACTTGCTCGAGCCAAAACAACAGATTTAGATGTTCGTTGATTGGTTGGTTGGGTTTAACGGCATGACAAACCCATTGGGTCATTTTCTGCCGAAGACATTTTTGTTTTTCTCTGAATGTTTGAGATGAGGCTTGAAGATTAGTATTATCTACGTTTTAACCCAATTACGTCCAATTGGACACATGGCCCAGTGGATAAGGTAGTTGGGTTAAGACAGTTCTATGTGAGAGTTATCTCTGAATCCCGAGTTCAAACCTGAGTAGAGGCAGTTAGAAAAATAATTAACACAACTCCTACCCCAGCTATGGTTAGCGGAATGAGAACAGGATACCCCCGTGGACTAAATAAAGAGTTAGATTCAAAGTTCCGTGATGGCTCCCGATTACGACAAGAAAGTTCCCGAGTTCGAAAAGAAGGCTCCCGAGTCCGAGAAGGTTCCCGAGTCCGAGAAAGTTCCCGAGTCCGACAAGAAATACCTGAAGAAGGCCGGAGGGCATATCGGCCGAAACGTTGTACAAATAACAATGAATATGGGGACAATAGTCCGAATAACGCAGATAATACATTTTTATTTTATTCATTCTTGATGGGTATTAAGTTTTAAAAAAAAACATATTGTTTTATCTCAGTTTGGTTTGGTTTGTTTCGTTTTACGGCATATCAACCTCAGTGGGTCATTTAATGCCGACTAAGTTTTGAAAGAAATTCATTCTTAATACTGCCCTGTCGGCTGGGGCGTTAGAATGCACTGACTGCACCTCTGAAGAGGGGTAAGACTCCCCCAATGGGGCCACCTGTTGGCCGTGGGTGGCGACCCGTGATGCTTAAGGATAGAACCCAAGTCGCTGAGCAGTCCATAACTTGCAAAATTCCACTTGACGACTTTACTTTCTTTACTTTTTACCTATCGTACCAATACCCAACTGTTTACGGTTGAATTATTTTGATACTCAAAAAAAAAAAGTTGAAAATCGACCTACCCTACTGCTCGAACACCTCTCACCTTTGTAATGGCTCTACTCAGAAACTAAGACAGTAATCTGAATTATGTTTCATAATTTTATAAGGGATGGCTCTTCCTTCTAGATGAGGCTTAAGACTGTTTGAACGATCCTCGTAAATACTGGATAGGTTTATAACTTTCTAAATTCAGTGATTCAGCAAGACTTGGCCGTAAACCAATAAGTGTCACGAGTTGGTTTATTTTAACAGTACCGTCATGCTGCGACAATGGCAAAGCTAGGTACGTGAACGTTTGAGAGAGAGAGAGAGAGAGAGAGAGAGAGAGAAGAGAGAGAGAGAGAGAGAAGAGAGAGGAAGGGGGATAGTGAGACAGAGAGAAAAATTGTTGTTTCTTTATTTTGGTAAGTTGACACTTAAGGGTAAAGATCACCAAAATGAGGGTAAAAAATGAGAGAGGAGAGAGAGAGAGAGAGAGAGAGAGAGAGAGAGAGAGAGAGAGAGAGAGAGAGAGAGAGAGAGTGTGTGTGTGAGAGAGAGAGAGATACGATTGATTGATTGGTTCTAATGGCATGTCAACCTGTCTAGGTTTATTTTTTGTCTAGATCAGGGATCACTAAACTTCACGGTGGCCCGATAATTGAAAAAATAACGAGTGCGGGCCACATTATTACTCTGACAATTCGTAACAAGTGAAAATTCGTGATCGCGTAAGTAACAAGTGAAATGCTCACGCGCACGAAATTTTGTAACCTACCCACAGTAGTCAAGTCCATGAAGATTTAGTAAGCTTAACATGATATTTAAATTTAAACTAGAGGAAGCTACCCGGCATCGCCTGGGTAGAGGGAGGGGGAAAAGTTAGTCTTGCAGATCCCTCATTACTGAATCAGGAGTTGGATCCTCACAGGATGTCCTATTAAAATCTCTATGTATAAAAGACTTTGTGTCAGGAAAAAAAAGTGTACGGACACTCTGAAAAGAAAGATTAATGTCGCCTATTTAAAATATCAAATGCAAAAAAAAAAAAAAAAATTCATGCTGTTACTATCTAAATTTTATTCTTTAATTATCTTCACGAATATAAATAAAATCTTCATTATTTTTGCTCAAAAACCATGCCCTAGTGATATTTAATGTGTATATATATTTACTTTGTCTTTAATAGTTTTATTTTCGAAGTTTCCTCCAGATATACACATACACACAACTGTCCTTTATATATGTATAGATGGCATCAGAACGTCTCGCGTTCCGTATGTTTAACAAACAAATTCAAGTACCGTCGGCGGGCCTGATAAAATGCCTTCGCGGACCGGATCCTGTCCATGAGCCGTAGTTTGGTGACCCCTGGTCTAGACATAAGGGAATTGCGTTTCTTTTACGTTCATATTCACATTTTTGTGTGGCTGTTTTTAAGAGGAGTTTTTTTCTACATGGTCTTATCGAATACAGGTTGGAGAAGTCCTCAAGACGAAATGGCTAACGTTTTGGACTGCGATATCGTAGTAACCGAGTTCGAACTCCAGTCTCGCTATTATGTTCACTTTCGGATTAATAACCTTGGGAAAAGCATTAACCACCCAGGTTAAATAGTACCACAACTATTCTTCTACAAGAATATCTTCGGCATTAAATAACCCCAAAAGGTTGACATGCCATTAAACAAAGAACCCGAACCCTATCGAATACGAAGCATTTTAAACAGATCTATATCACTCATAAAAGGGTGCTAGAAGGCGGTGGCTGCGGGTCTACATGTCCTGGGAATGACGGTAAACTCTATCTGATGGTGAGGTTCCAGTTTTGAAGGTTTGGGGAATGTGGAGCACCCCTTCATCACCATTGCTCCCTGGTTCACTCTGACCCGGAATGGTAGTAACTGTTAGGGTCCCATCTATGGGTTAAATAGAAAAATATATTTATAAAAAAATTGTATTATCCATTAAGAATTGATTTATTTCAAAAACTTTATCGGCATTAAATGACCCACTGAGATTGATATGCCGTAAAACAAAACAAACCAAAAACCAATTATCACTCATAAAATAATAATAATAATAATTCTCTTTCTTTCTATTTTTTGTTTCTCATTCTATCTATCTATCTATCTATCTATCTATCTATCTATCCTCTATTCTTTCTTTCTTTCTTTCTTCGAATCTATCTATCTATATATCTATCTCTCTCTCTATCTATCTCCGATTCTTTCTTTCTTTCTTTCTTTCTTTCTTTCTTTCTTTCTTCTAATCTATCTATCTATCTCTCTCTCTCCGATTCTTTCTTTCTTTCTTTCTTTCTTTCTTTTTTCTTTCATTTTTCAAATCTATCTATCTATCTATCTATCTCCGATTCTTTCTTTCTTTCATTCTTTCTTTCTTTCTCAGTTCATTCTTATCTATCTATCTATCTATCTATCTATTCCCGTTTATTTCTTTCTTGCTTTCTTTCTTTCTCAGTTCATTCTTATCTATCTATCTATCAATCTATCTATCTATCTATCTATCTAATTAAGTGGCCATAACAGATACTACCACTCTGGTCAGAGTGGACCTGGGAATAATAGCAATGAAGCAAGATATCCTGAACTAAACACTAAGATGCGATATAGTGTCATACCGAAGAAAATCACCCTTTTATTAGGGAGGGGGGTAAAATACCACTCTGTAGGGGATACACTCAACTTATTCTAAGCCCGCCAACATGCAGTTTAGTGTCATAAAAAGTCTCGGTTATTCCAGTAAAAAAAGTTGACGGAGTGGCCTATTGTCGGTATCAACAAGGAGTTTATTCCCTTTTCGCTAGCGTCTGACCAGGGAGATTGCTTTTGCTGGGGTGGAGCGCCACACCTACAATTAAGTTCCCACTTGCGACTCCAGGGAGGATGTTCTATCAACTGAGCTAAACCGGACCCTCTGTGGAGCGCCACACATACCATCAACTCCCAACTTTACCGCTCAGATCAGATTACCGAAGCTGTGTTACTCCTGCACTGAGTTGGCGGAGGACCAGTAATGAACCCGGAACCTTGCGACTCCTGGGAGGATGCTCTACCAACTGAGCTAAACGGAGACAGTAATAACAGTGTTAAAAATTCAGTTTCCATAACCAGTTGGCAAGGGCTGGTATCGAACCCAGATCCTTATGCTTCCCAGGAGGATGCTCTACCAACTGAGCTAAACGGAGACAGTAATAACAGTGTTAAAAATTCAGTTTCCCTAACCAGTTGGCAAGGGCTGGTATCGAACCCAGAACCTTATGGTTCCCAGGAGGATGCTCTACCAACTGAGCTAAACGGAGACAGTAATAACAGTGTTAAAAATTCAGTTTCATACCAGTTGGCAAGGGCTGGTATCGAACCCAGAACCTTATGCTTCCCAGGAGGATGCTCTACCAACTGAGCTAAACGGAGACAGTAATAACAGTGTTAAAAATTCAGTTTCCATAACAGTTGGCAAGGGTTGGTATCGAACCCAGATTATGCTTCCCAGGAGGATGCTCTACCAACTGAGCTTAAACGGAGACAGTAATAACAGTGTTAAAAATTCAGTTTCCATAACCAGTTGCAAGGGCTGGTATCGAACCTTATGGGCTAAACTGAGACAGTGTTTAAATTCAGTTTCCCTAACCAGTTGGCAAGGGCTGGTATCGAACCCAGATCCTTATGCTTCCAGGAGGATGCTCTACCAACTGAGCTAAACGGAGACAGTAATAACAGTGTTAAAAATTCAGTTTCCAAACCAGTTGGCAAGGGCTGGTATCGAACCCAGAACTTATGCTCCCAGGAGGATGCTCTACAACTGAGCTAAACGGAGACAGTTAACAGTGTTAACCAGTTGGCAAGGGCTGGTATCGAACCAGAACCTTATGGTTCGCTCTACCAACTGAACTAAACTGAGGTTATAACAGTGTTAAAAATTCAGTTTCCCTAACCAGTTGCAAGGATCGAACCCAGATATGCTTCCCAGGAGGATGCTCTACCAACTGAGCTAAACGGAGACAGTAATAACAGTGTTAAAAATTCAGTTTCCATAACCAGTTGGCCTGGTATCTTATGCTTCCCAGGAGGATGCTCTACCAACTGAGCTAAACGAGACAGTAATAACAGTGTTAAAAAGATAACTTGCAAATCGAATCTTAATTTGGCCGAACCCAGACCTTATGCTTCCCAGGAGGATGCTCTACCAACTGAGCTAAACGGAGACAGTAATAACAGTGTTAAAATTCAGTTTCCATACCAGTGGCAAGGGCTGGTATCGAACCCAGAACCTTATGCTTCCCAGGAGGATGCTCTACCAACTGAGCTAAACGGAGACAGTAATAACAGTGTTAAAAATTCCAAGGGCTGGTATCGAACCCAGAACCTTATGGTTCCCAGGAGGATGCTCTACCAACTGAGCTAAACGGAGACAGTAATAACAGTGTTAAAAATTCATTTCCATAACCAGTTGGCAAGGGCTGGTATCGAACCAGAACCTTATGGTTCCCAGGAGGATGCTCTACCAACTGAGCTAAACGAGACAGTAATAACAGTGTTAAAAATTCAGTTTCCATAACCAGTTGGCAAGGGCTGGTATCGAACCAGAACCTTATGGTTCCCGGAAGATGCTCTACCAACTGAACTAAACTGAGATAGTATAACAGTGTTAAAAATTCAGTTTCCCTAACCAGTTGGCAAGGGCTGTATCGAACCCAGATCCTTATGCTTCCCAGGAGGATGCTCTACCAACTGAGCTAAACGGAGACAGTAATAACAGTGTTAAATTCAGTTTCCATAACCAGTTGGCAAGGGCTGGTATCGAACCCAGAACCTTATGCTTCCCAGGAGGATGCTCTACCAACTGAGCTAACGGAGACAGTAATAACAGTGTTAAAAATTCAGTTTCCATAACCAGTTGGCAAGGGCTGGTATCGAACCAGAACCTTATGCTTCCCAGGAGGATGCTCTACCAACTGAGCTAAACGAGACAGTAATAACAGTGTTAAAAATTCAGTTTCCATAACCAGTTGGAAGGGCTGTATCGAACCCAGAACCTTATGGTTCCCAGGAGGATGCTCTACCAACTGAGCTAAACCGGACCCTATGTTATTTAAAAACTAGATTAATAGTCGAATTGCATTTCTTGGGACCATGTCCGGGGAGATTTGTCTTTTTTTTTCTAGTGCTGAGGGCGTGGCCGGATATAAGAGCGTTTTTGATCCGCAGTCCAGTTTTTTTTTTGGTTGTGCCTCGGCAGTTGGCGATTATATCAGTTTTAACCACATGGCTGGCCTGTTCCGCCAGTAGTTGCTCGCTGCTTGTGTAAGGGACTCCTACTTCAGACCCGCATCTAAAATCATAGCAGTATTGATCGACAAGTCTTAAGAGTACATGCACACCATTTCATTTGAACATAGGCGAACAGTTAAAAGCTCTTCAGTTATCAGTCACTTTCCTATTTCAGGCATTTCATATTTGTGTATGAATATATATTTATGTCAATCTGTCTCTTGTAATCCAGCTGTTTCTTTCGAGCTCATTCGGATTCTTTCTTCTTTCTTTCTTTCTTTCTTTCTTTCTTTCTTTCTTTCTTTCATTTTTTCGTACACTGTTCGAATCTATCTATCTATCTATCTATCTATCTATCTCCATTCTTCTTCTTTTTTCTTTCTTTCTTTCTTTTTTTTTTCTTTCTCGTTCTATTTCTATCTATCTATCTATCTATCTATCTCCGTTTCTTTCTTTCGTTCTTTCTTTCTTTCATTCATTCTTTCGTACACTGTTCGCATCTATCTATCTATCTATCTATCTATCTCCCATTTCTTTCTTTCTTTTTTCTTTCTTTCTTATTCTGTTTCTTCTTTTTTTCTTTTTGCTTTCTCGTTCTATTTCAATCTATCTATCTCCGTTTCTTCTTTCTTTCTTTCTTCTTCTTTCTTTCATTCATTTTTTCGCACACTGTTCGCATCTATCTATCTATCTATCTATCTATCTATCTCCATTTCTTTCTTTTTTTTTCTTTCTTATTCTCGTTCTTTCTTTTTTTGCTTTCTCATTCTATCTATCTATCTATCTATCTATCTCATTTCTTTCTTTCTTTCTTCTTTCTTCTTTCTTTCTTTCTATCTATCTATTTATCTATCTTTCTATCTCTGTTTCTTTTTTTCTTTCTTTCCTCTCAGTTCATTCCTATCTATCTATCTATCTATCTATCTATCTATCTATCTCCATTTCTTTCTCATTCTATTTCTTTCTTTCCTTTCTTTCTTTCTCATACTGATTGCATCTATCTATCTATCTATCTCCCTTTCTTTCTCTCTTTCTTTCTTTCTTTCTTTCTTTCTTTCTTTCTTTCTTAGTTCCTTCGTATATTCTATCTATCTATCTATCTATCTATATATCTATCTATCTGTTCGCTTGTATCTTTCTACGTTAATATCTATGTATGTGATTACTCAACCACTACGCAACGGACAAGGTGTGACAAAAGGTCAAGTTTTATGAGTACAGTTGGCAGAAAGTAGGAGTTTTCATTCTCATAGACTGGTTGCTTTATCAAGACTAAAGAGCCCAGTTTGCTATAAAATGTATGTATTTTTTTCATATATGTACATCTATTTATCAATATATTCCAGTCTAGATAAATTATCTATCTATCTATCTATCTATCTATCTATCAAGTCTTTTAATATCTATCTATCTATCTATTTATCAATTCAAATATTTCTCTCTCAGTCTATTCAAATGTATCTCTACGCAAAACTTTCTCTCTCAGTCTGATCAAATCTATCTATCTATCTATGCGTTAAATATATATGTATATATGACGAGAATTAAAACCTAAAGTTTATACAAATTAAAAAAAACAGAAAGAGTAGTATTATCTGCATTATTCGGACTATTGTCCCCATCTTAATTGTTATTTGTACAACGTTTCGGCCGATATGCCCTCCGGCCTTCTTCAGGTATTTCTTGTCGGACTTGGGAAATACCTGAAATACCTGAAGAAGGCCGGAGGGCATATCGGCCGAAACGTTGTACAAATAACAATGAAGATGGGGACAATAGTCCGAATAACGCAGATAATACTAATCTTCAAGCCTCATCTCAAACATTCAGAGAAATACAGAAAGAGTAATAAAAATAATTCACATGATGAAAAATATATATAAAATGCAGCCACCTAATTTTTTTTTTAGTTCCCCTGAAGAAGGTGTACCTTAAATATCAAACTGGCACGTGACATCAGTCGACGCCACATCGAATAATACTATACTTATTTGAACCGTGAACGTTAACGATGTCAACATACACTTCAGTGACCCGTGCCAACTTAGTTTGAAACAAGTACGCTGAAAAACAATTCATGCCACGATTTAAGATGCTTTGAAAGGCTCGAGACAATGAAAATCAACCTCCTGTATAACCAAAAGTTATAGGTCGTTCATTACAAGCAATATATGATAAAATACCTTTTTGTTAGGGGTCGTTCATTATACAGAAGTCGCTCATTAATCGCATATCTATATATATATAAAGGAGTTGTGTCTATTTTGGTATGTACGTGTCGAATTATAACTCAGAAAAGAGATGTTATCGAGTATTAAAATCGCGCATACACTTTAATATGTACATAATAAGGAAAGGTAAAAGAAAAAAGTTGTTTGATCTTTAATATTTAAATGATACAATAGAACAATTAGAAATTAATCGATTTGTGGAACTTCATAAATAAGTAAAAAAATAACGAAAAAACACTGTAACATGTAATAACGAAAGACTTTTGGCCCCCCCCCAACCACATCGTGGCCGAGGGCAGTATGGTTTTCTGACTATCCTGCTGAAGTCCCGGTTTGATTTCTGTCGGAGGAAAATCGTTAGTTATACATCGCTGATGAGACTTAATAAAGTTGAAACAGTCTGTACGATGTTCTACACACTTGTCATTATTATTTTCTATAATTATTGAATTTTATGCGATATACACATTGTAATTGCCTCCAAGCAAAATATAAATAATTAATAATAATAATAATAATAATAATAATAAATATATATAAATATATATTATATATATATAATATATAATATATATATTATATAAGAGAGTTTCATAATATATTTTTTTTCAAAAAAAAAAATTCATTTGGGAAGAAATGCCATAGCTGGACTGCTTCAGTTCAATTCTTTTTGATAAAGAGGTATTACCTCGAAATTCAAGAAATAATAAAAATACAGGTCAACCACACCACCATTGTTACCGTATTATTATTTTTTATTTATTCCAAACTGCATTGTGATAGCCTTCTAAATCAACCTCCTAACCATATATATATATATATATATATATATATATATATATATATATTAGAGTAGCAAAAACATAAAGTCACCAGTGCTTTGTAACTGTCAATTTTCAGTCCAAGTCTTGCTTGGTAAATGACAGTTTCTCGCCAATGCGATTTTCAAACCAAGTGTTGTTTGAAAATAACCTAGGCAAAAAATTGACATTTACCAAGCGCTGTTGACTTTATGTCTTTGTTATCCTAGCTTAGATATACGAGTACAAAATTAAAAAAAACACTCTCCGGGCGATGTAAAAATAGATTTTTAAAACATATTGCCTGAGGGGTGGGAGTAAAATATTCAATATCAGCGAGTTCGTACCCTAAGTAAGTAAAATCATCAAATTCATTAAAGGATTAAAAAATAAAACAATTTGAAATGTAAACTTTAAATATGTATTCAAATAAAACAAATTATATATAGATATATAATACCAGTCATGTATTTATTAAAACTTGTTTTAAAAAACAATGAGGACTGTCTAATGTTGCATGTTCAAATTTTGAGTGTATTTATTCTATGTTGTGACGATTTTGGGTAATGTGACGTATGCAGTGACGTAATTTTTGTTACAGACAAAAACCGGAAGCGAATCTTTATTAATAGATATATATGCTCTACCAATGATATTATGACCCTTTACTTAGAAATATATCAAACTATACTATATATATATATATATATATATATATATATATATATATATAAAGTTAAACCTAATGCATCAGATATACCTACTAATAGTTTCACTTAGTAGCTAATCAGGACAATAATCTGATTCTTGTCCTGATGAGCTACTAAGCGAAACTATTAGCATATATATCTGACTCATTAGGTTTAACTTTATTATTTGCTCTACTTAGGTATCGAGCACTTTTTACATTTTAGCTTTAGACAATCCTAACGGTTTATATATATATATATATATATATTATATATATATATATATATATATATATATATATATAATTTGTTTTTCTTTTGGCCAAGTGTTATAGTGTTAATCGATTATTTTCGGTTGGTGCGAATCTCTTGGTCTTTTCTTTTTTTCATTTTCTCTCCAGGTGAAGTTTAGTAGTATATTTTTACTAACAAACAATTTGTCGTTTTTTCCTTAACGTAAGCATTTATTATAATTATATATATATATATATATATATATATATGTGGGTGTTGTGTGTGTGGTGTGTGTGTGAAAAAAATGGAAATTAATCCGACAGTATGAATAAGATATAATGAAAAAAAAAAAAGATGTTTACAACAAAAATAGGCTCATTAGTTTGCACACTTCTCTCCTGATGAGCCTATTTCAGTTGTAAACATCTTTTGTTTTTCATTATATCTTATTCATATATATATATATATATATATATATATATATATATATATATATATATATATATATATAGAGTTAAGTAAACAAACAAATGTGTTTATTTTTATATGGCTTTAAGCCGACAATTTTTGAGGATATGTGCTTAATTGAAGTCGTACCTAATTTTGAAAATTAATTAGTTAATAATTAATTACTTTTTTAGGCGGGCATATATATTAAATGTAAGGCTAAACGAATCGAGAAATTGACATTTTTTCTGGTTCGTTTAGCCTTACATTTGAACATATATGCCCGCCTAAAAAAATAATTAATTATTAATTAATTAATTTTCAAAATTAGGTACGACTTCAATTAAGCACATATCCTCCAAATATATATATATATATATATATATATATATATATATATATATATATGTGTGTGTGTGTGTGGTGTGTATGTAATGGACGAATTTTGAGACTAATTTTTCACCTAAAAACAAAATGGTCGTTCATTACACGAGACATAATTTTGAAACGTCGATGCTTACATTGTATTTTAGCCTTAACCTTCGATCGAAAGTGACCCCGCATACCCTATCTCTAAACAAAGGTTATCATTTAACATAATAAAGTTTTTACCTAACATTGTTTCCTATTTATAACACCTGTGCATGTAAAATGAACGAATATAAATAATAAACAAAGTTACGTAAAAACTTCATAAAGGCCTTTGTTTAAGCCATGTAGAGACACGTTGGGTCAGAATTTCGAGACGATATCGCGTGATTTTGTTTATAGAAACGTGAATAATGCTCCCCAGCGTACTCAATCATTTACATACCTAATCATCAATTAGCAAACTATTTGTTAGCGAGTTCGATTCTCACAAGGCGCTCCATACATCCGGCCTTGTGCCACATCTAAACTAAGCTTAGTAAATTTGACAAAGCCACTGGCACATTGATACAGATAGCTTTAGTTTGGTTTGGTTTCTTTGTTTAATGGTATAACAACCTTCGTGGGTTATTTAATGCCAAAGCAGAATAGTAAGTAAAAAAGTAAGTAAAGTCGTCGGGGCAGCCTAATGTCGGTATCAGCCAATCAGCGAGGGAGTCTATCCCCTTTTCACTAGCGCTAGACCAAGGAGATTGTTTTTTCATCTGAGGGAGCGCCACACTTACCATCAGCTCCTTACTTTACCGCACAGATCCCTGTGCTACTCATAACGCTGAGTTGGCGAGGGCGGGTATCGAACTAGGAACCTTGTGGTTTCTAGCCGAACGCTCTACCGACTGAGCTACAGTAGTGGTACTATTTAACCAATATATGGGGGATTAGGAGGTTCATACATTTCCCAAGGGTATTAGTCCGAAATTGAACGTAATAGCTCGACTGGAGTTCGAACTCCCTATTCTGATGTCGCAGTCTAGCACGTTAGCCACTGCACCACGGGGACTTATCCCGTGATATGATTTTGTTTGATTTCTTTGTTTAATGACATATCAACATTCGTGGGTTATTTAATGTCAAAGCCATCGTTGTAAAAAAAATAGGTAATGGTACTACTTAACTTGTAGCTAGGAGGGTGAGGGATATGAACCTTTCCCAATGGTATGAGCCCTAAAGGGAACCTGATAGTTCGAATGGAGTCCACGACTCGCTTACTACCACATCACAGTCTTTCACGTTAGCCGGTGCGTCACTAGGACTCTGCCAATCAATTTTCTATATGCTTCGTGTGTATCAGCTTCCGAAGGTAACCAAATTACAATATAGATGGAAAGAAAAAATGTACCTTATATTTCGGAAACCATATAACTAAGATTAGAGGGTTCATACATTTCCCAACGGTATTAGTCCACAAGTGAACTTGATGGAATGACTGGGATTCGAATTCGTTTACTATGATGCCGCAGTCCAGCACGTTGACCACTATGCCATGAACAAGAAATGGGAGATCGGTTTGTAACTTGGTTATAATATAAAATTGATCCCTTACATGTCCACATTTTTTGTGCGAAATTGAACATTTATGGCGCGATTGGAGTTCGAACTCGCTTACTACGATGTCACATTCCAGCACGTTAGCCACTACGCAATGAACAAGAAATGGGGGATCGGTTGTAACTTGGTTATAATATAAAATTGATCCCTTACTTTATGTCCACATATTTTTTTTCGAAACTGAACATTATGGCACGACTGGAGTTCGAACTCGCTTACTACGATGTCACAATCCAGCACATTAGCCACTACGCAATGAACAAGAAATGGGGGATCGGTTTGAAACTTGGTTATAATATAAAATTGATCCCTTAGTTTATGTCCACATTTTTTTGTTCGAAACTGAACATTATGGCACGACTGGAGTTCTAACTCGCTTACTACGATGTCACAATCCAGCACGCTAGCTGCTACGCAATGAACAATAAATGGGGATCGGTTTGAAAACTTGTTATAATATAAAATTGATCCCTTAGTTTATGTCCACATATTTTTTGTGCGAAACTGAACGTCATGGCACGACTGGAGTTCTAACTCGCTTACTACGATTTCACAGTCCAGTACGCTAGCTGCTACGCCACGGAGACTCTTCCCTAAAATAGCTTCTGCTCGAGTCCTAGTTCCCTATTCAATAGACAGACAGATAAATATTAATAATAAAGTTTGTAAAAGGATACAGCGACTTCGAGTATTAAGATTCAATTCAATAGATATACCATTCCTCTGAAATAATCAAATCCCCAAGCAACAAGACAGATGCATATAATATGCACTTTACGCACAAACAGACGAATGCATAAATATGCACTCTCCTTGGGGGAAAAAAATTCCTCATTGCCCGATATCAACAATTGTTTTGTTTTGCTTATTTGTTTTTGACTGCATATCAACTCCTTATGGGTTATCTAATGCTAAAACTCGATTCCCATGTAAATGTTTCATAGTTATCGTAATTGTATTTTCAATGTTTTATTGTATTTCTTTAAAAACAAAAATTGTTTTTTATTTATCTGATTTCATTTGTTTGTACGAAGTTACATGATATCAAGTTATTATCCAATGCAAATAATTTGGACACAGTTTCAAGTGTTTCGTATCTAAATACTAAGACGGATCTATTCAACCCAAAGTTATTTCAAATCAATATTTGACGTGGTCGCCTTTATTTCCTCCTCCTCCTCCTCTTCCTCTCCTCCTCCTCCTACTACTACTACTGGCAGAAATTATGGGATGCTTGTTTTATTTTACGACATATCAACCCATTCGTTCAGTTCATTTAATGCCGAATTAATTCATTTAAACAAAGGACTACAGGTTGCTTACAGTACCTGCTGTTGCTTCAGTGGTTACCCAATTAAGTATTGAACAGGCTCATCGCTACTTAACTTCGGTTATCTAGCAGGAACCGGTGCTCTCAGTGTGACTTGACTGCAACCCTTCTTTCGGGTGATTTAATAATGAATCTAATGACGAATTCAATGTCCCATATATACATAAAATAAATCTATTTAAAAGTAATTCCTGTTCGATGGGAATACTTGATACCATATAACTGTTGTTATATAATTGATGGGTTGCCTATCAATTATGTACTGTTGTGTAGTAAACTTTAAAATAACAGTTTCATGGAAAAATACAGGTAATTTGATTGACAGATTTTAACCTGTAATTGACCTCTTCTCTCATTGGACAGAGCCAATGTGAGAATTTAGGAACTCACTTGTGGCTGGGTCAATGGACAAATTGGATGCAAGATAGAATCTCTAGTCCAAAAGGCAATTTCTCACGGACTTTTGTCAGACTTGGATTTATAAAATAGATAAAGACATCTAAAAGAAGATAAAAGTCTTGTGTTCATTAATAAAAAACAAGCCATGGACACAAAAGAAATAAGTATGGTGATTGACAGAGTTTAACCTGTAATTGACCTCAGCTCTCATTGGGCAGAGCCAACGCAAGAAACTTAGTTTAGAAAATCAGTTTTTGGCTGGGCACTGAACGGGACGGAGGCAAGATGCTGTCTCTCCCGTTCGAGGCCAAATTCTCCGTGCATGGTTGTCTCGGGTTTATAAAATAAAATAGGAGCTCTAAAGAAAAACAACATCGTCTTGTGTTCGTTAATTAAAAGAAAAAAAAAAGAAAACAAGCAAAGGACACAGATAACAAGACAAGAAATTCCAGCCCAATATCAGAATAACAGCCACTCAGAGATAGACAACATATTCAACAGAATCAACAGATATTGTAATACATTGCCTGGTCAACGAGTTCGCACCCAGGAACAAGGTGCAGATGACTGGCGCGTGGGCGCGAGGGTCAAACATGGGCCTGAAAACAAAAACAGGATATTGCCTTGAACGCATTGAACTGACCTTTGACACCCGAAAAATGCAGGCGTAAATTGACACTACGTAGGCACAGAAAATGTGTAGGTGTAGCTCATAATCAATAAAAACAAGCTGTGTGGGCGGGAAGGTGTGTCTACAGGAGAACTGCGTAGGTGTTATGATCAAAGAGGCGTAACCCTGTTGGGTTAAATAATTATTAAAAAACCTTAAAAATCTTGGTTGAGCAGAACGAGATTGAGATCATTGGCAGTCAGAACTACCGAAGGCTTCTGTATATGTGCATCCTCTGCTGACGACTCTCAGTCTACACACAAGTGAAGAATAAAAACATAACTTTATATTTTTATATATACATGTGTTCCGTGTTCTTTGTCGGATCCAGTGACGGTATATAACAATATGCCGAGAGAGCAGAGGCAGCTTTGAAGAATCTAAGAAAAAGAAAAGTATACTATACAATAAAAAGCATACTATACAATACAAGTATACATATACATATATAACCTATATATAAGTATACATATACATATACATATATGTATATTATACAATATAAGTATACATCCATGAGTATTCTATGTGGTAATCCTTAACTTGTTCCTTGTAAATTCCTACCATAAAATAAACTGAACCCTCATTGTATGTCCGTGTTTTTGCAATAAATGTTTTATTTTTCTTGCACCCGTTATTTTACAATACTAAATATATTTTCTTTATTTATTTTAATATTGGCTTCAATGTGTATATTTCAAAAGTTTTTATTTTGTGAGAATGGTTAGTTAAAAAGTGGGGACTCGTTTTACACTTTTGGCATAAATTGGATCCTCCTTTTATGACCGTAATTTTGTTTTTTTCGTCGACGATGATTAAAATCTGACGTTTTTATTTTAGAGTACCAAAGCAAAAAAAAAAAAAAAAAAAAAAAAAAGATAAGAAAAGAAATAACAACAACAAAAGATAAGTATTGTAAAATAACGGGTGCAAGAAAAATAAAACATTTATTGCAAAAACACGGACATAAAATGAGTGTTCAGTTTATTTTATGGTAGGAATTTACGAGGAACAAGTTAAGGATTACCTTCTATGTAACACTAAATTATTTGTCTCAAGAAGAATTACTTAAAAATTGTTTTAAGTATTATTATTAGTTAACTGAAACCATATTGCTGCCTCTCCTGTCGGCTAGAGCTGTAGAATACACCGACTGCACCTCTACAGAGGGACCACCTGTTGGCCGTGGGTGGCGATCCGTGATGCTTAAGGACGAAATCCTGGTAGCTGAGCAGTCCTTGACATGCAACACTTCACTTTGGCTCTTAATTAGGCTAGACAGTTGGTTGGAGAGGCTCCCTCACTCGGCTGCTCAGACCAATCCTTAACACCTATATGATTGTCCATGATTGGAAGAGCATGGTGTAATGGTTAACGTCATGGGAAATGGACTCGTCGCCCCAAGTTCAAATCCTGGACGTGGTAATTGCATTTTACTTAGCGCTAATACCCTTGGGAAAGGTATGAAGCCTACTCTCCCTCCAGCTATGGGTAAATAGTAGGGCAGACTGGGGTCTTTAACCTTGGTTAGGCAACCAGTCTAGGAGAAGGAAAACTGTGAATTCAAACCTGTTAAACTCCGCTTAAGAAATTGGCCTTGTGTCACATCCTGCTCGTGTGGAGGAGCTGGTAAATATATGTATGATTGTCTAAACACTATTGCCCTTATGGTAAATCCCCTATCCTTTTATATAGGTGCTAGAAGGCGGTGGCTGAGGGTCTTAGTGTCCTGGGTATGACGTTAAACTGCATCTAGTGGTGAGGTTCCAATTCTGGATATCTGGAGGGGGTGTTAGATAGGTATACTTGAAACCATACAACTGTGTGCAAATTACTTGTATTAAATATGAATAGTTAATATATATTCATCATCATCATCATCATCATCATCATCATGTTGCGCTTTTAGCGCGGATATCCATGACAATCTCTCTCCATCCGTCCCTATCGCTCATCATTCTCGGGAGGTCCTCTATGCAGCATCCTGCATCCGCACAGAGCTGATCAACGTACGTTTTTGCTGGTCGGCCCACACTGGCTTGTCCATGTGCTGGCTTCCACAGGAGGAGGTCGCTTATGAGTTCGTCCTTGCTTCTCCAGCAGTGTACTGCGTGTCTTGTCCGTCTTACTCGGATGGTTTGGGTGATATGTGGTAGGTGGCCGTACAGCTGCTTTCTCGTAGGGTGTTGTTTAACAGTTCTTCCAGGCCGTTGTCGTGTCAGTACTGCTGTATGGCTGCACCACCTGGAACCTAACTAAGCGACTAGAGAATAAACTAGATGGGAGCTGCACAAGAATGCTGCGGGTGATCCTGATCAAGACGTGGAAAGTTGATATATAGACGTATGCAAAATGTGTGTAGGAGGCACGTGGTGTAACGGTTAAGGTCGTAAGAAATGAACACGATGAGACGATTTCAAATCTTGGACAAAGCTGTTTGCATTTCACATTGCGCTAATACCCTTGGGAAAGGTATGAATTCAACTATTCTCCCTTCAGTTAAGGATAAATAGTAGTACAGACTGGGCTCTCTAACCTTGATTAGGCAACCAGTCCAGGAGAAGGAAAACTCTGAATTGAAACCTGTTAAGCTTCAGTTAATAAATTGGCTTTCTGTCTCATCTAACTCGTACGAAGGGGTTGGTACAATGAACGCGATTTTCTCCCTTCTAGGCATAAAATAACCCTAGACAGGTTGACATGTTAAAATCAATCAATCTTCTTTTTATTTGCTATAAGTATGACCCAGGTTACTTGTTTTGCCCACCAGGGTATGTATGGGCGATTGTGTATTAAATTGCAGCTAAATGTTACAAAAATAATATAGTTGGCGGCTTGGTTGGATTTTACGACATGTCAACCCTTGTTGGGCTATTTTATGCCAAAGATATTTTGTTTTATTCATTCTTCATGGGTACTTTATTTTTTTCATGGGTACTTATTTTTTTCAAAACTCAATTCTTTTAAAAAGCACATTTTTAAAAACTCCCGAGAATTTCTATTTAACAAATACATGGGACACTAACAAGTACTACCACTCCGGGTCAGAGTGGACCTAGGAGCAATGGTGATGAAGGGGTACTCCAGTTTCCTCAGAGCTCCATAATTGGAACTTCACCATCAGATAGAGTTTAACGTCATGCCCAGTACATGAAGCTCCTCAGCCACCGCCTTCTAGCACATATATGATAAAAAGGGTTAAGAGTTGCCATGGGACAATCATATAGGTGTTAGGGCTTGACGTGACCAGCCGATTGATCGGAGGCGGCCTCTCCGACCGCCCATCTAGCTTAAGTTAGGGGTTTAAGTGGAGTGTTGGATGTCATGGACTGCTCATCCACATGGGTTCTATTCTTAAGCACCATGGGTCGCCACTCACGGCCAACAGGTGGTGCCACTGGGAGATAAATGATATAGTACTGTAACGTTGAAAAGCGTATTTGTTTCAAACAATGAACTTGTATTCATTCAAATATCATACAGTGAACATTTCAGATCGATTTATGAATATGACACACTACGGAAGTATCCATAATTGTTGGGATTCACCCAACCTGTTCGCTACGGGTGGGTTGTGGCACAAGGTCACAATTATGAGGTATCCAGCGCGGAAGTTGTGTCCTTAAAATGGATACAACCAGACAAGGTTGTAGTCGAATAGAAGGACCAGTCAACACGTTCGTCTATTTAAGATAGAGGGTTTTTATTGAAGAGAGATACAATAAGACAGACAAGGAATAGTTAGGCACACTACTAATCCTCGAAGCCAGTCCAGCATAATGCCGTGCTTACTATAAATATAGTCAGACCACATGGTGTGAGAGTGAGAGAGAGAGAGAGAGAGAGAGAGAGAGAGAGAGAGAGAGAGAGAGAGAGAGTGAGTGAGTGAGTGTGTGTGTGTGTGTGTGTGTAATATTCCATTACAAAAGAAGTATACACACTTTTATATTTTTAAAACAATTTTTTTAAGATGTATATCAACTTATCTCAGCATCAGGCATAAAAGGGGTTGAAAATAGAAAGACTGTGATGCGCCATACCCTTAACTTGATTGAAAATCGACCCTGGAAATTCTTGAATCTTTTCCTGGGCTTGAGCATCAGTCTCTGGCTTCGCTTACTCTCACTCTTATAACGTACTATGCGTTCATGCGCGCGTGCTCGCCCGTGTGTGTGTGTGTGTGTGTGTGTGTGTGTGCAACCAATTTGCTAGTGTAGTGAGTTCGTTCCTAACGGGTGCCTTATTATTACGTCCTTGTATATACGTACTTGCTATGCAAAGTTTAGTCGGGCACAAGGTCATAAATGTGGTAACGCTTAGCGGGGATCGAACTCACTACATAAATGGTAATGGCCTGCAAAAATATTTCAATAACTATTGCTCAATTGCAAGGCGTCAGTGTGTCGACAGACAGATAGATAAATAGATAGATAGATAGATAGACAGACTGAGATAGATAGATAGATAGATAGATAGATATGAACAGACTGAGATAGATAGATACAGACTGAGATAGATAGATAGATAGATAGATAGACAGATGAGATAGATAGATAGATAGATAGATGAGCGACAGACTGAGATAGATAGATGAGATAGATAGATAGATAGATAGAGACTGAGATAGATAGATAGATAGACTGAGATAGATAGATAGATAGATATGAGATAGATAGATAGATAGATAGATAGCAGATAGATAGATAGATAGATAGATAGGAGATCAGACTGGGATATATATGGGAGAATATGTGCTTAATTGAAGTCGTACCTAATTTTGAAAGTCAATTAATTAATAATTAATTAATTAGGCGGACATACCTATTTAAATGTAAGGCTAAACAAATCGAGAAAAATCAATCTCTGTATGTACATTTCGGCCTATTAGGCATCATCAGCAGAGCTATAGATAGGAAGACCGCCTCTGCTGATGAGGCCTAATAGACCGAAATGTACATACAGAGATTGATTTTTCTCGATTTGTTTAGCCTTACATTTAAATAGGTATGCCCGCCTAATTAATTAATTATTTATTAATTTTCAAAATTAGGTGCGACTTCAATTAAACACATATTCTCCCAAAAATTGTCGGCTAAAAAAAGCCATATCATAAACACATCGCTTGTGTATTTACAGACACACATACACATGCACATATAAAGTCGTCGGGGCGGCCTAATGTCAGTATCAGTCATAGAACGAGGGAGTCTATCCTCTTTTCACTAGTGCTAGACCAAGGAGATTATCTTAGCGACTGAGGTGGAGCGCCACACCTACCACCAGCTCCTCCCTTTACCACACAGATTCCTGTGCTACTCATACGATGCTATCTATCATCTATCTATCTATCTATCCCAGTCTGTTCCTATCAAGATATCTATCTCAGACGATTCCTATCTATCTATCTATCTATCTATCTATCTATCTCAGGCTTTTCATTATCTATCTACCTCTATCTCTCTATCTCTCCACCCCTCTCTCTCTCTCTCTCTCTATATATATATATATATATATACATACATACATACATATATATGCATATATATATATAGAGAGAGAGAGGGGGGAGAGAGAGAAAGAGAGAGAGGTAGAGAAATAGAGATAGATAGATCGATAATAAAGAGTCTGAGATAGATAGATAAATAGATAGGTTTTACTGAAAGAGATAGACAGACAGACAGACAGATAGATAGCTAGATAGATAGATAGATAGACTTTTATGTTATGATAAATAAAACGCTACCCGCATATTTCAAGCATGTCCTCTTAGTTTTGCATGTTCACACATAACACTCACGCATGCACGCATACACATTCACACACACATGCACACGCATGCACACACATGCACACTCATACGCATACGCATATACACTACACGCAGCCACATATATACGCACATACCCGCGTACACAAGTATCTACCCGCCCACACACAAATGTACGAAGTTCTCTTCGCAAGGTCTTTCATAAATTTTGTTAAAGACGAACACCCACGCATCGTGTGGCGTATACGGGGGTTACACGCCTGCACGCTTTTCCGAAAACACAGGAGCAGAAATGCACACCAAAACACGGCCAGTACTCTAGTATACTTGTAAAATTCGCAACGTCCATCCTGGCACCATTAAAAGGATGTATATGGTACGCATCTTTGTAGTCGCGGACTGACTGTTGTTTTTTGTGGTCTTTCGTCCTTTCAGTAGTATCGTCGAAGACTGAAGAACGTATCTCGTAAATATTTATATAGGAGAGACCAATCGACCTATCTATCTATCTCTCTATATATATCTCTATATATCTGTATATATCTCTCAATATATCTATATATATTGAGAGATAAGAGAGAGAGAGAGAGAGAGAGAGAGAGAGAGAGAGAGAGAGAGAGAGAGAGAGAGAGGATTAGGAGGAGGAAAGAATAGCAGTGAGCATAAAGTATATCTAAATAGGTGAGAGGAGGTAAGAGAGTGAGAGAGTGAGAGAGCGAGAAGGAATTAATATTTGTAAAGCCGTCTATGAACTTGAATTTGTGTTGGCAAATAGTCGTTTGCATATAGAGGAAACCTACCTTCGGGACCTTTTTTCTTTTTTTTTTAACTCAAAGGATTAATCATATATGTACATACACATGCATATATATTTGTTTTTATTTTTATAGTTCGTTCTCCAAAAGAAATTATACTGTAATAGCTGCAAAGGATTTGATTACATAAAAAAAAACGAGAAAAAAATTATATAAAAAAATAAATAAAAAAACAACAGACGACATAAAAAAGTGGATAAAAAAAGAAAGAAAAAAATAACATAAAAAACGAAAAAAAAAAAAGGGGAAATCTTCGATCAAAGAAGTTAAAAAAAAAGTGTTGAATAGAAAGAATGAACTCCCGGAAAATAAATAACAGGTCCAAGTAGTGGAAAGCGACAGAGTAATAGAGCCGACGACAAATACGACTGGGTTAATAATACCCAAGCCTATACATTGGTTGGATACCCTCACTTTAAGGTAGGTAACAATTTTTTTATCAATATTTACTGTTGTATTTTTAAAACAGTTTAAAAATTGATTGAAAAAAAAAGTCGGTGTTTTTTTTTTTGGTCATTAAAAAAAAAATTTATTTATATAGACAAGAATTAAAAATAAACATAAACAAACCAAGGATCGTTGACGTTCAGGAATTGTTTCTCGGGGCGGGGGGGGGGGGTTAAGGCATAAAAGTTTTCGAATTAGCTAAGTCAACCTTTGTACTTGTTTAAAATTGTTGAGAAGCAAATATCAATGGACAAGTTTTAAGTTTTTACACTTAAACGATATATATATATATATATATATATATATATATATGCGTGTGTGTGTACTCATATGTGTGCGTATGTTCATATATATGTTTTTTTAATTTTTAAAATTTTTTAATTTTTATTTAAAAAAATTTTTTTAAATTTATTTAAATTTATTTTTGTGTGTACTCATATGTGTGCGTATGTCATATATATATATATGCATGTGTGTGAGTATTCATGTGTGTGTGTGTATTCAGATATGTGTATAAATATGTGTGTGTGTGTGTGTGTGTGTGTGTATTCAGATATGTGTTATAAATGTGTGTGTGTGTGTGTGTGTGTGTGTGTATTCAGATATGTGTATAAATATGTGTGTGTGTGTGTGTGTATTCAGATATGTGTATAAATATGTGTGTGTGTGTGTGTGTATTCAGATATGTGTATAAATATGTGTGTGTGTGTGTGTGTGTGTGTGTGTGTATTCAGATATGTGTATAATATGTGTGTGTGTGTGTGTGTGTGTGTATTCAGATATGTGTATAAATATGTGTGTGTGTATTCAGATATGTGATGTGTATAAATATGTGTGTGTGTGTGTGTGTGTGTATTCAGATATGTGTATAAATATGTGTGTGTGTGTGTGTGTATTCAGATATGTGTATAAATATGTGTGTGTGTGTGTGTATTCAGATATGTGTATAAATATGTGTTGTGTGTGTGTGTATTCAGATATGTGTATAAATATGTGTGTGTGTGTATTCAGATATGTGTATAAATATGTGTGTGTGTGTGTGTGTATTCAGATATGTATAAATATGTGTGTGGTGTGTATTATGTATATACAAATGAATAAATAAATTTACCTTACAAATTTAGGATTAGTACTTGGGTATATATATATTTTTCTTTTTCAATTTTATTAACGTTTTGTGCGCGCGATATCAGCTTAACTTCTACTCATCTTAGGCGCAAGCGCGCGAGACGAAATAACGGATCGGCTCGTTAATTGATTTGTACATAGGAATAATATTTTTGTTTTATCTTGCTAAATAATTAATTTGTTTTTGTTTTGTTTTATTATTCCAATTTCGTAAAGCAATTTTTGTGGGTGTGGGTGTGGGTGTTGGGTATGTTGTTGTTGTTGTTGTCCGGGTCGTTACTTCTGATTTGAAGTCAATGTCATTTTTAACGTGTAAAAGTTAAAGAAAAAGGCGGGGGGGGGGTGAAAAAAAAAGAAAAGAAAAATCCAGCCATCTTCTATAAACTTCAAAGACTAATAAAAAAATATTTCAGAGGTTATAATGATAAATGAAATTAGCCACACACACACACACACACACACACACACACACACACACGAATAAACAAACTGACACACAGACACATAGATATTTTTCTAAATTGTATCAGAAATCGGAGCCGGAATATAATTATTAACTAGACGACTCGCTAGACCGTTGGGTTCCCGTAGTAACAGTCGTCCATTTTGATAGTGATGCTTCTGTTTAGGAATCATCGGAGGACTCTAATTAGCATTTTGTATTTTTCTCCGCTAAATCGAGAATTTGGATTATTTAAGAATGAAGTGCTGCGCAAATGCAGACACAACCAAATCCACCCCCAGTTGTAAATTATATATATATATATATATATATAAAGACCTATATGAGTCAGACACTATCTACCTAGGTTTCACCCGAATGATTCTTCAGGATAATATATGTATATATATATATATAAAAGTAAAGTCGTCGGGGTGGCCTAAAGTCGGTATCAGCCAGACAGCGAGGGAGTCTATCCCCTTTTCACTATCGCTAGACCAAGGAGATTATTTTAGCATCTGAGGTGGAGCGCCACACCTACCATCAGCTCCTTACTTTACCGCACAGATCCTTGTGCTACTCATACGCTGAGTTGGCGAGGGCCGGTATCGAACCAGGAACCTTGAGGTTCCCAGCCCAACACTCATCCTGAAGAATCATTCGGGTGAAACCTAGGTAGATAGTGTCTGACTCATATAGGTCCTTATATATATATATATATATATATATATATATATATATATATATGCAAGTTAGGGTAGCGTAGACATAAAGTGGACGGTGTTTGGTAACTGTCAGTTTCACGCCTATGCGATTTTCAAATCAAGCATAGACGAAAAACTGCCAGTTACTAAGTAGCACTGACTTTATGTCTACGCTACTTAGATATATGGTCTATCAATGATATGGAGACTACTTATAAATATACCAAACTATAAATACACATCTGCCTCCATTTCGATACTTAAAACTGTAATATATATATATATATATATATATATATATATATGAAGTGGACAAACATTGTGTTTGAAATGGCGATAGCCGACAATTTTGGGAGATTATGTGCTTAATTAAAGTCATATCTAATTTTTTAATTAATTAATTATAATTAAATGAATTGGGCATTTAAATGTAAAGCGTAAACAAATCGAGAAAAAAAAATGTGTGTGTGTGTGTGTGTGTGTGTGTGTGTACAATACAATTAAAAGGTAATTGTTACCATTGGTTTCAATGCAGCATACTAGCTATTTCATCAGGAAACCTATATATATATATATATATATATATGTGTATGTGTGTGTGTGTGTGTGTGTGTGTGAAGATCTTTTTTTTTCTTTTGGAAACTTATTCATTCAGAACGGATATTATTAGGTATTATTATCAAACTCAACAGAATATCCAAAAAGAAATCTCTCTCTCTCTCTCTCTTTCTCTCTCTCTCTCTCTCTCTCTCTCTCTCACACACACACACACCCATATTATATAAGTAACTAAAGTCTGCGAGCAACTAAACAGTGAAGGAGTCTATCCCTTTTCACTAGCACTAGACCAGGGAGATTGTTTTGCTGACCTCCCGTCAGACCCTAGATGTTTTACCGCACATATAAGATTACCCAAGCTGTGCTACTCATGCGCTGAGTTACGAGGACTAGTGTCAAACCTGGAACCTTGTGATTCCTAGGAAGATGCTATACCGAGTTAAACCACCCCTTCTGCACACACGCACATACACATATTTTTATATATATACATAAGAATTGCACATATTTTATATATATATATATATATAATATATATATATATATAGGGACTAGCATTTTTGTCGTCTGTTACGAATTTTAAAAGCGAATTAAAATTAATTAAATCTATTATTTAAGGTCAAACTTTGTCTAAATCGATAAGTGGTAACATAATAACCATCATTAAAAAAGAAAAATATCATTACATATGCAGTTTATTTTTAATAGATTTAAAACTATTTGTTTTGGTCAATTTCGACGCGATCCACCATTCTGTCTATTTTTCAATGGTTTTATGCGCTTGTTTACAATTTTTATGTAACATTCACGATTGCAAAAAAAAATTACAAAAAATCAGGTAATTTTCCGATTTTAATAAAATTTTCAGTATTGATTTATCAATTAATGAATTTTATAATGAATCAGTTATTTTATTTCAAAACTTTAATTTAGCATTTTTGCTATGAAAAATTAATATATGAAATTCATTTAAAATGTGAAAAGCCTGATGTTCAGTTTAAAATGTTATATTTTTAGATTCTAGAAATAAATATCTATTTAATGCAAACCTTATTTTAGACACATAAAGTAATAAGTTTTGAAGAACCCCCCCCCTTTTAAGCAGAAAAAATATCAATGTATAATTTTTTCTTTTATAAGATAATAGCCAATTAAATAATTATCGAAATGAGTAAAAAAGAAATCTCCAAAAAATTAATTATTTGTTATTTTTTTACATTTTATTTTTCAATTTTCGGTACTTATTTTCTCATAGAAAAGCCACCGTAAAATTCTTTTTTTGTTTCTATTTATAAGTTCGGTCTTTTATCTCATTATCTATACTGTAATTAGAAAACTATAAGGCCAACTTGAAAAAAAAGTTACGCCCCCAACATAAGGGAGGGGGGTGTAAAAAAATAACTGACCTGAAAAAAAATGAGAAAGTTTTGAAATAAAATAAATGATGCATTATAAAGATCATTCATTGATAAATAAACACTGTAAATTCATTAAAATCCGATTAGTCCCTGATTTTTGGTAAATTATTTTCTGTTGGGGGGGGGGGGGCTAAAGTCATTTTGTCAAAAACGCATTTTAGACTCAGTTTGCCAGTACCTATATATATATATATATATATATATATATATATATATATACAGATGATGACACATAACAATCTAAAGGACGCAGTAAAATTGTATCCATGCGTCCCGGTGTTTTTCTTTTTTCTTCCCCACCATTTCAAGTTAACTGTAAATACATTTCAATAGTTTCTTAGAAACGAATTACACAGGATAGGTTACAAGGTAGGAATTAAACGGCTTAAGTTGGGATCCATAAATTTTCCCAGGGACTCATTCAAAGCAAATATATGCATCCCAGGACCAATGAATTAAAAAGCTATCAGCATATATATATATATATATATATATATATATATATATATATATATATATATGTGTGTGTGTGTGTGTGTGTGTGTGTGTGTGTGTATGGTTACAGATTTTCAGTTTTGTAGAGTTAGGCTATAAATCAAAGCTAATAATATCCGTTTTGATTGTTTAATTACTAACATCCTTCTATGTTTGTTTTAGAAAATAATTTTTTTCGTTTTATTTTTCATAAATCATTTTTTCTCATGTTTTTTTCCTTTTTTTAAACATGGCAAAATATTAATTAAACATTTGTTTTAATTAAAATTTAAATTGTTTTCTGCCATCGCAAAACATTAAAAAAAAAAAGTTTTTAACGCTGCTATTATTTGATACCATTCTTACAGGAGGGACTTCCGCTGGAGATAAAGTGACAGCAAGTCTCTTTAATACTCCAGCACTCTCTTCAGTATTTCATATTATTATTTCTACTCATTAAATTTTCATCCCGATTTTATTTGGTGGACTTCGCTGGAGATGAATTGACAGCAAGTCTCTTCAGTACTCCAGGACCCTCCTCAGTATTTCATATTATTATTATTATTTATTCATTAAATTTTTACACCAGTTTTATTTGGTGTCTTGGTATGATACAAAACTGCTCTTGGTGGTGAGGCTTCGTTCCCCCCCCCCCGAAAATGTTGAATGACCCCATCATTGACCAGCAGTTGTAGCACCTGATAGGACCCCAGAGTGGTAGTACCTGTTGGGATCCCATCCAGAGCCAGTGCGTACTACCCACGACTCCCACCAACCAGAGGGCACCCAAGCCTACTTGGGAGCCCGGAAGTGCGTGTTTCATATATCTTATATGAATACTACTTGATGAAAATTAACATGTAGTATGGACCCTGTATCATAGATTCGTTGGGGGCGGGGGGCTGGCAATGAGAACCTAGCACCAGCCCTGATCCCATGTGTCAAAAAGATGTTTGAAATATTGAAGTGGTTACTTGTTTAAAATGTGAAGATATATTTTAGTACCGTATATAATCGGAGAACCTAATTGTTAAACTGACTTTGGCATAAAATAACCCATCAAGATTTTGCATGCCGTAAAACCAACCAGCCATTCAACCAATTAGTTTTATCTGGTGTCTTCCACTGTAAATAAAGTAACAGCAAATCTCTTAGCTCAGTCGGTAGAGCGTTCGGCTAGAAACCACAAGGTTCCTAGTTCGATACCGGTCCTCGCCAACTCAGCGTGTGAGTAGCATAGGGATCTGTGCGGTAAAGTAAGGAGCTGGTGGTAGGTGTGGCGCTCCACATCAGACGCCAAAACAATCTCCTCGGGGAAAAGGGGATAGACTCCCTCGCTGACTGGCTGATACCGACTTTAGGCCGCCCCCGACGACTTTTACTTATCATTTGAATTAAGGGCCGGTTTAGCTCAGTCGGTAAGCGCCTAGGAACCACAAGGTTCTGGTTCGATACCGGCCCTCGCCAATCTAGCGTATGAGTAGCACAGGGATATGTGCGGTAAAGTAAGGAGCTGATGTTAGGTGTAGCGCTCCACCTCGTTGGCTGGCTGATACCGACTTTAGCAAACCCCCCCACCGACGATTTATTATTTGAACACACTAGTTTTGTTTGGTATTCTGGGTATGACGTTAAACTGCATCTAGTGGTGAGGTTCCAATTGTGGATCTCCGGGGAGTATGGAGTACCCCTTCATTGCCATTACTCCCAGTTCCACTCTGACCCGGAGTAGTAGTACCTGTTAGGGTCCCATCTATGGGTTAAATAGAAAGAAAAAAAAACGAGTTTTAAAAAATTTCTTTAAAAAAATTGAGTTTAAATAAAATGGATTTGAATACCCACTAAGAATAAATAAAACAAAACGTCTTCGGCATGAAATAACCCAACAAGCGTTGACATGCCGTAAAATCCAGTCAGTCAGCCAACCAACTGGGTATGACATTTAACTACATCCGGTGATGGGGCATCAGTTCTGGCACTCTGGAGAATGTGAAGTCACTCCTTTGTTGCCATTACTCCCAGGTACACTAGTGGCTTTCACAGGAGGTCAGGTGACAACAAATCCATGCGTTCTTCTCAGTATACTTATTATTTGAGTTTTCATAAATGTTTTATCTGTTGGGTCCCACCGAATCTCAAGTGACAACAAGTATCTATTATATCACAGCACTCTACTAAATATTCATATATATATATATATATATATATATATATATATATATATATATATATATATATATATATATATAAGTAATTGGTAATTTGCTTGAAGCATTGTTAAGTATGTTATAATATATTAATGATTTGAAGGCAATTACAATGCATATAAAAAATAAAAACAAAAAACAAAATAACATCTTTTTTTTTTAGCTTTTATACGCATTGTAATTGCCTTCAAATCATTAATATATATATATATATATATATATATATATATATATATATATATATATATATCACAACCGTTTCCTGGTGTTTTTTTTAATGGAGTCTGAGTGACAGCAAGTCTCCTCAGATCTCCAGGACACTTCTGAGTATTCTAGCCGATCGGAAAAGGCTGTTGTCTTGATGGCCACGATTATGAGGTTTTCACACCTGCCGTAGTTGGTGGTTCACTGGAGGCTGAGTGACAGCAAGTTTCCTCAGGTCTCCAGGATTCTTCAGTATTCTAGCCGATCCCACCAGTGCTGTAGTTTGGATGGTTTCGATTCTTCCTCTGATTTCCAATTCACCCAAATTCTAAATTATTTTTCAGGTCGTTGGGGACCGTTCCAAGGGCACCAATTATTATTATTATTATTATTATTATTATTATTATTATTTACTACTATTGAGTTTTCATATCAGTGTTAGTTGATGGTCTTTCACTGGAGTCTGAGTGACAGCATGTCTCCTCAGGTCTCCAGAACTCCTCTGAGTATTTTGGCAGATTGCAGCAGTGCAGTGTTCTGAATGGTTTCAATCCTTCCTGATTTCCAAACTTTCCAAACCCTTTTCCAATCCTTTTGGGATCGTTCCAAGTGCACCAACTACAATTGGTAACACTTTCACTTTCATATTCTATAACTTTTTCAGTTCTCTGGCAAGGTCCAGATATTTGTCCATTTTTTTCATTTTCCTTTAGCTTCGCCCTGTGATCTGCTGGAACTGCAAAATCCACCAGTTGACAAGTTCTTTCTTTTTTGGTTAATCAACACTAGGTCTGGTTTTCTTGCTGGGATAAGGTGATCCGTTTTTATTTCAAAGTCCCAGAGAATTTTATGCGTTTCGTTCTCAAGAACAGATTCTGGTTTATGCATATACCATTTTGTTGTATGGTCAAAATTTAATTTTTGCATAATTCCCAGTGGATCACCTTCCAACCCAGTCGTGTCTAGTTTTGTATTCTCGTTGTGCTAGTTTGCTACATTCGCAGAGTATATGGTTTACAGTCTCATCTCTATTACCGCAAAGTCTACATTTACTATTTTGTTGGATCTTATCAATTTTCGCTTTGATATAGTTTGTTATTATTATTATTATTATTATTATTATTATTATTGTCGTTGTTGTTGGGTTTTCACACCAGCTGTGTTAGGAGGCGACCCACTTTTTCACAGCAGCGTTGATAGCATCGTTTTCAATAAAGTGTTACCGGCGTTATCCATGTTACACAGTCCCGATTCGTGATAAGTGCTTTTTATTTCGTGTGTTGACAGCTGTTTTGGGCGTGACATTTTATCTCATACCACTACTTATATATGTTATACACCGTTGCACACCCAGTTTTTGGTATCCGTAAACCTTTAGCAAGCATCGATGAATGTTAATGGATATCCTTATTTTACTGCCTGGTTAAATTCAATTATACATCTCTGCTTGAGATCATGTCAGATGCCATTTTGCCGTTCAACTTATATCTGTAACAAGGGAGCGCGTGGTGTAATGGTTAAAGTCATGGGAAATGGACTCGTCGCCCCGAGTTCAAATCCTGGATGTGGTAATTGCATTTCACTTAGCGCTAATACCCTTGGGAAAGGTATGAATCCTACTCTCCCTCCAGAAAACTCTGAATTCACACCTGTTGAACTCCGCTTAAGAAATTGACCTTGTGTCACATCCTGCTCGTGCGGAGGGGTTGGTAAATATATATATCTGTAACAAGACGAAAAACAAACAAACAAAAAACTAATTGTTCAACTGTTCAGCCTCTACCACCACATCACCATATTTCCGCCTCTGGGCTAAATCGAACTTAACGGACCTAAATTCCATCATCGTATGTGACCACGCCGAAAGAAAAAGAAATACCAAAAAATCAAGGAATTAACCGAATTTAATGAGATTTTCAGTGTTGATATATTAATGTTATAAAAGATATAATGCACCAGTTATTTTATTTAAATTTTTTTACATTTTTCAGGTCAGTTAACTTTGAACCACGTATCTTTGAGGCGTAACAAAGATTCTCAAAGATACGTGGTTTTCCTTCTCCTAGACTGGTTGCCTAATCAAAGTTGATGATCCCAGTGCGACCTACTATTTACCCAGAACTAGAGAGAGAAAAATGAATACCTTTCCCAAGAGTATCAGCGCTATGTGATATGCCATCAACCTCGTCTAGCATTTGAACTCGGTTCTCTGTGTCCATTTCATAAGACGATAACCATTACACAAGCGCCTCTAATGGTGTAGCTAAAATCTCACACTGTGTTATTGTCCTACATGTATCTGCTGTAGTTTTCGTAAATATCAGTGGAAGATTTTGGTTTGGTTTGTTTTGTTTTACGGCATATGAACCTCAGTGGGTCATTTAATGCCGACAAAATTTTGAAATAAATTCATTCTTAATGGATACTTAGTTTTTTATGAACACATTTTCCCATTTTCCCCATAGATGGGACCCTAACAGGTACTACCACTCCGGGTCAGAGTGGACCAGGGAGCAATGGTGATGAAGGGGTGCTCCACATTCCCCAAACCTCCAAAACTGGAACCTCACCATCAGATAGAGTTTAACGTCATTCCCAGGACATGAAGACACTCAGGTACCACCTTCTAGCCACCATATGATAAAAAGGGGTTGGGGCTTGCCATAAGGGCAATAGTGTTGGGGAAATCATATAGGTGCTAGGGCTTGACGTGACCAGTCGATTGATCGGAGGGGGCCTCTCCGACCGCCCGTCTAGCCCAAGATAGGGCCAAAGTGGAGTATTGCAAGTCATGAACTGCTCATCCACCTGGGTTCTATCCTTAAGCATCACGGGTCACCACCCACGGCCAACAGGTGTCCCCATTGGGGGAGTCTTACCCCTCTGCAGAGGTGCAGTCGGTGAATTCTAACGCCCCAGACGACAGGGTGGTAGCTCTTAAGTAAACATATCAAACGTTGTAATGATTAAATTATCATACTGTGGCATATACACAGGTCTGCTAATTTTTTAATTAATAAGTTGATTTTCATTTAAACTAAAGATACCAGGATTTTATCATTTCTACTGGAATTTTTAAAAATTAATTGATGGATTTTAACGGCATGTCGACTCATCTAACAGTTAGGAATCGCAATCATATTTACAATTTTGTGTAGTTGTTTCTTAATAGTTTTTTTTTCACACAGTCCTATCAAATAGGATTAATTTTTAAACAGATCTATTTGACCCATAGATGGGATCCCAACAGGTACTACCATTCTGATTTGGTTGTTTAGTTGTTTTGTATTATGGTATATCAACCCTTTTCAGGCCATTTAATGCCGAATCATTTTTGATAAACAAAGGACTCAGGTTGAACATTACACGGTGCCCTCTTAGATATGGCACAAGGTCAGAAGTATCGAGTGAGAATCGAACTCACTAATAACGCTATGCTAATCAAATTGACTAACCTTTGCATCACACCAAGTACCCTGGGTCAATTTTGAGTTGAAGTCTAGACTGGATAAGGTAGGTCGATTTTTCACTTAAAAAAAATATCAAATTGTCCATCTATGCGAAAGTTGTGTGTTAGTATACTGAATACTGATACAAAAAATTAGATCTTTTACTTGTACCATTGGTTGAGGAAATAGCATCAAAGATCGTTTACTAAAATTCACAAAAATCCTTGTTTTTACAACATTTAGCCTAGAAATTGGTGTCCGTGGTGATAGGGGGGGACATTTTCAATTTGAATTCTATTTATAATATTTAATTCGTTTCATTTTAATAAAATAAAATAACATTTTCAGATTTAAATATTGAAAACAGTAAATTTTCTAGGCCAAATGTTACAAGTAAAAAATCTAATTTTTAGTATCAGTATACTAACACACAACTTTCGCATAGATGGACAATTTGATATTTTTTAAAAGTGAAAAATCGACCTACCTTATCCAGTCTAGACTTCAACTCAAAATTGATGGGACCCTAACAGGTTCTAAACACCTAGTGTGGAGTACCCGGTGAGTATAAAGTGAGAAGACACAATGCACAGTGAGCTACACAATGCACAGTGAGTACACAGCATGCACAGTGCATAAGGCTGCTAGTATGGAGTTACCTAGAGGGTACTAACGATAATATCTCCGAAACCAACTTTTTAATCACTCCAACTGTGGAGTACTCAGTGAGTATAAAGTGAGAATAATGCACACAGTTCACAGTGTGAACATAGCACGTACAGTGCATTAGTGTTGTATACTCTCTTTCTTTTCTTCTATTATTCTTCTGCTCATCTTTGGTATCTTACGTTCTTCTTCTAGCATCTCGACTTCGTCTTGGGGACTTCATGTCTGGTCTTCCATTGGGGATTTCTCTTTATCAGAAGCCCTGTGTCATTGGTAGTTTTTAGCTAATAACACAAGACTTCGATTTACTTAGATCATATTTTATTTCGAAATCCGCACCAGACTACCTACGCAGATTGAGCACGACAGTGCGCATAACGCGACTTACCACCTTCGTGGTTGGGCCGATACTAACTAAAACTCTCTCTAATCTAAACGGAAGAGGGTCTTCTCCACCGATTCTCACGGTATCCACCGGAAGGAGGATCAGGACTGAGGTCAAGCTTGTCATTCAATCCTTCAAGGCCGCCGGCTGCACTTATAACAGCCATTTTGGTTTCTACACTACTGTACATAAGTATTAGAAATCTAATAATTATGTAACATAAGGCTGCTAGTGTGGATCATCTAGTGAGTACTAACGACAGTATCTGCAAAATCAGATTCTTAACTACTAGTTTGTAGTACCCGGTGAGTAATCTTGCGGTAACCTGTGCCTTCAGCGTAATTTGCTCGTAAGCGAACTGGTTGTAAGCAACCTTAGGCTGTATATGCCAGACGAAGCAGAGCTTAGTAAACACTAATTTATAATCGACTTAAGGTTAGGATCACAGAAGTTGAGCAACGATAAGCCTGTACAGTTCTGAAATGAGTAACCACTTACGAACATCAGGTATTGTAAGGAACCTGACACTTGTGGGTCAGACACAAACGCAACCAAGTAATTAACAACTTATACTGACTTTGACCTTTATGAGTGTCCAGCGTGGTGTAATGGTTAACAAGGTAGTTTCTCAGATCCATTACTTTTAATCCGTTGTAAAAATACCCTTTTCATGGATTTTGATTAATAAAAAAAAAAAAAAATAAAAAAAATAAAATAAAAAATAAAAAAACGAACCCAAGATTAGGTAAAAATCTAAAAAAAAAAATTCCATCTTTTAGTTTCGTTTTGTTCGTGGTTGTTCACGGTAATGAATATTTTCCAACTTTGTCAGAGGTTCAATCCTAGGCTGAGTGGGTTGAGACGCAATATCTTCTATATATTAATATTCGTGTTCCTTGATAGTTCAACCGTTACCATCTTGCAACACCCTCTGGTTAAAAACGAGACCGACCCAATCGTCCAAGATGAAATGCAAAACTCTAAATCCTGATTATCTGGTATTGCTTATCCGTCGAATTCTTAATTCTTATGTGTGTCGTCACCTCGGCTAAATAATGGAACATTACGTTTTTATAATAAGGAAAGGGAAAAAAAGGACATGCCACACAGAAAAATATAAGAAGAAAAAAAGAAAGAAAGACAGCAGAGGAAAGATAGAAAGGGGGTGAGCGCGCGGAAGTGGCAAGGGTAATCTGTTTCAATCAAACATAATGAATAGATGAAAAGAAGGAAAGAGAGAAGAAAAAATAGTGAGAGGAGGTTAAATCAAGATTATTATACTTATACATATCAAACGTTGTTTGGTTTGGTTTAGTTTTACGGCATATCAACCTCAGTGGGTCATCTAACGCCGATAAAGTTTTGAAATGAATCAATTCTTAATGGATAATACAATTTTTTTATAAATACATTTTTCTATTTAACCCATAGATGGGACCTTAACAGGTATTACCACTCCGGGTCAGAGTGGACCAGGGAGCAATGGTGATGAAGGGTGTTCCACATTCCCCAAACCTCCAAAACTGGAACCGCACCATCAGATAGAGTTTAACACCATTCCCAGGACATTCAAACGTTGTAATAATCATATAAAATAATATAAAATCTAATTATACAATATAATAATTAAATTATCATTCATCCGGTTTAGCTCAGTCGGTAGAGCGTTTGGCTAGGACCACAAGGTTCCGGGTTCGATACCGGCCCTCGCCAACTCAGCGTATGAGTAGCATAGGGATCTGTGCGGTAAAGGGAGGAGCTAATGGAAGGTGTGGCGCTCCACCACTGATGCAAAAATTATCTCCTTGCTCTAGCGCGAGTGAAAAAGGGATCGACTGCCTTGCTGTTTGGTTGATACCGAATTTAGGTCTCACCGATGACTTTTTTATTTACTTGTCCTGCTAGTCTCAATAATTTCTCTTCAATCCACCGAGTTTTTTTTAGAACGATAAAACGTCTGATAGCAGATATCGACAAAAGTCGGATCGATTCTGAACATATTTGTGTATTTATCTAAAAACACGCAAAACGGATTTTTGCCTTAATACAAATTAACCATTTCTCGACTAGGAATTTTCTTCCAGTTAATTCTGCAGACAGGTTGCAGGCATTTTTGTTTTTGTTATAGGTGATATACCCTATAGACTAATGGAATGCGCCGGCGGTTACTATAAGTAACAGGGACAATTATGGCTTGAGAGTAAGCCAATGCGAGTCAGCTCGTAACTCTATTTGTCGGACGCAATTCCCACTTCTCTTCACTGTAATTGTCTACTCTTTTGTTAATACATTTTCCTACATTTGTTACCCGTCGTTTTGTCTTATTTTGACCCCTTAAAACCCCACAACAGTTTTAATAGAAAGAACAAAACAAACTCGTTCAAAAAGTTACGAGGTATGTCACAAAAGTTCCAGGACTGGTGTCACAAAAAATTATTTAAAATCTAAACTACAAACTACAAGTTGTCCCCTTCAAATTAATCCCCCTAGAGTCTAATGCACTTTCACACCCTTCTCTGCCACGCTTGCATGCACTCATGGGAAGATTCTTCGGGATTCTCAGTAGCTTTGTCGCCGCTGCCTTTTTGATGTCGTGCACATCCTCAAAACGGGTTCTCTTGATGACCCCCTTGAGCGTGATCTTCTTCTTGGCCAGGAACTCTCGGATACTCAGGGCAGTGTGGCATGTGCGTTGTCATGGAAACACACACGAGTTGTCCTGCCACATCTCTCGCCTCTTCTCGTGCACTGAACGAAGCTAACGCCGCAGTATCTCATTGTAGACATGCTGGTTGATCGTCTGACCCAGTGGCAAGAACTCACAGTGGACGATGCTCCTAACATCGAAGAATGCGATCAACCTGGAACTTTTCTGACATACCTCGTATTATA
>CM042156.1:82743722-82766222 GCA_023376005.1 Doryteuthis pealeii | reverse complement strand
ACATTGTCCCTCAGAGGTCCTCTGCGCAGCATCCAGTATCCTCGCAAAGCTGGTCAATGTAGGTCCTTGCTGGGCCGCCCACACTATAATGTCCATGTGTTGGCTTCTACAGGAGAGCATCGCTTATGAATTCGTCCTTGCTTCTCCAACAGTCCATCATGTCTTGTCCGTCTCACTCGGATGGTTTGTGAGATAGGAGGCAGGTGTGCTTACAGTCCCAAACTCTCACTTTTTCTCTCTTTTTCTTTCTTTCTATATGTATTCAAGAAATACATATATAAAGAAAGAAAAAGAGAGAAAGAGTGAGTGTTCGACAACAAATATATATATATATATATATATATATATATATATATATATATATTATGGACTCTCTCGTCGATTTTCGACGCATGAGGGTCCACACATACAATGAACACTCACACAGTGATTTGTTTATAGTGGTGAAGGCTTGTGTTGGACCATCCACACTTTTTGGCTCAGTCGATAGGAAAGAATTAGTGCATCAAGGAATGCCACAAACCCAATCAACGACCGACCTCAGGAATTTTGAAGTTATCCCTCTCCTAGACTGGTTACCTACCCAAGGCTGAAGGGCCCAGTCTGCCCTACTATTTAACCCATAGCTGGAGGGAATTTTGAATTCAGAGTTATCCCTCTCCTAGACTGGTTACCTACCCAAGGCCGCTTCTAGTTTATTTATAACTGAGAAGCAGGACTCAGGGGTGAGCCTTGAAATATCCCATCATACAGGTAAAAAAATACCAAGAAAATTTGGTACAACCGTGGGGGAAATATTATTGGAAAAAAGTTAAATTGCTCTTCCACGACTTTGATCAAAGTACCAAAGAAATAATGGTCAGTTACTTATAAATGAGAAAAGATTACAATGATAATTGGAATTTATTTGAATAGAATGAGTACCGCTAATGCTCTTGGGAAAGGTATGAATCCAACTATTCTCCCTCCAGCCATGATTAAGTAGTAGGACAGACTATGCTCTTTAACATCGGTTAGGCAATCAGTCTAGTAGAAGGAAAAACTGAATTCAAACCTCTTAAATTTCCTCTTGGGGTGGTCACTACTAGAATAGGCTCTTTCCTACATAGTGATCTATTTCAATTCAAAATTTTATTTTATTTATTTTGAGGTGAATAGTGAACATTGAAATATCCCATCATCTTCTTATTATAATGGAGATTGTGTGTCTGTTTGTCTGTAACCGAAAATATATCAGTACCCATGTCACAATTCCTTTAGTTATTTACCTCACATTCTCCATGATTTTATTCATAATTAAACCTCAATTATTAAGAAAATTGTTATACATTATTAATACTGTTGACCTTATCTACTTACTAATAACATGAATTTCATTTATATATACAAGAAAATAGCGGTTAGCAGTGTTAATTGGAAGACTAATTTGCAAATTGATCTTAAAAAATTGATTTTAATAAATATGTCCTTGGTGTAATTGATTTCTAATTGTTTGGTTTTATTTTAATAGATATGAGCAAAAATCTCGGAGATAAATCTTAAATGAAATCCATTAACAAGAAGAAATAACCGTAATTTTATTCTTTACTTCCTAATTGAACTAAATAGTTAAATTAGGAAAATTTAGCAATGAAAGACGGGGATGATGGAAGAATTAGTTTTAAAGTTTTTTTTTTTTTTCAATTATACCCACCTCTGTTTCAAATCATTTTATATGCATTCTTATTTAGTTTCATAAGCCTTTCTAATCTAATATATCATAATCTAATATAATATTTTATTACATTAAAACTTAAATACTTGCTAGAACAGGTAAATAGGGCCGGTTCTGCTCAGTCGGTAGAGCGTTCGGCTAGGAATTACAAAGTTCCTGGTTCGATACCGGTCCTCGCCAACTCAGCGTATGAGTAGCACAGGGATCTCTGCAGTAAAGTGAGGAGCTGGTGGTAGGTGTGGCGCTCCCCTCAGACACTAAAAACAATCTCCTTTGTCTAGCGATAGGGAAAAGGGGATAGACCCCCTCGCTGTTTTGCTGATATCGACATTAGGACGCCCCGACGACTTTACTTTTACAGGTAAAAAATACCAAGAAAATTTGGTACTACCCTGGGAGGTGGGAATTTGGTAGGCAAAGAGTTAATTTGGTTGCTCGGCATGACAGTAATTTCAGAATTCTCAATATAGATTTGCACCTTCGTCTCATAGTAAAGTCTGCTGCCGTCGAAATGTTTCAGTCGGGAGAGTAAAAACCTTAAAATAAACTCAAGCAAATGTGTATTGATTACTTGAGGGGGCAGTAGAATGTTGATTAAGCAAGGCGTTTTTGTCGATCTCTACCGACTTATGTGTCTATAGGAATTGAAATTTGTGTCTGTCTACCGTTACATTAGGGTAGGTCGATTTTTCACTTTAAAAAAAATATCAAATTGTCCATCTATACGAAAGTTGTGTGTTAGTATACTGAATACTAATACCAAAATTAGATCTTTTACTTGCACCATTGTTTGGAGGAAATAGCATCAAAGATCATCTACTAAAATCCGTGTTTTTGCAAAATTTATCCTTAAGAAAACAAGGATTTTTAGTGTGGAGTTAATATGTCTATAGCAGTCCATGCTTTCCCTATGCGTGCATTAACATAGTTTTCTGTAGATGAGATATTACTACCTAGGTACGTGAACTGGTCCACCGATTTTAGAGCTTACCATCAAGTGTGGAGATAATCTATCTACATCAGTCCATGCCTTCCCTATGCGTGCATTAACAGAGTTTTCAGTGGATGAGATATTACTACCTAGGTACGTGAACTGGTCCACCGATTTTATAGCTTACCATCAAGTGTGGAGATAATCTATCTATAGCAGTCCATGCCTTCCCTATGCGTGGATTAACATAGTTTTCAGTGGATGAGATATTACTACCTAGGTACGTGAACTGGTCACCGATTTTAGAGGCTTACCATCGAGTGTGGAGATAATCTATCTACAGCAGTCAATGCCTTCCCTATGCGTGGATTAACATAGTTTTCAGTGGATGAGATATTACTACCTAGGTATGTGAACTGGTCCAACGATTCTAGAGGTTTACCAGCAAGTGTGGGGATGCCTCCATGTAGACAGGGTGTTTCAGAAAGATTGAAGAGTGGTCAAGTGGACGGGTCATACGTGATATTTTTTCGTTGTCTCTTAACTCATTTGCTTCAATGTTGTTGTTTTTTTTACAGTGAACTTGTTCTGAGTGTCATAGATTGTGGGTGGGTGTTGTTACAATTTATAGGTGTCATAAATTGTAAGCAGACCCTGTAGCTGAGAATAAGGGCCGTTAACTTTGAGATTAGGGAGTGGAAATTTACCATTGACAGTTATAACCCCCTGATCTCTGGAAAACGCGAAATGAGAAACACGTGATTAGTTTTAGTTTTTAGATTCGACCGGACTTTGAGGCAGAGCAGACGTGTCGCTGCTGAGGTCGGTCTCTCATCCGCGCGGTGATATGGGCTAGATAAAATAAAAAGCTTGATCAAGCAACAAAAAAGTATTGTTAATTCATTTAATTGCAAAGACCAAAATCAGCCCAGGAAAAAGTAGCCCTTAGTTAAGAAAAAGAAGCATCTAAAAGAACTCAACTACCATGGCAACTAGAAGCAGTAATGAAGTTATCAAAAAGCAATTAAGATCTCCTCTCCAAGTAACTCTCTAATCTTGTCTCTCTATCATCTCTCTGAATTCTCTCTATCATCCGAGAACTCTCTCTCTCTCTCTCTCTCTCTCTCTCTCTCTCTCACTCTCTTTTTCTCTCACTCACTCTTTTTTCTTTATCTATCTGTCTATCTTATTCACTCACTCTCTCTCTTTCTCTTTCTTTCTCTCTCTCTCTCTCTCACTCACTCTTTTTCTCTTTATCTATCTGTCTATCTATCTTACTCTCTCTCTCTCTCTCTCTCTCTCTCTCTCTCTCTCTCTCTCTCTCTCATATACCCGATGTTTGATGTAGGTATATAACGGTGTAATAGTTGTATTTATACATTTTCCCAAGTGTGTTAGTGTTATGTGACATACAGTCTCGTCCAGGATTTGAATCCGTGTTCATTTCCTACAACAATAACCATTACACATCGAGCGCCTCCAAAAAGAGAGTGTGGTGGTTGGTTGGTTGGATTTTTAATAAGACCCTCAACCACACACTTCTAGCACATATATGATAAAGAGGGTTAAGAGTGGCCATAAGGGCAATAGGGTTGGGACAATCATATAGGTGCTAGGGCGTAGCGTGACCATCCGACTGGTCGGAATGGGCCTCTCCGACCGACTGTCTAGCGTAAGTAAGGGCCAACGTGGAGTGTTGCATGTCATGGATTCCACAGCCACCAGGGAGTATTTGTCTCATACCCCACATGTATGGACTGGGCACAAGGCCTCGTTTTAATGTGGGCCCACCCACAAGCCGAAGCTCATGGGTGGGAAACAACAAAAATTGCGTCGATCTCCACAACCACCAGAGTTCCATCCTTAACCATCACGGGTTGCCACCTACGGCCAACAGGTGTCCCAATTGGGGGGTGGGTGTTATAAGCCTCTGTAGAGGTGCAGTCGGTGTATTCTAAAGCCCCTGCCGAAGAGTGGGTGTGTACGAGTAGAGTGATCTAGTTGTATGGATGTAGTAGGCGGACCAAACTGGTTTCTTTTTCGTTGTTTCTGACCTTATTTGCTTCAATAATTTCTACAGCGATGTTTTACAACTTAGAATGTCAGCCCCATTCCAAAACGTGACCAGGTAAACAAAATTAGACACGCATGTATATTAATCTATAAATAAACTCAATGACACAAATAGCGATACCTGGTTGCATTATAAAAGATGCTTCGAGAAATTGATATCATTTCATAATCTAACAACTTGACCAATTCTCGTTCAAATGAACGCAAATTTTAACAGTATGTGTAGAAACTCAAAATTCGGTTATTTCCTAGTTGAGTAACATTATTTTACAGGGTGACCCAGAATAAACAGAACCCAAATTATTTATTTATTTTCCCATTAAACTAACCCCCCTAATCCTAACCCTAACACCCCCCAGTTGAGTAACATAATATTACAGGGTGACCCAGAAAAAACAGAACCCACAAATTTTGTAATAAAACTTAATTTTAATTTTGATTCTTTTTTAAAGTTTAAGTCCAACAAGGGTTAGGATTTAGGGTTAGGTTTGGGTTTAGGGTTAGTTTAATGGGAAAATAAATAAATAATTTAAGTTCTGTTTTTTTTTTTTTTTTTTTGCTCACTCATGTTACTCAACTAGGAAATAACCCAAAATTCTATGCTCAGTGTTTAAACGCCTTTTTTCTTTTTCAGTGAATAGTATCTATTAATAATGGAGATTCGCTTCCGGTTTTTGTCTGTAACAAAAATTACGTCACTGCTTACGTCACATTACCCAAAATCGTCATAACTAGAATAAATACACTCAAAATTTGAACATGCAGCATTAGACAGTCCTCATTGTTTTTTTTTTAAACAAGTTTTAATAAATACATGACCGGTATTATATATCTCTATATAGTTTGTTTTATTTTAATACATATTTAAAGTTTACATTTCAATTGTTTTATTTTTTAATCCTTTAATGAATTTGATGATTTTACTTACTTAGAGTACAAACTCGCTGACATTGAATTTTTAACTCCCACCCCTCAGGCAATTTTGCTAGTTTGTATAAATATTTGTATAAATAAAATAAAACCTCCACGAAAACCGATAAAAACGTAAGACATTAAACATAGAATTTTGAGTGGGTCAATCAGCGAAGAAATGTGAGAAATATATAGGACCACTATCACTCCGTGGTAAATCACCCGCAAGTATCCACATGTAGGTTACCAATAAGTTCAGGGGAGTCCCCGTGCATAGTGGCTACAACATCACATTACACAAGTTCGAACTCCAATTGGGCCATTACGTTCATTTCGGGTCCTTTACCCTTGGAAAACTTATATTTTTACAACATTTGGCCTAGTGGTGTCGGTGGTGATGGCACATTTTCAATTTAAATTTTATTTATGATATTTAATTCGTTTCATCTTAATAAAAATAAAATAAATTTAAATATTGAAAACGGTTAATTTTCTAACCGATTTCTAGGCCAAATGTTGTAAAAACAAGGATTTTTTCTGAATTTTAGCAAACGATCTTTGATGCTATTTCCTCAAACAATGGTACAAGTAAAAGATCTAATTTTTTGGTACCAGTATTCAGTATACTAACACACAACTTTCGCATATATGGACAATTTGATATTTTTAAAAAGTGAAAAATCGACCTACCCTATTGTATAATGAATGAAAAACAGGTATCGGCATGTTTGTAATTGAGTTTATATATAGATTAAGGTATATGCGTAGTGTATTTACCGTGACTCATTTTGCTGATATTTTGTATAAGTTGTAGAAGATCGCTATAAAAATTATTGAACCAAATGAAGTTAGAGGCAAACAACCTGCATGGCCCATCAAAAACAACAGCCCCAGAAAGCATCGGGGCGGCCTAAAGTTCAAAGTCGTCGGGGCGGCCTAAAGTCGGTATCAGCCAATCAGCGAGGGAGTCTATCCCCTTTTCACTAGCGCTAGACCAAGGAGATTGTTTTGGCATCTAAGGTGGAGCGCCACACCTACCATCAGCCCTTACTTTACCGCACAGATCCCTGTGCTACTCATACGCTGAGTTGGCGAGGACCGGAATCGAACTAGGAACCACGTGGTTTCTAGCCGAACGCTATACCGACTGGCTAACAACTTAATCGCACTCCTCGTACTCACGCCCCTATCTTTGGATGCGCTTGTTGCGTAACGGTCATCGTCTTAAGAAATGAACACGAGTTCAAATCTTGGACCAAACTGCATTTCACACAGCGTCAATACGCTTGGTCGATTTAGCTCATCGGTAGAGCGTCCGACTAGGAACCACAAGATTCCGGTCCTCGCCAACTCAGCGTATGAGCAGCACAGGGATCTGTATGCTGATGCTAGGTGTGGCGCTCCACCTCAGATGCCAAAATAATTTTCCTGATAATAAATGCTATTGAAAAGGGGATAGACTCCCTCGCTGTCTGGCTGATACCAGCTTTTTGCTGTTCCAAGGTTAAAGAGCCTAGCCTGTCCTACTATTCATACATCAAAAAATGGTCAGCCTAAAGTTTGTAGCAGCCAGGCAGCGAGGGAGTCTATCCCCTTTTCACTAGCATTTGACCAAAGAAATTATCTGGGAAAAAGAACGCCTCACATTTAAACCAATTGTACTTACTATTGTTGTATATCTATTTACCAACCCCTCCGCTCGAGCAGGCTGTAACACATGGTCAATTTCTTAGTTTAACAGGTTTTTATTTCTCCTAGACTGGTTGCCTAAAAAGGCACAGCCTGTCCTATTATTTATCCATAGCTGAAGGAAGAATAGTTGGATGCACACCTTTACCAAAGGTCTTAGGGCAATGTGAAATGCGAGCAGCCTCGTCCGGGATATGGCCCCGGGGTCACCGTGACCATTACACGAGACGATGACTATAACACAATGAGTGCTTTCAACTCAAATGTTGATATGCTGTAAAACCAAGCAACCATCCGTTTCGAGGATTAATTGGTATTATTAGATTTACTTGTAAACAAAACCAGACAGAACTAACCGACTTAGACTGACGGCAAAGTCATGCGTAAAGCACTAGCCCCGATTAGATCACTGATAAACTCGCTCAGTATTTAGTTGGTTTGGTTTCTTTGTTTAATGGCATAACCAGCCTTCGTTGGTTATTTAATGCCAAAACCATACTCGTAAAGAACAGTAGTGGTACTAATTAGCTCATAGCTAGAGGGATGAGGGGGGTTCTTAGTGAAATATGACACGTTGCAGGATTTTAAACGCATTAATAACATTTTTTTTCACATTGGCATAAACACGTGGGGGGGGGGAGAAGAGAAAATCGAGCGGCTTAGCGCCTTAATGTTAAGCAAGCATGAAGAGGGGTGAGGTGGAAATTGACCTTGTGTCATCCTGCTCGTGCGGATATATATATATATATATATATATATATATATATATATATATATATATATAACTCCGACAGTATAAACTTTGTAATTACACAATACAGACTTTTGCCTGGCGAAAAAAAAATATATAAAAAAAGACCAAATCATCCGCACCTCCTGAAAAAAATCAGAGAGTACTATAAAAATGGCCAAAAGAAAAAATACTGCAAGAGCTGCCTAAGTTAAATATACTAAAGTGCTCAATACAAGAAGTAGAGCTTATTTTTGTGAGATGGGGGTGAGTGATACACTTGCTGTTTTGTAAAGTGCTGCTTCCAAGACCTGTTCAGAACAATACGGAACATTTATATATATATATATATATATATATATATATATATATATATATATAAGTAGAGAAATTTATAAAAACATCCTGCCTAGAAAAAGGTTATTTTTAGTCCTTTTAATTAGGTGTATGTATAAGGCTTTGGTAAATTTATACTAAGCTTTATTCAAAGCTTAGATAATAGTTATTACATTATGCACCACAATGGCTTGGCTTCGTGAATGAAGATTAAGGAGTCTGACCACGCTAAATGCAGTTGTGTTCGTGGCTGATAAGACCAATGCGGGATAGGCAGGCTCACTCGCAGCGGCTGCAGCTGAAGGTCTGGCTTTGATGGCAATGCGTTGCTGTTCTTCTTCCTGTGTCTTTTGTCGTTGAGGGTGGCCCTGTGGGTGTTTTCAAAGGAGTAGACAACATGGTTAGTGGTGAGACGCCAGGCGTAACGGTTCTCAGCGTGGGTGGACCATCGGTGGTGGTAGATGTCACAGGCACCAGAATTTTTTTTTTTCAATCAGTCGTATCGCTTCTTTGGTGTCCCTTTGTTACGATGGCCTGTAGAAAGATCGGCGTAAACAACAAAAGATTAGATGGGAACTCCACAAGTATGTTCCGTGTTGTTCTGAACAGGTCTTGGAAGCAGCACTTTACAAAACAGCAAGTGTGTGGACACTCATCTCCCATCTCACAAAATTTCCAAGTAAGACATACTGAGCACTGTTGGAGAAGTTAAAACGAACTAATTAGCAACGTTCTCCTGTGGACTCCTACACAAGGACTTACCAATGTTATCTGACTAGCAAAACTGTTGTATACTGGATCATACATTATTCAGTATACTACTGGTACATTCAAACTACATGTGCGACAGACACATAGTAACTAGCAACAGAGTGCTAAATCCTCGAGGTGGACGGTTCGCGTAATGGTTCCGTAATTCTTGCAGTCTCAGTTTATTTGCCTCTCATCCCACTTATGAGGGCGTGACACAATGACATTTTTATGTGGGCCCACCCACAAGCCGAAGCTCATGGGTGGTAGGCACAAAAAATGCGTCGATCCCGTCGGCATTCCCCCTCAAGGTGTGCGCCTCAGGCGCTGGGCAATAAACCCAGCCCTGCCTCTTTAGATCAAGGGGGCAGGTATTGCCTGGCGGGGATAGCCCCCTGGAATCAACGCTGTTAATTTTATGTTTATTTGGCTTGGCCATAGATTTTAATGAATTTAATTATTACTAAGGACACGATTTATGTTATTTTTTTTACTTAAATTTAACCGTTAGTTGTGCTTTTAACCGTTTTTCATTGGACGTTATTTTCCTACAGAGGGCCGCAAGAGAAGAGAGATAAATATTTTCCGAGAATTTATCAACATAAAAAACACGGATTATTACACTTTTGGTCATTCATACTTTATAAAGCACACATCGCCTGTAATATTGAAATAGAAAGTACGTTTTTTTTTGTTTGTACATTTTATTAATTTGACTCGTCTTATCATTCATGTGTTTTATTTTATCTATTTTTCCCTTAAACACAACTAACGGTTAAATTTAAGTAAAAAATAACATAAATCGTGTCCTTAGTAATAATTAAATTCATTAAAATCTATGCCCAAGCTAAATTTTTCCGTTTTAATTTTGACGACGATTTGCAATTTTAACTGTTTTATTTTTTAAATTCGAAACTAAAAACATTAAAAAGGGTAAAAAAAAAAAAAAAAAAAAAAAATTCGCATGCCGATTTTCAGTAAAATTTCTTCAATAACTTCCCCGTCCAATTCATATGTCTTTCATAGACGAAAATGCAGTTTTAAATATTTCATCTCTACTCATTGGCGTAGTGGCTACCATTGGAATAGTGGAGTGAGACATCGTAGCAAGCGAGATCGAACTTCAGTCGCGCTATTACTTCCACTTTCGGACTAATACCCTAGGGAAAGGTATGAACCCCCTCACCCCTCAATTCCCACTACTGTTCTTCTACAAAGATAACTTTGGCATCAGATAATATGAAAAAAGCCGTCGGGTGGCCTAAAGTCGGTATCAGTCAAACAGCGAGGGAGTCTATCCCATTTTCACTAGCGCTAGACCAAGGAGAATGTTTTTGGCATCCGTGGTGGAGCGCCATACCTACCATCAGCTCCTCACTTTACCGCACAGATACCTGTGCTACTAATACGCTGAGTTGGCGAGGGTCGGTATTGAACCCAGAACCTTGTGGTTCCTAGTCAGATGCTCTACCGATGAGCTAAATCGGACCTTATACCAATACATATATATCATCAATATCTTACTAAATAAATAAGAGCTGTATCACGTTTTTGTTTTAGGCGTATTTTTGAACTAACAACAAAAACAATTTTCGATTTTGGTTTGTTTTGTTTTACGGCATATCAACCTCAGTGGGTCATCTAATGCCGATAAAGTTTTGAAATAAATCAATTCTTAATGGATAATACAATTTTTTTATAGATACATTTTTCTATTTAACCCATAGATGGGACCCTAACAGGTACTACCACTCTGGGTCAGAGTGGACCAGGGAGCAATGGTGATGAAGGGGTGCTCCACATTCCCCAAACCGCCAAAACTAGAACCTCACCATCAGATAGAGTTTAAAGTCATTCCCAGGACATGTAGACCCACAGGCACCGCCTTCTAGCACCCATATGATAAAAAAGGGGTTGGGGCTTGCCATAAGGGCAATAGGGTTGGGAAAATCATATAGGTGCTAGGGCTTGACGTGACCAGCCGATTGATCGGAGGGGGCCTCTCCGACCGCCCGTCTAGCCCAAGATAGGGCCAAAGTGGAGTATTGCATGTCATGAACTGCTCATCCACCTGGGCTTTATCATTAAGCATCACGAGTCACCACCCACGGCCAACAGGTGGCCCCATTGGGGAGTCTTACCCTCTGCAGAGGTGCAGTCGGTGCATTCTAACGCCCCAGCCGACAAGGCGGACAATTTTCGAGTTATTTCTTGAAACCAAACATCGAAAAAAAAAAAAAAGAAAAAAAAGGAAATAAACGTCTGGCTTTTTAAAAATATCATTCAATATTTTTTTTTTTTTTTTTTGAAATTTTTGTTAAAGTGCACTTAAAACTGTTGAATTTCCCGGAGGAATGAATTTTTAAAATAAAAGATGAGCAGGCACCCCAAAGAAATCAATGACATGAATATATATATATATAAGAATCTCGTTGGACATGTCTTTATATCACGTCTCCACGTTTCATAGCCCTCTTCTTCTGAACGCATCGGCGCTATGCTTCGTTGCGTGTAGGTAAACTCCCTTGGACAATGAGCTAAAAAATCGACATAACTCCGCCCATTCTTGGAATTGGAACCTATAATTTTGGGGATTGTTTAACTTTAGCATAGTCCCGACCTGTATAAAATTTCAGAAAAATTGAAGCGGTGGGTGACATGGCCTGGATGATTTGACATGGATTTACTCATATATATATATATATATATATATATATATATATATATATATATATATATAAAGATAATCTAATGAGTCAGACGAACCTACTATTAGGTATCGAGCACTTTTTACTTATTAGCTTTCTCCTAGCAGTTATGTGAATATATATATATCTTATATACATATATATACACATAAATTGTTTTTTCTTTTGGCCAAATACTGTACCAATAGATTATTTTTTGTTGGTACGAATATCTTGGTCCTTTCTTTTTTTCAAAAATTTTTTCTTCCTGGTTGATGTTTGGTAGTATATTTTTACAATCAAACTTTCTGCTGGGTTTTTTCTCTCCGCAAGGATCTACCAACACGCTTGGTATATTATATATACTAGCAAATATATGCACCCTCCGGGTGCAAGTATGTAAGTTTTAATGTAATGAAATATCGTATTAAATTAGAAAGTCTAATAAGAAGGCAGATAAAAAGATATGTAACAGAGTGGGGGTATAATAGAAAAATAGAAATGAAACTTACTCTTCCATCACTCCCGTCTTTCATTGCTAAATTTTACTTATTTAACTATTTAGTTAAATTAGGAAATAAAGAATAAAATGACAGTTATTTTTTTTTTGTTAATGGATTTCATTTAAGATTCATTGAAGAGATTTTTGCTTATATTCATTAAAATAAAACCAAACAATTAGAAATCAATAATACTAAGCACATATTTAATAAAATCACATTTTTAATATCAATATGCAAATTAGCCTTCCCATTGACACTGTAAACCGCTATTTTTTGTATGTATAAATACAGTTGCATGTTATTTGTATGTAGATATGGACAACACTAATAAAAAGGTGAAGCAATTTTATTAATAATTGAGGTTTAAATATAAATAAAATCATGGAGAATGTGATGTAAATAACGAAGGGAATTGTGACTTGAGTAGTAATATAGTTTCGGTTACAGACAGAAAAACACACAATCTCCATTATAATAAGATATATACAATCTCCAGTCAACATCTTTAGACAGCCACTAACACCGGTGTTAGTGACTGTCTGAAGATTCTGGCTTCTTTTGAAATAGATTAATTTATAATAGCCAAATGACTGGTTGTTAAGTTTTCTTAATTTATATAAATTAGTTTACACACACACACACACACACACATATATATATATATATATAATGAGTGTGTGTTTCGATATTAAAGAGGACCTATATTTGCAACCAGGGATACAAACAATGTATATTATGTTTAGAAGAAAACAAAATTAGCTTCATAAAATGTCCTTATCGCAATAAATTGTATATTAAATAAGAGATCGGAGTTGGTATCAAAATGGTGCCGGGAAGCTAAACATTGTGCTTTATAATTTGGCGCCAGTTTGAATCACGGGACAAGGAATTTTTAAAAAGCCATATGACTTAACTATTACATCACCAGTTAGTGCATTATGTATTTGTTATGTTTTTACATATGGTATCCGTGCTGTCAGATGATGGTGTATCTCCCCCCTTTTTTATTCAGATATTAGAATATTCATAATTGTTATAACATTTTGATATTTCTTGAACCGAAAATTTTCAATTTTTCTAATGAAAAAGCGTTGGCCTGTAGGATTTGAATTAATGACAGCGTTTGTTTAAGTAGACCCGATGTCGTGTTGTTCCTATTACCTTTGCCTCATTGGCATTTTGAGTCTTACAATCTCGGTGACGTCAATCAATGCAAGGCGGATCAGTTGATAAATATCAGAGCAAAGGAGACAACATCAAAATTTAAGACTATTCTGTCAAGCATAATCGGCTATGAAGCCGGATGAACACCTCGTTGATTAGCGAAGAATGCATTAAGAACTGTTCCATAGTTAAGAAGGTCTTATATATTCAGTTCAGCTCCAAACAGATTTCGGGGGTGGGGGTGCCCCCATTGTCCAACGAGAACCGAGTGTCATCGTTTTCCGGACTTTGCATTATGTTTCTGTTTATGCAGGTCAACGTAACCTAACAAAAGAAAAAGAAAAAAGAAAAAGAAAATGGAACACCATTTTGATAAGAGCAATACAATTGAAATGTTCTAACTTCGTAAATAAAGCAATTTCCTGTCCAAAATTTCATCATCCTCGTATCGCGCACGCAGCACGGATATCCATGACAATCTCTCGCCAACCTTCCCTATCACTCATTGCCCCTGCGAGGTCCTCTGCGCAGCATCCCGAATCCTCGCATAGTTGGTCAATGTAGGTCCTAAGAGGGCGTCCTTCGTTAGCATATCCATGCTTTGGCTTCCACAGGAGAACGTCGCTTATAAGCTCGTCCCCGCTCCTCCAGCAGTGTCCTGCATGCCTATTCCGTCTCACCCGGATGGTTTGTGAGATGGAGAATACTGTTGGCCATATCTACATGATATTTTCCACGTACCCCACTTGTACAGGTCAGGCACAAGGCCCTATTTATGTGGGACCACCCACAAGCCGAGACTCATGGGGTGGTGGGTGAAAAATTGCGTCGATCCCGTCGGCATTCCCCCTCAAGGGGGGCGCCTCAGGCACTGAGCAATAAACCCAGCCCCGCCCCTTTAAATCAAGGGGGCAGGTGTTGCCTGGGGGGATGGCCCCCTGGGATCGACGCCGTTAATTATAGCAATGGTCCAGAGGCCGAAGCCACTGTTGACCATATCTACATACTAATAACATGCAATTGTATTAATATATATTACAAAATAGCGCTTCATAGTGTGAACAGGAAAACTAATTTGAGTATTGATATTAGAATTTTGATTTTAATAAATAGGTGCTTAGTATAAACTATATAACTGTGTGTAAATTATTTGTATTGAGAATAGTTGAATAGTTACTTGAAGTACAATTGCATGAAATATTTATTTGTAACTTGAAACAATATTATCATATAGATCATTTGTATTAGATTTTGCCAATGATTGATCATAGACAAAAAATGCAATGAATTTTCACAGCAGGCAGACAGGATTTATTTACATGAATAATTGGATCTGTACCTTTCCCAAAGGTATTAGTGCTATGTGAAATGCAGACAGCCTCGTCCTGGATTTGAACTCGGGTAGCCGTGTCTGTTTCCTACGATGATTACCATTACAATACGAGCGCCTTCACAAATATAAGCAATAGTTTTGTGTATGAATTTTATAACAAAGTCAAAATCTTTTTTTATTTTATTAATTTGTAAGTAAAGTTGGTAAAGTCATTGGGGTGGCCTAAAGTCGGTATCAGCCAGACAGCCAGGGAGTCTATCCCCTTTTCACTAGCGCTAGACCAAGAAGGTTGTTTAGCGCCACATCTACCGTCAGCTCCTCATTTTACCACACAGATCCCTGTGCTACTCATACACTGAGTTGGCGAGGGCCAGTATTGAACCCGGAACCTTGTGGTTTCTAGTCAGACGCTCTACCGACCGAGCTAAACCGACCGGGGAGGGGGGTATTTGTAATGTACGTTAATGTTTCGATGTTTTCATTGCTTCATTTTTTTTACGAATGGAACATCGGTTGTTAGCTGCTGAAAGATAGCATCTCTCAAAACCTTCACGTTTCTTGTAATTCGACAACACTATACATGGTATCCGCCCTATATACACATATGCACCCGCACACAAACACACACATACATTATGACTGTAAGACACCTCACGTCGTGTAATGGTTAGCAAACTAGATTCACAAACCATTGTTGGTGAGTTCGATCCTCACTGGGCGCCTCATAATTCTGGCCTTACGCCACATCTAAGCTAAGCTTAGTAAATAACTATATTTGGATACCTCACGTGGTGTAATGGTTAGAAAGCTAGATTCACAAACCATTGTTAGTGAGTTCGATTCTCACTGGGCCTCATAATTCTGGCCTTACGCCACATCTAAGCTAAGCTTAGTAAATAACTATTTTTGGGCACCTCACGTGGTGTAATGGTTAGCAAGCTAGATTAGCAGACCATTGTTAGTGAGTTCGATTCTCACTGGGTGCCTCATAATTTTGGCCTTACGCCACATCTAAGCTAAGCTTAGTAAATAACTATTTTGGGCACCTCACGTGGTGTAATGGTTAGCAAGCTAGATTAGCAGACCATTGTTAGTGAGTTCGATTCTCACTGGGCGCCTCATAATTCTGTCCTTGTGACACATCTAAGCTAAGCTTAGTTAATAACTATATAAAAACATTATCAATTCTCAATGGCCATGTGTTGCAATTAAAACAACTATATATCATGACTGTACGCTATTCATTTTCCTGACATTAGTACATTATTCTATGTGCTATACATGAGCCTTTCACGGGTTGAGGTGCCCTGTATGTAACAATTTCATTTTTCATTTTCACTTCTTGTGAGTTTTTCACACCAGCGTTAGCTGATGGTCTTTCAGTGGAGTTTGAGTGACAACAAGTCTTCCCAGGTCTCCAGGACGCTTCTAAGTATTCTAGCCGATATAAACAATGCTGTTGTCGGGATGGTCTTAAATTTTCAGTTCCTCCAATCTTTTTTTTTCAAGCTTTTCGTGACCGTTTCAAGTGCACCAAATACAACTGGTATCACTTTCACCCTCATATTCCACAGTTTTTCGATTCTCTGGCAAGGTCCATGTATTTATCAATCTTTTCGTCTTCCTTCATCTTCCCTCTGTGATCTGCTGGAACTGCAAAATCTTCCAGTTGACAAGTTCTTTTTTTATTAATCAATACTAGGTCTGGTCTTCCATCTGGGATAAGGAGATCCGTCTTAATCTCAAAGCCCCAGTCTTTCATTTCATTATTATGAGGTTTTCACACCAACCGTAGCTGATGATTTATTGGAAGCTGGATGACAGCAAGTCTCCTCGGGTCTCCAGGACTCTTCTGATTATTCTAGCCGATCTCAACAGTGCTGTAGTTTGGATGGCCTCGATTCTTCCTCTAATTTTCAATTCTCCCAAATTATTTTCCAGAGCTTTGGGGACCGTTCTAAGGGCACCAATTATTATTATTATTATTATTATTATTATTATTATTATTATTATAGGAATGCTATTACTATTATGGGCAGTGGTAGTATGTTTATAGTTAAGATCAGAGTGTAGTATCTATCATTATTATTTTTGAAGAAAAAAAACGCCGGCTGAAATGACGCGCATGCGCGAGTAAACAGTTACGAGATGAAAAATTTAGTAGGAATTCTTTGTTGACGACTACAAATGGTAACGGGAACATAAATACCCGCATATGCACAGTGTTGTAATTATATCTATATGTATGTGTGTGCATATATCTATATGTATACGTGTGCATTGCACACACCTACATATAGATATATGACAACCGTATTCATTTTCATATAGCATCACTCGGTGGATATTTGTATACAAGAATCTGAAACTGAAAATCAATCGCGTTTTTTTTATTGTTGTTGTACATGATTGTAAATTAAAAGCCTCTTTTGAAAAAATAAATAAATAAATAAATAAAAATAAATAAAAAAAACAAACAAATAAACAAGCTCACAACGAAGCTGGGTACTAAGGTAATATATATATATATATATATATATATATATATATATATATATATATATATATATACGGTCTAACGTATCGAGTACTCTCGCCATCTCAGCGTATGCGTAGCAAAGGGATCTGTGCGGTAACGTGAGGAGCTGATGGTAGGTGTGCCACTCCACCTCAGACGCCAAAATAACCTCCTTGATCTAGCGCTAGTGAAAAGGGATAGACTCCCTCGCTCTCTGGCTTATACTGACTTTAGGCCACCCCGACGACTTACGACGACGACTTATATTCTTTATTACGCTGACTTATTCGGTTAATATTTTTATCGACGGCCGATGTTGCAATTAACTCGATATTCTATTCCCTGGTAAGTCATCTTCTTTATCATACATATATATATATATATATATATATATATATATATATTATATAATTATTTCTGTGCCTGTGCATGTGTTTATTAATCAATGACCTTGTTGGACATTGCAACGTCCTTCGTCGTTACGGGCAGCGTCGAAAAGGACGACTGGTCGTCACTGCATGAAATAGTAATGCATACAGATACACGTGTACATAGAAGGCAAGTGCTATCATGAGTGCATGTGAGAAAACACACACACACACACACACATATATATATATATATATATATATATATATATATATATATATATATATATATATATTGAAGTGTGGGTTCCACGTAAGCTTCTTATATAAATTAGACGAAAATGTACATTTTATTTTTTTCAACTCTGTCTTTTAGTTTTTAACATTAGTTAGATATATCAACCATGCTATTTCAATCTAATTTATACATACATAATATAAAAGTAGTTATGTAATCTCATATAAATATATATATATATATATATATATATATATATATATATATATTATATACACGGTCTAACGTATCGAGTACTAAGGTATTATATATATATATAAGTAGTTATGTAATCTCATATATATATATGAGATTACATAACTACTTTATATATATATGTGTGTGTATATATATTACCTTAGTACTCGATACGTTAGACCGTGTGTGTATATATATATATATATATATATATATGTATGTATATATTACCTTAGTACTCGATACGTTAGACCGTATACACACACATATATATATACTTTACATATATATATATATATATATATGTTTTAAAACCGAATGGGTTAAAATCACCCGACTATAGTTTCACGCAGCGTAGCGAATCCTCAGGGAAACTATAGTCGGAGGATTTTAACCCATTCGGTTTTAAAGCATATATTTAGTACTTTTTATTGAGCACCTTATAAGTCGACTTTAATTAATCCAGAAGTAAACATATTTGTTTGATTCGTGAATTAGCAATTAACTGTAATATATATATATATATTATATATATATATATATATATATGTTATGTAATCTCATACATATATATGAGATTACATAACTACTTTTATATTTGTATATGTCTAAATTAGATTAAAATGGCATGGCCAATATATTTGATGTTAAAAACTAAAAGGCAGAGGTGAAAAAATCAAATGTTCTTTTTGCCTAATTTATATATATATATATATATATATATATATATATATATATAAAGGCCGGGTTAGCTCATTCGGTAGGGCTTTCGGCTAGAACCCACAATGTTCCTAGTTCGATACCGGCCCTCGCCAACTCAGCGTATGAGTAGCACAGGGATCTGTGCGGTAAAGTTGGAGCTGGTGGTAGGTGTGGCGCTCCACCTCAGACGCTAAAATAATTTTCTTCCTCTAGCGCTAGTGAAAAGGAGATAGACTCCCTCGCTGTCTGGCTGATACCGACTTTAGGCCACCTCAACGACTTTACTTACTACGATATATATATATATATATATTAGAGAGAGAGAGAGAGAGAGAGAGAGAGAGAGAGAGAGAGAAGAGCGCGTGTATGTAGCCTATATGAGTTTCTATTAATGTATTTTGTAGCAGTATATTTTACTTATTTATTTTTATTTATCTATTTTTTATCGGTTTGTTTTACGGTATATCAACCCTTTTCGGGTCATCTAATGCCGAAGTCATGTATTATCAAGTCATTTATTAAACCAAGAACTAACATTGCTTACAGTACCTGCTGTTGCTTAAGTGGTCACACAGTTAAGTATTTAACAGACTCATCGCAGCTTAACTTCAGTGATCTTTATATATATATATATATATATATATATATATATATATATATATTATATATGAGGTAAGGTAAAAGGAAAAGTGAACAAAAAATAATGACTCAAACAAGTAGAAGTAGGAGATAAATTTTATCTCCTACTTCTACTTGTTTGAGTCATTATTTCTTGTCCACTTTTCCTTTTACCTTACCTCATACTGCCAGATTTTACTCCAACCCTCCTATCTTCACACATATATATATATATATATATATATATATATAAATCCAAAAGTCCAGAGAAGAAATCTTCCTCGCGACACAAGAGTTTTCTTTAAAAAAAAACCTGTCGCAGTTTGAGAGCTCAATGTGTGCTCTTAATGTTAGATTCAGAGAGCAAATATATAAGTAAAGAAATAACAAAAGACTTAGAGATTTAGCATTATAGTCTATTTCAGGGAGCTTATCTAAGCTCCCTGAAATAGACTATAAAGCTAAATCTCTAAGTTTTTTGTTATTTCTTTACTTATATATTTGCTTATCTAAGCTCCCTGAAATATTTTTCAGAGAGCTTGTCTAAGCTCCCTGAAATAGACTATAACGGTAAATCTCTAAGTCTTTTGATATTTCTGAAATAGCTATTCTGAAATATTTTTATTTCTGAAATATTTATTCTGAAATAGACTATAATGCTAAATCTCTAAGTCTTTTGTTATTTCTTTACTTATATATATATATATATATATATATATATATATATATATATAAAAATTAAACTCTGTCAATCAAATAATAACAAGAATTTTCGTTAATATTATATCCCACCTTCCTAATTCAAGTTGCATTTATTATTGCGACTCAGTCGGATGGTCACTTCTACGACAACAGTAAGCACAAGAAATTTAAAAAAGAAATGTCCCTGGTTAGACCCGATTTCACACTCCCTTCTGTCTCAGAACTGCCTGGTTCGATTTATCGATTGTTATTAGCTGAATTTTGAAATTTCCTCCATATAATCTACACTTAGATTCATCTAATTAAGTGCCTTGACACGGGAGGAAACTATGTTGAAAGACGTGCATTAGCAATGTAAAATAATTCCTTTCATCACCATTAATCTACAGGCATATTGTTGTACCAATGTATATGTATATAAACATATCCATACACGCACACACACATACACACACACATATACTGCTACCTCGACGACAAATATATATATATATATATATATATATATATATATATATATATATATATATATGTCCAGAGCAGAAATCTTCCTTACGACACATGAGTTTTATTTAAAAAAACCTGTCGCAGTTTGAGAGCTCAATGTGTGCTCTTAATGTTAGAGTCGCAGAATAAATATATAAGTAAAGAAATAAAAAAAGACTTTAGCATTATAGTCTAAGCTCCCTGAAATAGACTATAATGCAAAATCTCTAAGTCTTTTGCTATTTCTTTACTTATATATTATTACTATTATTTTATTTTAATATTTTAAATAATTTTAAATCGAATACTACGAATTTTGGTGGAAACACGTATCGACAATAACAATAATAAATTTCATCCATACCAAAGTATATATATTTTATACTTGTTTAATATTTAACCGTCTGAGGATTGCATAACACGAATGAAACTGTGGTAAAGGTAAATTAGTATCATAATTTTAAAAACTGCTCTGTAAATTTAGCATTGACCACTTTTATATGCAAACACTTTTCATATATGCTATTCTTCACTATATATATATATATATATATATATATATATACACGTATGTGTATTTGGTTACTTACTAAGTTCAGTTTAGTCTTCAATAAATCGAATTGGTTTGCAATATTACTAGCTTCCTAAATATTACTTTATTGTAGGTATCCTCCGTATATTTATCTATGACTGTTCATACCTACCTATCTATCTATCTATCTATCTATCTATCTATGTCATAGGAAATCACACCAGGGACAATTCATGCACACTCCAGGACCAAACAATGTGTCTTATGCAATTTGTAACAAAGTCTGTAAGTCAGCTTCTGATCTTAAGAGACATATGGTGGTGCAGAAAGCATCAACTTCTATTATCTGATCAATCCCATACAGTTGGAAGAACGTCCTTCCTATGTCATATTTGCGTCAAATTTTGTGGCTCTGCAGCAGGATTGTTGAGTCATTTGAGGGCTCACGAGAGGAAATGTTCTGGTGGTGGGGTTATAGGATTGTGATAGGATTGTGAGGGACGGTAATGATCTGTAAAGGTTAGGCTATTGCTATCTATCTATCTATCTATCTATCTATCTGTCTTGGGTATGTCACTAAAATGAATCTGGTGATGAGTCCATAGTTCAGGAGGTGTGGGGAGAGTGAAATACCATATAATTGGCATTACTCCCGGGTCCACTATGATTCGCAATGGTAGTAACTGTTATGATCCTATCTATCAGTGAAACAGATCTATTTAAAAATCATACGTAATCAATAGGATTGCGCGACCCCCCCCCCCAACCTCCCCAAAAAACAAAAAGAAAACAAAACAAAATAAAAGCCCTCTTAAGAAACCACCACAGAAAATGTCAATATGAATGCGATTCCCTAATCTCTAAGCTTAAGATAGTCCTAGACGAATTGACTTACCATTAAATCTATCTATCTATCTATCTATCTATCTATCAGCTGTGTATCTGTAAATATATTTGAGAGCGATTACTGATGCACAGATCTATCTATCTATCTATCTATCTATCTATCTATCTATCAGCTGTGTATCTGTAAATATATTTAAGAGCGATTACTGGTGCACAGATCTATCTATCTATCTATCTATCTATCTATCTATCTATCAGCTGTATATCTGTAAATATATTTGAGAGTGCTAGAGATTGTTTTTTTCTAAGGTGGAGCGCCACGCCTACCGCCAGCTTCCCAATTTACTGCACAGATCAGATTATTCAATCTGTGCTTCTCGTGCGCTGTGTTGGCGGGGACCGGTATCGAACCAGGATTCCCTTGCCATTAC